>CAXIVR010000011.1:13963281-14016576 GCA_964035755.1 Teleogryllus oceanicus | reverse complement strand
AATTTCTTATTTATTTTGAGCAGACATAAATAGCACAGAATGTTGCGAGGAAAACCATTGTGCTACAATATTTTTATTTAACATAGAAATAAATGTTTTTACTTGATCTTCTATTTTGATTGGATCTCTTCAATTAATAGTGATCTCTTAAAATCAATGTTTTTAGAGACCGAGGTCATATTCATAGTCGTCACTTGTAGGATAAGAAAATACTGAAGTTATAAGAAGTTACTTTCGATAAGAAAATGCTTATACGCATTTGGTATTCATAGACGATACTTATAATAAGTACGATGCTAGGAGTGTTTCGTGTGGCAACAGTGTATTGACTGCTTCACAGCCTCTTGAATCCTGCCAGAAGCGCTCCATCAAACTGGCCGTGAACTACCATATGCGTGCGCCCGTGAGGTAACATAACCTACACAGTTTCTTAAATAGTGCCAGTATCTTAAACAAAGACTAAAACGTGGTGAAATCAGTAAATATATAGTTAGTTAGAGGTGGTTTTAGCCACCAATGTTACCAAAAAGTGTACAACAAAAGTCTTAGTAAAACGATATTTTTTCTTAAATTCTTGATCGTTGTGCATTTTCAACGGGTTTTGCATGTCACGTAAATATCGCTTGTTGCTACAAAGAAAGACGCTACAGTAAAAACCCTTATAATTTTTGAAATAGTCGCCCATTCCATTTCTTTCAAATTACGACAATTTTCAACGCATCAAGAGAGGCTTCACTTATATCTATAAGTGAAAGTTGGACCTTCCTCATAGTTATAAGGATTTTCTTATGGGGATGAATAAGTTGCTACTATGAATTGGAAATCGTTATAAGGAACTTTTTAAGGTTTTCCTTATTATAAGTCACGACTATGAATATGGCCCCGAATATTTTATTCACAAACAATCCTTATTCTCAATTAAGTTGAATAATGAATGATCACTCATCTCTATTAGAGAGTTGGAGTGCTGTGTCATTCTCGATTTTGATCGCTCACTTCTACCATACAAAATGATGATCCAATGAATTTTTAGAATATTTCTACGCAAAACGAGGACACTGTATATAGAACAGGTGTACACAACACGATGACGCATGCGTACACATCACGTCATTCGCAATATGCAAAGCTAATACACAGAATCATGGATTATCCATTGAAAAGTGCAATTACAAACGATTTCAAAGCGCGAAAAGCAAATTAAATCTCCTTTTTACAAACATTTGAGTACGTACACTTTGCAGCGACACAACTACGAAAAACTGGAAAAAGTGCATGTTGCCATGTTTCTCTCAATTGAGGAGGTATTCCGTGTTGATAGGGAACACTTGTAAAATACTGAAGTTCTCTTTGTGACCATTTATATTAACCCATCACTCATGAAGGATTTCCTTATTCTGTAATTGTCGTCTATGAATTCTTCCCCGCATATCTAACATGATCATTTTAAAAAAAATGTTTTAACAACAAATGTTATAAAGGATTAGGAAGACCCATAATTAATTCTCGGAACTAGGTCGCCCAGAAATTTTCAGCAATGTAACACCAGAAGTAAATGAATTTATTTTGAGCGAAGAATGTTTAAATTAGTGTTCTTTGTCATGGTTTATGATTTTTATGCATCTATATGAAAACACAAAGCCAACCATTCCTAAGGAATTCCTTGTTTCTCAGCACGATGAAAATAACATAGGCGAGGAGGTAACATCACAAAGTAAATATTCTATTCACCGTCACTATCTCTGTTACGCCGTCGCGCAACTGGAATCGTAACACGCGTCCCGGGAGAGGTGGCTCAGTGCATCAACTGACGAGACAGCAGTGACTCTGACCGGGAGGTATTAGGTTCGAGTCCCAACAGTGATAAGATTATCAGTTAGGTCGAATTCAGTCGCTGTCTGGGGGAGAATTGTAGAAGCCGGATGCTCTGATCGGTAGTTTTCCATAGTTTTTCTGATCAACACCAGGCGAATGCCAGAGCAATACCCAAACAAAAGGACCACGGACCGCGCGCGATATTTCCTTCCTCTTCCTTGTCCTAGACCCCTTACACATACACTAACACACACACACACACACACACACTAACATGCACTACACTACCACACACGCCGGGAGAACGGTCGGGAGCTTAGAGCTTGTCCCGGCTGGGGCGGTGACCCGCCGGTGGGAGATACCTGCTCAACTATTTACAGGTTTATTTACAATATTATTTACAAACAATGCTTTGAAGTATCTATGTACAGCTCTGGTAGACCGTCCCCGAATTGCATGAGCTATCCGTATCTACTTGCAATTAATTGCCTGACTCGTGGCCCTCGCCATTTATCAAAGTCATTCAAACAGCGTTCTATCACGTGACCACTGTCAAGTGATAGTTTAAGTGATATTCCGCAACTGCTTCCCGACACACGGGTTGCTTCATGATTATCGCTTGTCAACACACCGCCCAAGGTTGCAAGCTTTTTGCATCTGCACGACGTCACCACAGCTCAAGACCACCCCCGCGACTCTATACCTGAGTTATATACTCTCAATTCCACGTGGCTCTCGACGTCACATTTGCGTTCCCGCGGCAACAAACACTACGTGATTACCGCAACGCCACGCGGTTCTGTCTACTGCAGCTGCTGCTAATTCATAGAAGTTCCCAAAATAGTTCTGCATTGTTCTGCACCTGAGTTACGGGTCATTCCAGCCCCCACCCACCGGGAGCGGTAGCTAGTGCATCAACTATGTCACTGCAGCGTCTCTGACCGGAAGGTCCTAGGTTCGAGTCCTGACGGCGGCAGGATTTTCGACACTAGCCTTTCAGCTAGGTCGAATTCAGTCGCTGTCTGGAGGAGAATTCTAGTGGCCGGCTGCTCTGATCGGTAGTTTTCCGTGGTTTCTCCGATCACCACTAGGCGAAAGCCGGAGCAGTACCCTACCGAACGGGCCACGGACCGCGCGCGCTCTTTCCTTCCTCTTCTTTGTCCAACCTCTCCCCTTACACACACACACTTACACTAACATGCACTACACTACGACATATTTCGGGAGACCGGTCGGGAGCTGAGAGCTTGTTCCGGCTGGGTCGGTGCCCCTCTGGTGGGAGAGTCCTGGTTAGGGGGAAACCCCACTAGCCGACGGTCGGTCGGCGCAGGATCTCGCCATCCAGCGGGGGAAGATGATTGGCATCTCCCAGAAAAACATGCACTACACTAACGGGACTAATGTGTCTCCCTAATGGCGTATGCCTGAGCCCAAATTTTACGGCTCCGGCGCCGGCGCGGAGCCATACTTCGTCACTAGTGGCAAAGTCTGTTAGGAATACGACACAATTTGTTTTCGCAATTTGCAGAACAATTTCCGAAGGTGAACCAAGTGAAAAAATGTCGTAAAACATGGGGTAGATAAAAAAGATGAAACATGACTGAAATTGCGAATGCGTTAAGGAGAATGCTGTAAAATTTTCAAGAGATTATGTAGTAAAAATGAATGAAAAATATTTTGCATTCAATAATGGGAAAATTGACATATGTGAAGACGAAAAGAAAGTTTAAAGGGAGTCTTAAGAAAAGAGTCTATTTATTATTATGCTCACTAACTAGTGCTAAACCTGGAGCTAAACCTTTTCTGCGGTACCTGGGGTGAACGATTTTATGGTTGGATGATTACTAGAGACCAAAGTATGTAATGAAAACAATACGAATACGTAATCAAGATGTAAAGTAGTATATAATATATAATATTAAGTCACTAGTTATAAAACACAATTACATATACAAAATTACATTAAAAATTCTAAACGAAGTTTAAAATAATATAATCTTAAAATCCGCGGGCGTTTAAGTCACTAGTTATAAAATAATAGTAACTCACTAGCGGCGGGCGGGGCAGGGGGACAGGGCGGGGAGGGGTAGAGCGAGGGCCGGGGTGGGGCGGGGCAGGGCGGGGAGGGGTAGAGCGAGGGCCGGGGCGGGGCGGGGCAGGGCGGGAGGGGTAGAGCGAGGGCCGGCGGGGCGGGGCAGGGCGGGAGGGGTAGAGCGAGGGCCGGGGCGGGCGGGCGGACGGGGCTCGGAGCAGGGCTTGGAGCCGGGCGGTCAGGCACGGCGCCGGGGCGCGGGCGGGGCGAGGGCGGGGAGCGGGGCGGGGCGCGGGGCGGGGCGCGTGGTGGGGTACGGCGAGGTGCGGTGCGGGGCGATGCGGAGCCTGGAGCGGACCGGCGCAGGGCGGGGCGGGGCGGGACGGGACGGGCGGCGTCGATTTCCTCAGATTTATTCCTCCCTCGCCATCACCTCCAACAGCAGCGGCGACCGCTGCTAAGACCACCACCGTCTCTACTCTCAGAGACGCTGTTGCCATTCCATGAGGATCGTTACTATCACACTCTCTTCTAGTACTTCAACCATACTCACTCCCCTCATCACCACACTTAGAATCATCATTGATCACAACCTCAACCCCTCCCCCACCATCATCACACTCACAATCACCACGTCCACCAGCACTGTACCTATCCCTACGACTATACCCAGCACCACCACTACCATACCCAGCACTATCGCTAATATATCCATCAACGTAGGCACTACACTCACGACCACCACCATCACTATATCCTCTCCACTGTCCCTCATACAACCACCGTCACAACCAACCACAAACATAACCAACAGAATCATCATTGACATAACCCCAGTGTCTCCAATATCATCAGCGCTGCCAACATCACCATTGTCAGGCTCAACACAACCGCAAACATCGTCTCCACATCTATAAACATATCGGACCGCGCGCGATCTGTCCTTCATTTCTTGTCTTATCCTCTCACCTTTACACACACACTTACACTAACATGCACTACACTACCACATATTCCGGGAGACTGGTCGGGAGCTTAGAGCTTGTCCCTGCTGGGGCGGTGCCCCGCTGGGGGGAGAGTCCTGTTTAGGAGGAAACCCCACTAGCCCTATCACCACCACTGCCAAAATCACTACCACCCCCGCTCCTCCATCAACACCACCACCACCTCCACCACCGTTCTCCCTTCACATCACCATTTCCCCAACGGGCCATCACCAGGGACTGGCCACCCTTCCACTGCGACCGCCGGCCGACACGCGAAAGGCCTTCCCTTGGATTCTCCGGCTCAGCAAATTCCGACTTTATCCCGCGCTCCGCGCAATGGGAAATACCCTGATTGTATCTCTTCCGGCCCCTATAGATCCGTGCAATTCGTTCCCGGGATAAAACCGTGTTAGCCTCGTGCCAAGTTCGTACCCTCTCGCGCCGGCCGCGCCCGTGTTCCCCGGATTGCGTGAGGCTCCTAAAAAAGACACTTCTCGCGTATTTAGCACGTGCTTCACAGAAGGGTTGCGTTCGGCACGGACATGGATATTTGTAATGGCGTGAAGACTATAAAATCCTTGAAAATTCGAAAACTGGATCAAGGATAAAGGAAAGAAGCTCTAGATATTGTATCCTGGTAACGTACGTGAAATACACATTAAGTGTTTCATGTTAAATATACGGAAGGGATGTTAAAGTGTAGAGAATGTCGTGTAAGTATAGTGTTAACAGGTCATCTGTCAAAAAACCGGGAGCGGTAGCTCAGTGCATCAACTGATGTCACTGCAGCGCCTCTGACCGGGAGGTCCTAGGTTTGAGTCCTGACGGCGGCAGGATTTTCGACACTAGCATTTCAGCTAGGTCGAATTCAGCCGCTGTCTGGAGAAGAATTCCAGCGGCCGGCTACTCTGATCGGTAGTTTTCCGTGGTTTCTCCGATCAACACCAGGCGAATGCCGGAGCAGTACCCTACCAAACGGGCCACGGACCGCGCGCGATCTGTCCTTCCTCTTCCTTGTCCTATCCTTTCCCCTTACAAACACACACTAACATGCACTACACTACTACATATCCCGGGAGACCGGTCGGGAGCTGAGAGCTTGTCCCGACGGGTGCGGTACCCCGCTGATGGGAAAGTCGAGGTTAGGGGGAAACCCCACTAGCCGACGGTATTTCGCCGCCATCTTCCGAGAAAGAAAAAAAAATGCCCTACACGAACGGGACTAATGACCAAAGCAGTTGACGCGCTCGGGAACACGAAAAAAATCAATCAATCAATCTGTGAAAATGTCGGAAGTTGAATCGCATGAATGGTAGCCGACATTGCAAATTCTCTGAAAGGAAACGGACACGATCTATCATATTCTTTGTTCTAAAGAACCATTAACGGACGACAGCTCTGTTGGAAAATACGTCGTAGATGCAGTGTGTGAGTGTTCACCCACTTTTAAAAGGCTGCACCTCTTTTTCAAGAGTTCAGGATGATGGAACAAATGTAAATAAATAAAATTGGAGCGTCTGGAATTGCAAATACATATGCTTATTTACGTGTTATAAAAACAATTGTTTTTAGAATTATTGTATATCTTTGTCCGAGATTGGCTAAACGAATTTTGATGGTGTTTTCACTGAAACGCCAAATATTTTGACAGGAATAACTTATGATACTTCTTTAAAATTAATATTTTCTCATATGTAGAGAAAAAACAATTTCAGACAAATCCACACGTTAATTCCAATCTTAATGAAATATTTTACATGTGACATTCAAAACTAAATAAACGTTACTGTTTGCATGAAATTTGATTAAATCACCCCGTCTTCTTTTCCTACTTCTTAAAAGTAAATTTAAGTGTACTCTCAAAGTTTTTGTGATCATATTGAAAACGTTTAAGAAATTTATCAGATTGAATTCAACATTTTCTGAAGTCCCCTTTTATTACTCATTTTTAGCTAGGTAGTGCAAAATATATCACATTATTTGATAAAGGAAAAATTGACTTGACTAGAGCAGAAGTACCGTTGCTTACTAAAAGAATCGGGTAATCTGGTTAATAAGAAAATTAGACAAAATCATTTTTACGGGATGTTGAAAAGGTCCCTGGTTTTGCTTCGGGACATGAATGCGCTCGTTTGTTGAGCTCTCCTTTAATTAGTTGTGGGAGAAATAGAGCCAAGGATGTGAGTTGCTATGTCGTTAGCAATACTCATCATCCTCATCATCATCACCATCATCATCAAGGGCTAGGCCGAATAGCCTTTTCCGTCGCCAAGAAGATCGTCTCTCTATCTTCTCGGTCTACCTGGATCTCGAGTTCCTTCGGGTGCGTGGTGGAGGAGCTCATTTGGTAGTCTCTCAAGAGTCATCCGTTGGGTATGATGGCACCATTTCTCTTTTCGCACTTAGATTCTCATATTGAGGTTGAATATTTTTAGTTCGCTTCTGATGCCTTCGCTTTTTATGTGGTCTTGAAGCGTATATCCTGCAAGAGATCTAAGAAATTGTATTTGAGAAGCCTCAATTTTCCTTCTGTCTGAGCGATTCATGTTCCATGTTTCGCAACCATATACAAGTACAGGAACCGCCATCACCTTGTAAAATTTAATTTCTGTGTTCTTTCTTACTTTGTTTTCAAGAGTTCTTTGAATTGTTCCACACATTGCCTGAAATTTATTGAACTTTTTCTGGATGTCATTCTTGTTGCAATGGGAAATGTTACGACCGAGGTAGTTAAATTCTGACACTTGTTCTAGTATAGTGTTTTATGCAACTATTTTGCACCTCAAATGATGTTTGCCCACAAAAGCCATTACTTTAGATTTCTTTGTAGGTATCCGCAACTCGTAATTCTGTAGTATATCTTCTAAGGTATAGATATCATTCTGCAATCTATCCTCCGAGTTTCCCAAAATAACCTGATCGTCAGCAAATAAAATTATTCTAAGCATGTTCCATAACTCTAATGCTTTCTGTTGGTAAAGCTCTATGCCATTCATTTATGGCATTGTCTGCATATAAACTAATAAGTGCAGGGGACAGTGGGGTATCCTTGTTTTACTCCTCTGTTGATTAACTCTTGCTTTATCCCAATTCTTGTTCTCACGTCAGTGCATATTTTATTATTAATATACAAGCTTTTCATAACTTTTATCAGGTGATTTGGAATTCCCTGAACCTTAAGAATTTCCCACAACGTTTTCCTGGATACTAAGCAAAAGCTTTTACAAAATCTACGAAGAGAATGCAGGAAGGGGGGTTGAATTCCCTACGCTTCTGTATTAACTGAATCGTTACAAAGACAGTCTGCACATGATCGCCCTCTTCAGAAGCCAGATTGTTCTTATCCAAGAATAACTTCATTAATGACATTCATCCTTCGCGTTATAGTTTTAGCGTACATTTTGTAGGCTGTGTTTAGAAGACTGATTCCCCTATAGTTATCGTAATTTTCTCTTTTACCTTTCTTGAAAATGGGGGATATCATGCCTACTTTTCATTCTTCTGGTACTTCACTTCCAGCGTGCACTTAAAAGATACAGAAATATTTCTTTCATTTACATTGGTGCATATTAAAACGTTCTATATTTATCTATGCAGGATGCTCTTTTGTTCTTGAAAATTTCCAATGTATACTCTAATAGAAGCTCATTTGGTTCTGCATCAGATGGTTCGACCTCTCCTTGCTCTGTAAGTTCGAGTGCTCCGCCTGGATCTGTTCATACATTTTTATAGTACGTTAACCATTCGGTTAGGAATACTAGGAAATAAACTCTGTGGTTCATTTACGGAGGTTTAAGAAGTTTTCTATAACTCGGGAGCAAACATTTCTAGTTTGCAAATGTTACTAACGTCGCATTCCTTGGTACTTTTATATATCAATCAACTCTGTACGTATAATTAAATTCAGGGGAAGGAATTTCGAAGTTTAAGAAAACATGCGCGGATTTATACTTTTTTAAATTTCCTCTATTAGTTACTTTAATTTCTTGAACAACGAGAGTTATTTCACAATGCGACATGTTTTCTTCAGTGTTTTCTTTTCTTTATCAAAATTGAAGCGAATAAGTTATTTTTGACCACTGACGATATATATTTGAATTTAGAGAGATCGAAAGAGTAAACAGAATATAAACATCGCAAATTTCTTGATCGGTAAGTTCAATTTTTGATTGTTTAACATTAGTACGTGCCCCTCAGACTTGGTATCATTGATATTTGGAGATTATGAACCTCAAGCAAATGCTTAGAATAAAAAGAAGAGTGGACATTTGGTTTTAGTACACAGAAGATAAACTCCTAGGAACATTCATAGTGTAGGTGAAAGTACGTGTTTGGGAGAACGAATCATGTAATTTGGAAACCAATAAGTTCTACAAGTGAAATCGTCCTGCAGCAATGTTTCTGCTTGTAACGCGTAATGGCGGGCTGTTTGTTGGAGGGGAGGGAGGAAGAGAAAGAAGCACAAGTTTGTTTTGCTTAATCAAGGAACTGTGAGTTTTAATTAACGATGAGACGACTACGGGGGAGGCGGTGGCGTGGAAGCAAATGACTCTTCGGAACCTTCATCAGAAGTGCGAAGCAACTTGAGGCCTCGCTTCGCCGACACCGTTGCCATCACCAGCGTTCTTTCTTCCGATATCCGAATCTTATGGCATCTTTAGTATTCATTTTCTTTATTATCTCTGCGTCCTCTATCTAAATTTTTACATTTTTTTGCAATAATGTCATGACTGTTATGTTATCATGAGTGCTGTCGTCTTAAAAAAATTGTATCTCTATTGAACTCGACTTTTCTTTACCCCGTTCTCTATATTGGTGACAGCATGGACCAACAAGAACTTCTATGGCATTAATGACTTTTTTATTTCACAAAATTTGTTTTTTTTGTTGAATTATTAAATTGTTTTTATCTAATATGATTACGGATTCTTCAATACGACTGGTTTCATTGAAATATTGATTACGATCTTCAATTTGTTTTCACTAACGAGCGTCACGGGAGTACGATAATTACTCTTACCATCCACGTGCAGCAACAGCATCGTTTGTCGTTCCCTAGCAAAGAATGATGAAGTCAAAATGAGTTTGTATCTGTGAGTTTAAATAATGGTGTAACATAAGAAATTATGATCAATAAAGCCCGTATCGAGTGTGGGTCAATGAAGGTTTCGAGCATTGTATATAACTTGACTCATTTCGGTACCACGTTGCGTAACAGTGTTTCTGCTTCCAATTTAAAACACGGGAAGTATTAATTAGGGGAGTCTCCATACGTCCCAGAATGCAGGATCCTCCTACTACCTCCTACTTAAATTCTGCGAATTCGGTGGTATGACGGTCAGCTAACCGACTGTTGTACCCGAGTTTGCGAGTTCAAACCCGATCGAAGCCGTGGATTTTTAAGGGCGAAAAAATCTTTCGTATGCCTTCCTTCGGAGGGGAAGTAAATCCGGCTGTCCCATGTAGTAGATTTACTGCATGTAAAAGATCCTCAAGCCTAAAATAAGCCTCTGAGCAAAATTGAGATACGCCTGTTTCGTCGCCCAAGATAATACCTCCTTTCTCCGCTAGGTGGTGAAAGGAGCGTAACGAAATTTGCGTGGTTAGACGGAAGAGTGAGCCTGATGGCCCGAGTCTCGCCACGTAAAATAAGGCATTAACTAACTAACTAACTAACTAACTAACTAACCGTCACCAGAAACCCCCTGTCTCCGTCGATGCTCTCACCGCCCCCAGTGCTGCTACCGTCCCATGCGAGCCGCGTACAAGACGCACTGTAAAAGACGGCAAGCGCGTTGGTTCCGTGCCAATTCCCCCCCCTTTTTTTGGCCGGGGCCCGAGGACGCTCCTCACAACAGGAAGGGACCGAGGACGGGAGTGAAGGGGTGGAGAGGGGCTGGCACGATTTCGCGCGGTCGGGGGGGAAGAGGAGGGGGGGACGATCCCTGAAACAAGTGAAGTCACTCTTTATTTTTAAGGGGTGTAAAGAGCGGAAGTGCCGCGTATAAAACGCGGGACTTCGTTTCTTTCCGGTGCAGTCGCGAATTCTGCATTCCTAGTGCTATTGATTTTCTCGCCTGCTCTTTTTTATGTTTCTCTTCCCCGTCGCGGGGCGCCTCTCGCGCCGTCACGTTTCGCAATAAAATCGGGAAGGCGACGCTGCGAACGCAATTCGTTGTTATATTCCTCCCCATCCATCATTCCCGGCGTCGACCCACGCCCGCTCGCCCCCGCCGCCCCCCTCTCCATCATTCGTTCTACTTTGCCGCTTTCCTGCCTCCCAAATCCCCGTTCCGCGCCCGGGATTTTCAACAACTGCTCGCCGCTCGCCTTTGGCCTACTTCGTCTACTTCTTCTTTTGGCGCTCTGTGGACATTCTTCGCTTTGTTTGAGAAGTCTCAATTGAATTTTTCTCTGGCTTTTTTTTTATTTTTTTACTCCTTCCGGAGCAATAGCTGTCAAAGTGTGGAACTATTGATTTAATTTTGGCGATGGTTATTGTCTACAGACATGAAAAGCTGGAGCGTTATTTTCGAATATTTCAATGAGAAAACAGATGCTTACAGAAGCTTTACATGCATTTACTTCAATTAACGTATTTTTTGTGGTATAAATAATTAATATTGGAATAAAAGGAGAATAATTAAAAATAAAACATTTGAATTCAAATATGCATTATGGAAGAATAGAATTATGTAGTAATAGAGACTCTAGGTTAAGTATATATAAGATTTAGTTGAAATAATAGTTGTAGTAGACCAGAGATGATTTTAGGAAGCTGTTATTTTTGGGTGTTTTCAGCTAAAAAATTAAATTTGGAATTATTACTGTTTATTTCATTCTGTGATGCTTTTGTATGTTTTCCATACTATATTCATTATAATATCTTTAATTACACGAACGAGTTCTGCAAATCAGACGCAACCTATTTGACGTCACTCTCTGGTGTTGTTTCTGACTGCTATCAAGAATAAAACATTTAAATAGTCATAATATTTCCATGAATTGTATTAATTTTAAATTAATACGTTTGGAAGGTTTTCATTAGTCGTAGGTGGCAATAAATATCTTCCATGAACGAAACTCTTTTCAGTCATATTGTACGAATATTATGCAAAGTCCTTGGTAATATAAGCCATTACATTGAATGTTAACGCCCCAGTATTACAACACGCAATCCACGACAGAATCAGTTGTTCGCACAATTCTCTGCATTCCAATTGTAAACTGCAACTCCGCACGCCTCCTTGCAAGTCCTGGCGTTCGTGCTGATGCCGACTTCTGAGCACGTGAAAGCTGCAAGTTAATGGCCCAATCGGGCTGCAGCGAATGCTCTAAATGCAGGCGCGGGCGCTAAGAAAAAAAAAAAATACGAAAAAGAGGAGCGCTCCGGAAGCGGGTCCTGGGGATTGAATCCGTGACCGTGAAGGAGTCGTCAGGCCGTCGGCGCCGCCCGTCGGAACGCCCGCGGCGGCGGGGGGGGGGCGGGGACGTGCCTGCAGCAGCGGTGGCGGTGCAGGCGCCGCGACCTCAATTCCCGGCCTCCCACGCTCACGAGCGCCCCGATGGAAGGGAGGGGAGGAGAGGGGAAGGGAGGGGAAGAGGGAGGAACAGGAGGCGCCATCCGCGCTCGCGCGGCGGCGTTATGAGAACAGATGCAAGGTGTCGCCCCGCATCAGCACTTCCGGAGACACGTTCCGCGCGCACGGCGTCACGACGCCCCGCGATGACTCCGCCCCCGCTCGCCCTCACCGCCACCCTCACTCCCCAGCCGTTCTCTCTCCTCTCCCACATTCCCTCCCATGCCTCCTCCCTCCGCGCAGGTCCTTCTGGTCGGAATCTTCCAGCTAGTTCCTGTGTCGTTTCATTTGTCTACTTCTTGACTTCTATTTAATATTTAATGATTTTTTCGATTTCTTGCCATTTTCTGTTGTTTTCTTCTTCGTTTATTTTTTCTTCAATTAGTATTTTTTCTTTATTTCTCATCTATATCTTCCATTCTGTTTTATTGAGTAACTACCCTCTCAAAAGTATATTTATCTTACAAATGTTATTATACCGTTGTACTATTCCATTTGTGCCTTCCATTTATTATTTGTTTTCTAATATTTCTCGTGTGTTTTTTTCTCATATTACCACTTTAACCTCCATCTCTCATATAATCTTATATATCCAGCTTCTAGTAAGATACGTTATTGCTTACGTTTGGCTCTTTCTAGCACTTTTCTTGTTGTTTGAGATGCCTTCTTTCCTTCCTTTTCTTGTTTTTATTATTTTCGTAATTGTCTTGCACTCTAAATAATTTCTTCTCCCATTGCAATATTCTTCTATACTTACCCATTTGTACTTTCTAAACACTTCAGCGTTTTTAATTTTTCCAGCAATTTTAATTTCGCTTGCGAACTCGAAGTTTGAAGTAACTGGAGGTTATTAGCAGGGTTTAATTCTTTCTGAGCTGATTGGAATGTAATTATATACTGACTTTGACTTCAACAAAGAATATCAAACTTCACCCCAATTGGAACGTTCTGTAATTTTGTATTGCAATTTTTGTTTCTAAAAATAATATCAGCTCTAAGATTCGTTTATAGCTGGCTAGATATACTAATTAGTGTTACCAATTATTGATCTACGAATTAGTGTTACAAATATTTAAGTAGTGTCACGATAATTAGTTTATTTGGTTAATTCATCCGAATTACCTTCATTCATATTATTTTTATTCTTGGTTATTCTTCCGCGTAGAGTGATAAAACTAAAGTTTGGTTCCAGATTTATCGGAAAGCTGCTGTAATATACCATGACAAATGTGCGTTAATATGAAATATTTTTCTGCTCTTGTTCGGATATTATTAACCGAGACTGGCGGAGAAAATTCGAATCTCTGCCTCCCGTGCAAGAGTTACCGACGAGGTGCGTTACCTCGAAAAATCCCTAGATCCGCGCGGTAGAGGCTGAAAAGATTGTAAATATAAGTTCAGTATTGAGACCAATTTGAATTTTCTCCTGACGAAAAATAAACATAATTTATTTCTAAAATAGGAATGATATTGAATCAAACAAGATTTTAATAGTGGTATCAGAGATGTTCACAATTACAAATAATTGTTTCATTTTCTTTCGAAAATACTGCAAGACACTATTTATTACTTTCTTTTACAATTTTCTAGAAAATATATTTCTGAGATACAGATTAGACTCCAAATAATGTGAAAGTGAATAATTTAAAAACTAACCACTGTCTTGTTGACAATGTAAACACCATTATGGTTTGCTTAGATTTTAAATTTCAGATTTTTTAAAACGTTAATGTTTACAAAGTAGAGATGCCACAACAACAGTACTTTCTTGCAATATTTGAAATAGTTAGATAATATTGAAATATTATAATTTCTGCTATAGTAAAAACTCATAACTTGAAAAAGTGAAACCCAACCAATTCAAATGAAGCGAATATGCATACTTGCGTTTACTTCCATTGCCAAGAAAAGTAGTAATGTATAACTTTAGCAAATGAAAGAAACATGGATAAATATAACTGCTACAGTATTTGAGAACATTTTACGAAAAGAAAGAATAATATCTCACATTTTTTAAATTATGTATATTATTATATATATATATTATATATATATATTATATATATATATATATATATACATGTATATATAATTATTATATTAAATATATTATATTAAATATAATAAGCGATGAAAACTTGTGAAAGTAAAAGAAATGTATTTGTTAGTTCTACATTAAATATATTATCGTCCTTAAATGTATTTTAAAGAATGTAATTGGCATTGTATGATTAACACGTCCGGCAACTATGGCAAAAGTTCTAAGAATTTTCAACTACCGCGTTGCCATTTTGCGAACTCATAGACCGACAAACGCAAAGCCGTAAATTTGAATTCACCATTTCGAATTTTTTACAATTTTCGAAAATACACAAAGTACCGAAAATGAGATCAACACCACTTTCGTTACCGTTTCATCATTGTTTGAAATTCATTCATTGGAAGTTCATTGAAAGATTTTGAGGAACAAATTTGAGCAGTTTTTGAAAAATTTTAAAACCTAAAAATCGCCTATTATTGATGTAAAATTATGCAAAAAAACTGATATTTTCAAAAAATTGAAGATCCCCTATTTTAAAATCGTTTCTGACGAACACATTTTTTTAAGGAAAGGAATTTTATAATTGTAATTGTAGGAAGACGCCGAAAAATATGAACTTTTGCAATTTTCAAAAATTAGGGATTTCGACGTAAATCAGTCTTACACTATTCTCTTAAGCGTCCTTTACGCTATCCTAAGGGAAAATTTAATTTAAAAAATTGGACTTATTTTCTTTTTAATTTTGAAAACTTCCAAGGAACTTCATGTAAAGTACCTCCAAAATTAAAATATCGGTTTCAACTTCATGGGGCAACGACATCAGTAACATCAATTGGTGAATATCAATTTTGTTGTAATCCTGTTTATGGTTTAGCCGTTAGCGATGCTCACACACAGACGGACAGGCGTTTTGCCGTCAATCGATTTTTCGATATCAAGGACCCACAACACAGATTCTGACTACAAATGTGTTGGAGGAATTCATTTATTATAAACTGGGAGACGATTTATCCCCTTTTTCGTTATCGGGGTCCGGAGAGATTTTCTGTCAAAAATTCGCAGTTTGTTCCCCCAGCATTACAATAATTTCTCTACACTGCGCAAGCAGTAACGAGAAAGTAAAGATATACCTTACGAGTATTTATATTGGTAGGTCACCAATTTAATTAACATTTTAGAAAATTGGATCTTCTGTAGTAAAATGATGTAGAAGAATATGTATTGCATTTGGAATTGCAATTATTTTACAAACTTTACCTTCCATTAATAGAATAAAACAAGTTTTATTAGAAAATAAACAGAAATGTTTCATATTTGGCAATGAACCAAATACATTTCCAAAATGTAGAATGTATGAATACATTTTTTTTTAAAAAAATTCCAATAATTTATCATTGCTGCCGCCATACATTGCCCCCCCCATATTCATGTGATGGTTTCCGCGATTACCATTATAATCGGGCGATTACATTTTTGATTAGTCCATTCATATTCAAAATTTCATTTGAATTTTGAAATGACGTCTGCCGTCGTGATGAAATATGTTGATTTCGATATTAAACAAAAATGTATCTTGGCGAAAGCGAAGCGTATCGGAAACTGATAGCGTCATGCCAGATATTGATGAAATATCTACGTAGGATTGCAAAAATAACTGATAAAAGTATTAGCAGAGAAGTAAATTCTTTAAGTGTCTGTGATTTCAAGCTTTCGGCGGCCTGGATCGATTAGCTCATTAATACTACTGTAGATGCAATCCACTAAGACTACGTAAGTTGAACGTATATCGTATGTAGGAGATACCAATTTAATGTCGAAATGTACGTATGTAGTGGGAATGTTGGTGAGGTATTGTTGACATTATTGGCGTTTTACAAAAAAATAATTAAATGTACAATTGCTCTTGCCGTGAAATCACCTTCAAAATTGTTCTACGTTTGTCGTATTGTATGTTAACGCTTTCGATAATTAATTGCTAACTAATTCAATAACGAAAATTCGATATACGAATATAAATATCTAAATGTATTAACATTATGTTCTTGAGCTCTCTTCAGCAATTGGCGATTAAGAGGCCTTGGCGATTACGAATTAGTAATAACCACACCTTCCATAGCACATGTGGTTGAAAATTTTCAGAACAGAAGCTTCGTAGACCAGGGGATCTTATATTCGAATTCTGAATGTGTTCAGATTCTATAAGCAGATATGTAGCTGGAAGGAAGCCCGTTGGGATTGCTAGGATTGATTGAGAGGATTCGCGCGACAAAACGGAGGGAGGCGGACGGAGGGAGGGCGGGACGGGAGAGGGGCAGGGCGGGACGGAGAGGCAGGCGGGACGGAGAGGGCAGGGCGGGACGGGGAGGGCAGGGCGGGACGGGAGAGGGGCAGGCGGGACGGAGAGGCAGGGCGGACGGAGACGGGCAGGGCGGGACGGAGAGGGGCAGGGCGGGACGGAGGGGCAGGGCGGGACGGAGAGGGGCAGGGCGGGACGGAGAGGGGCAGGGCGGGACGGAGAGGGGTGGGCAGGGCGGGACGGGGAGGGGCAGGGCGGGACGGAGAGGGGCAGGGCGGGACGAGGGGCAGGGCGGGACGGAGAGGGGCAGGGCGGGACGGAGAGGGGCAGGGCGCGGCGAGGTGGGGAGAGTCGCGGGGACGTGGGGCCCGGCGAGACGGCGCAGTAGTGAGCAGGGCGTGATATGACGAGGGGGAAAAGCGTTCAGCATTTTACAATAAAGATAGAAAGTACTCTCTTTCTTCATTAATATATACCCGACCAAAGTCCGGTTATTTCAGTAAGCTATATTTCATTACCAGCGACCAGTTTTATGCCCTGCTCTGACGGAGCAGGATGTAACACCAACCGGACGCGGTTACTTCCTGAATTAGACCCTTAAACTAGTTTGACTACAAGTTGTCTGTCCACTTGCTACTTAACTACGACTTATATAAAAGACAACGTTTGTTTTTACAACTGAATGTATGTATCCAGTAGCTGACTTTCGGATCCTTTTTGTCTTCCGGAAACACTGCGAAGATTTTGCATACTTGAAGGGCACAATTTGTACGAGCAAAGATAGGATGGGGTACTCCCATGACAAGTAATCACACTTGATGATGATGATGATGATGGTCACTATAAAAGTGGAGAAGGATTCGTAAAGAAAAGGGAAGGGTTGAGATGAAGTGAGGAAAGGAATAGAAGAAGACGAAAAGATGAAGTGGTGTTTCTTACCTGGTGGCTGGATTGCGAAATTTGGCACCGTCCCACATTTCGGCTTAAATTTTCCTGGAATACAACAATATTTTGAAGCAGAAGAAATTCTTGCATGTGTTATACACTCTATGTATAAAGATTAGACCAAATAAATAATTATCACTTACTATATTTTTTTATAATACACTCGCCAAAATATCAGAATTTAATAAGAATCGTCAAAATCAATCTTTGCTATTCTACATAGAAAAAATGTCATTAAGGGATATTTCCAATAAAAAATGTTCAGGCGGGATGTCGGGAACTGAGGAAGTCCATATGTAGCCACTTAGAATTTTAACTGAATATTTCTTTCCTGATTTTTGAAAATTATCTTTTGCAATGTACTAGTATTGAATAACATAACATTCTATAACGAAAATGTAATATTGGATAATCATCTGTTTTCTCACTAAGAGAATATGGAAGAATAAAACGCACTTAACATTTTCGTGAAAGGGGTGTGCTCTTTAGTTTGCCTCTTGAATCCACAGGGGATACAATGCAAATCGTCGATGGTCCCGTTCATTCGCTTCCAGAATTAATTCATTAGACACAAGAGTAATAGCAACGACAGAGAAGACAATAACAATAAAATAATAATACCAATAGTAATAACAATAATAAAAATAACAATAGTAATAATAATAGTAATAATATCTGATTTGGTTGTTGCGAAAAGCTCACATTGCCATCACATCTTCTCTTCACGATGCTAGAAAATGGCACATTTCCGCTAAGTGTGATGCTCGAAATAAACGGGAACCACACTACCTTTACGAACAGCAGATATGTGACGTTTTACATGTGACAAGCCAAAATGATATTCGTAACCGAATAATGAACATAGCTCACTTTCCCAAAGATAGGAGATGTAGCCCTTTCTAAAAACGAATCAACTTTCCGTGTGTTCTCGGAGCTGCACACTAGTAATGAGAAAAAAACATACCAGTTACGAGATAGCTATCCCTTTTCATTTCGGTAGGGGCTACGTTCCGGTTCGGTTCCACCTTCTTCCTGGCTGCCATCTATCAGCGCCTAACGATCCAGGGTCTCTAGCGGGCTCTAGCTTTGTCCCTGGGAACTCTTTCCACTGCTCCCTCTCGTGCTTCTCGATTGCTTTATTCATTAGTGATTCCGGACACGTCAACTTCTAAGGTCATTTGTCCCGTAAGTGTAGTGAATAAACAACCGCGGGACGTGACTGAGATCGGCACCGACCTGCACACCCTGGTTTCCCCAACTAGTATATCCCACCAGCAGGGAACCGCCCCCAGGACAAGGGCTAAGCTCCCGAGTGGCCTCCCGACGTGTGTGGTAGAGTAGAGCATGCACGTACACGCGTGTAAGTAAGGGACAAGCAAGAAGAAGGAAATATAGCGCGTGGTCCGTGGCCATTTGATAGGGTACTGCGCCGGCATTCGCCTGGTATTGATCGGAGAAACACGGAATACTACCGATCAGAGCATCCGCGCGCTAGAATTCTCTTCCAGACAGCGTTGAATTCGACTCTGGCAGCGACATCACTTGACCTAGAACCTCCCGGTCAGAGGCACTGCAGTGACGTCAATTGACGCCCTGAGTCAACGACGCCGGCAGTGTTCCCCAAACGGAACACCGAAATAGCCCTTAGTTCATCACGATCCGGTATCTCTGAAATTATTCTGTGGACCTTTGTGGGAGCTGATACCATAAATCTAGAGGTAGGGAGCTAGTTCCTCAATTACGCATACACATCACACACAATGTTGCTCTCCAGGGCACGGGTTTGGCAAGATTAAGTATATATTTAGGGGATACTGCGAGTTTACACCATTTCTCAAGCAAAAGTGAGGAGGAACCAGGAAGCTCTTCAACTCCAGATATAACGATTACTTGCTTCACGTACAAACTCCTCCTCTATCAGGACCGTCCAGGACTCGCAATAGGCGAAATAATCCAAAACACAAGGGTGAAAACTTATAAGCAGGACTTGAACCTCGGATCCTACCAACCACAATCACTGACCTCAGCACTACCAAGGTGGTTTAAGCGTGGCCCTTTAGGTCGGCTAATTACCTGATAAACTGGAAACAGTTTAATGCGAGTTTTCCAATAACTGGCTATTCCTAGTCAATGAATGGCGACTTATTAATTGATGAAATAAGTAACACGGTGGTATGTCATAAAAGCAATATCATGGGGCTTTCACATGAGAGTTTCCTTTGTATTTTCCTTTTAGCCTTAGGCCTACATGTATAATACGAAATATGTTATATACATTGTTTAAAATCATTAGTTTGTATTAAGCTAGTCTTTAAAAGTATATTACATTGCACATGTAACAATGTATTTATATTAAAATATGCACAACACTATCTTGAACAAAAAAAATAAAATACTATTTTTTGAATAATTTGACATTTTGAGAGGTTATAACTACTGGACAATAATAATGAAGGTAAATAAAACGGTATAACGTCAAATAGTTTTCTTTAAGCCACCACCCCAGCTGTCCCCACAAGGCGAAGGGCAATGGAGGAGCTCAGTGCCGGAGCTAGACAATTTTGGGCCCGGGCAGTGATGAAATGTAGGTCCTCACCGAAAAAGTAAAAATGTGAAAGTTCTATCAAGAAATTATAGGAGTTAATTTATTTCAACTAGTACCAAAAATGACAATGTTTAAGATAGAAAAAAAATTGGAATAATATTTTAAATAATAGTTTCCACTAAAAGTATTTAGAGATCAAATAATACAATTTCACAGTGAGTTTAAAAGTCTAAAATTCTTAGTGTTTAGTGTTTAATATAATCAGTTGTTAAATACATGAAATAATAAATTTCAGTAGCTCCTATGTTAACGTCAGTGCAGTTTGATTCATTTCATACAGTTCCACCCTTTAAGTAATAACTATAACTAATGACTTATCAGTAATAACTATTTAAGGTAAAAAATTAATGAAATATTTTATGAAATATCGGACTACTGTATTGCGACGTATAAAATTACGATAAACCATTTTCTGCAGTTCTAATTTCTTTATCAATTTTTACTAATTTTCCCGTCATGGGCCCTTGACTTGCGGTGCCCTGCCTCGCGCCGGCTCTGGAGGGCGTAGAGCCGGTGGCGGCAGCCGGCGGGGCGGAAGCGGCGCCGGCGCTTATCGAATGGCACGCGCCGGCCGGGCGGCCCGCGGCGCCGCACAAGGAGCGCTCTGTGCGCGGCGCGGGCTCGCCCACCTGCATCCGCCGCCGCCGCCGCTGGCGCTGCCGCTGCCCCGCGGCGCGGCTCCTGGCCCTGGGGCGCTCCGGAAGAGCCGGCTTACGCGCACGGGCGCTCGCACCACACCGCACCGCACCACGCGCCCTTCCCTTCCACCCCACCCCACCGCACTTCCACGCGCAGCTTCCCGCGTCGCCCGCCGCCGCCGCCTTCTGGCTTCGCGTCATTGCGATGGTGTAATGGTGTCTCGGCTGTTATACCCAAGTTTTCGGGTTCCAACCCGATCGAAGCCGTGGATTTTTAAGGACGAAAAAGTCCTTCGTACGCCTTCCTTCGGAGGAAAAGCCGGCTGTCCCATGCTAGTACATTTACAGCATGTGAAAGATCCTCAAGCCTAAATGATGCCTGTTTCGTCGCCCATTCAAATCGCCTGTTTCGTCGCCCAAGTAATACCTTCTTTCTCCCCTAGTAGGTGAAAGGAGTGTAACGAAATTTGCGTGGGCAGACGGAAGAGCATGCCTCATGACCAGAGTCTCACCACGTAAAATAAGGCATTCATTCATTTTGGATCACTACCCTTCGTAGCGCGACTGGACGAAACTACTCTTATAGCTTTTTCCATTCATTGCACTGAAACCACCCTAGTGCAGGACAAAAACCTCATCGCTCCGCAACAGTGCTGCCCCACACGCGTGAAGGGCTGCTATGATTGAAACGGATTCCGGAACTGAGTCAGTGCGTGTGCGCTACGCAGTGAAATTATATACAGCTGTTCTTGGTCAGTCACACTGATGGATCTCCAAAATAATGATTTTGAATTATGATCGTTTTTTATAATTTTTATGAAGTCTTTTGGTAATTCTTACTTAATTCATAAATTATTAACGTGTGATTTCTTTATTTAAAAACTACGAAAACTTCAAAGGCTTATGATTGAGAATTTCAGTTTTCGAGATTTGCCAGTGATGGATATAGTACACAAGATTTTGAACCGAAAGGCTTCTGCAGAATTGTTTGATTACTAGAAAACAATAGAAATATTAACATGAACATTTCCGTTAGTATATGTATGGGCGTGCGAGAAACATTTCGTGGTATATATATTTGAATGATTCCGTAAGGGCCACTATTTTATTTTCACTTTATTAGCGTTTCGAAATTGAGACTACCTAAAACACTTTAGTTTCTAAATAGCACTGGATTTGTTAACATGAATTTATTCAAGGTTGAATTTTCGGAAAAAACAATCTGATATTCCGAACGGCGTATAAATCACAAAAATTATTTTAAGATATTTCTTGCAAACATAATATACTCCATCATTCGAAGTATCCTTGTGTGACAAAAGATCCTCAATTGCCTTCACAATTTCACCACGAATCTAAATCAGCATGGATAACTTCAATTAGCTAACCTCACAATGGTCGAGTACACTGGACTGACTGACGAGATCGTCAGAGCAGTATAGGACGCCAGAGTGCGCCCTGGTTCCGTGTCGATGTGCGAATGGAACATGCGTTTCTTTGCACTGGTGCGCCATAGCGGTCGAATGGAACACGAAAGCTGCCTGAGTGCGCATCAGTGCGGCGAATGGAAAACGCTATTACTCAATTCTTGGCTGTTTTTGAGTTAGGATAGTCGAAGTTCATACCCCAAGAAATTTTTTATTTAGCAACCCCTCTCCGCCTTCCTCACCACCAGCTCTCGCTTTTCCGCGTCGCATTGCCTGCCTTAATGTTTCGCTACTGGAACTCTACGTTACACTACTGCACAACACGACCGCTACTCACTTCTTGGATGTTTGTGTTGGAATGGTCAATGTTTGCATTTGATTTTTTTAAAATTTAGGCACCGCTCTCCACCTTTTTCACTTCCACTCTCTCCATTGTTATTGATGAATGTAGAGCTCTATCATCTGAAAGGTGTCGGATATTTGGCTCTTGAAATTTAATTCTGAGAAACGAAGCAACACGTTACGAGACACTGATCGTCCAAGCAATTGGTTTAGTTTGTTTTGTTTTTGTGTTTCCGGGCGCGTCAACTGCTTTGGTCATTAGTCCCGTTAGTGTAGCGCATGATTTTTCTCGGGAGATGGAGGTGATCTTCCCCAGCTGGATAGCGAGATCCGGCGCCGACCTACCGTCGGCTAGTGGGGTTTCCCCCTAACCAGGACTCTCCCACCAGCGAGGCACCGCCCAGTCAGGACAAGCTCTAAGCTCCCGACCGGTCTCCCGCAATATGTGGTAGTGTAGTGCATGTTAGTGTAAGTGTGTGTGTAAGGGGAAGAGGATAGGACAAGGAAGAGGAAGGACAGATGGCGCGCGGTCCGTGGCCCGTTTGTTAGAGTACTCCTCCGGCATTCGCCTGGTGTTGATCGGAGAAACCACGGAAAACTACCGATCAGAGCAGCCGGCCGCTAGAATTCTCCTCCGGACAGCAGCTGAATTCGACCTAGCTGAAGAGCTAGTGTCGAAAATCCTGCCGCGCCGTGGGGAGTGGGAACCTAGGATCTCCCAGTTAGAGGCGCTGCAGTGGCATCAGTTGATGTCCTGAGCTACCGCTACCGGTGCAAGCAATTGGTCTCGGTGAATACTTCTCCAGGTCGTTAAAGGTGCTGTCTGAATTGTTAGGTACGCAGTACTTTTTTACTCCAAATTTGCCGTTTGGGACGTTGCGGTCTTTCTTACATCAGAGAATACTACCCTCTAGATCTTTGCAACCCATGCATGCCTGAATGTTAGTTTGAATACAGTTGCTAACTGGAAACTACAAAAGGAAAAAATATATATGTACAAACTCCGTGCTGAGTACAATATTATTTAATACTGATAACAGATGACAATGACTGAGTATTATCTACCACGGGTTCGTACGTGTGTTTTTAAAACAATAGTCCTAAAACAATATTATTTTGTTCCTTTCATTAGTTCTATTCTACTACTCAGACATGCATGCACTGCGAGAATTTAGAAGGCGGTGACCTGATGTCAAACAACTTTAGTTTCTCTTTCCGCTACCTTTAAGTTTAAAGTGAACTAGTAATGGATAAATCAATAAATATCTGTACTTTCGTTTATATCGTCTGAATCGATACATCGATTGGCTATTGATGAAGAGGCACACCATACGCGTATTCATCATGGGCAGTCGTACGAAATTTTGCTTATCACAGTTTACTTTTATAAGAAGTGTCAGATACATACCAAAACAACTCAGTAACGGATACAAGCGCTTTTATGTTACAACCTGTCAACACTTTCTGGACCATCATGCGAAAGAAAGTGAAACTTTTTTCGTTGGGTTTCATCACTGGAGTTGAAACATGGTTCGATAAATTCGAAGCCGATAGCATGCACTGAGGATGGAATGGAAACGCCCCTAATCTCTTTCTAGTCGCAAGAAAAGCAAGGGGCTCCAGCAAAAGTGATTTTTAATTAAATAAGCAATCAATACTTGTAAAAGAGCACGGCAATAAACAATGAACGTTATAGTGAAAATGAATTACTTCTCCAGTAAATCGAGAATTGAGGAAGAATTCTTGACAAAGGACGAAGACATTTCCATTACGTCGTAAGTCTTCGAAGAACGGAGCATGCAAAGTTTAATGATCGAGAATGCTTTCGAAAGAAGATTTTTGCGTTGGTTCACCAATTCGCAGAATATTACGAGTAGAAATCTTCCCAGAATATTTGTAATGAAAAATGCTCAATACCATTAATTATTCGCTAGACATTTTCAGCATCTGCAATAGTCAGCTTTTTAAAGATTTGAATATTCCAAAGATACAGATATAAAACATATTACACGAGAATAATAGTGCATGTATTAACCATAAAGTCGTCAATGAAATCCAATAAAGATAAATCTTCTTTCCAAGAATCAGAGTATTTTATCCAGGAAGGTCCTGTTTCTGCGCATCAAGGCTTTTCGCAACTTCGTCGCAGAACCTATGACCTCGCTCTTCAGTTGTCAAGATACCCTTGATAAAAACACCATTTTTCAAAATACGAAAGTGCTGTAAGCTTCTAGTCACGGGCAGAAAATATGAGCAAACGAAGTAATTTTTTAGTTAAGTAAACATATTAATGAAAACAATCTATTTTTATTAGAACAAATTTCAAAAAATAATTCAATAGACAACGGATTCAACAGAGAGTATACTAGAGTTGGTAACTGTCTTTAAACTAGAAATAAGCGGTTACGCTCGGGTGAAGACCGAACTACTGCCAAATATTTTAAAATACATGTCACTTTTCTTTTGCATCGGCGATGTACAAGAACGCATCATTTTTTAATAGTCAAGTGCCCTGCTAGCTTTGCGCAGAGTCCTTGGTGAAAGGGTGTGCAACCGATTACGAAACCGTTCGACACATAGTCTACTGACCTGGTACTCGAAAACGCCAGATTCAGGGAAAAAAATTTGAAAGTTCTTTCTCAACGCATATAAATTTTTTGAGATGCTGAATTCGAATTTTGTTTGCCACCCCCAAGAATGGTGGCTTCATGGAGAAAATTGGGAAAACCTTTTAAAATTTCGTACTTTTCTCAGTTTTTCGCTTATTTATAAAATTAAATATAATACAATTTCCTACAAAATTCATATTTAATTTTAATTCTGTGATACATTGTTTAGGTTCTCGAGCACGCTGAAAAACTGCTGTTTTGGCCCTCCGAGCTATCTCCAGCCCTATCATGCGAGAGCGCTCTAGTTTCACTGCATCATGCTTGAAAACAACAACTGCAAACAACTTAATGGCATTGTTAAGCGATTAAATCTCCGATTCTTGCTAAATCAGTAGGGACTTTTTACTCGAAGTATCTGTAAAACCCAGCTTCATGTAATCAAAATACGATGGAAACAGGGAAAGGGGGACAGACAATACGGTCTATACAATTCAACATATTCATCTAAAATTTGTTCTACCAATACGTTTTGACAATATTTGCCAATTTATGACGTAAAATTTGGAATAAAACTTAAGATTAAATTTTAGGTAAGAAAAAAATTGAAGCAAAGAATTAAATTTCGTCAGAGTATTTGTTAGAAATAGTTTTTTTAAATTAATATTTGCATTGTTGAAAAATGAAAGAAATACGTTTTACGGGAGCGGATACATTGTAATTTTTTCAGACTGGACTCGGAAGAGGACACTTGTGGACTGGACTAGACAAAGAGGATACGTAGCACAAGCAATGGCGCACTTCTTTCTCACGGTGAAAATCGGTCGCATAGACCAGTTGCGGTTCGTCCTTAGGTTGCACGGCTGCACAACCCCCAGAAAATAAAAAAAAGATCTCATATCTTAGGAATATACATTTTACTTTTAAAACATTCAATATTCAAGATACTGCAATAATATCGATGCATATGAAACCATTTTGAAACCAAAGAGCGTCCAATTGGCGCTCTCTCCGGTGTCTGGTGCGGTCTCTTGGTGCAGCAACCAGTAGAGTGGCTCTGTCTAGCGCTGCGCGGCGACGGAGGAATCACAGGGAATACCCATTTTCTGTCTTCGTCTCACTCACTGCAATGTAATTTATGATTTTCGCTTGTTATAGAAAGTACACAAGTGTAGTCAATTTTGAAGATATTCAAGGCATTGTTTATGATATTTGGAGAATTCGTTTTCATTTGATATTAGATATGATGATTCAAAATGTACATTTGATGAGTTCTTTGTATAGAGGTGTCCGTTCTGGATGGAAGTCCCTTAGTGTCTCGCGGAAGCCAGTGTGGCTGAAGCTGGCCAGCGGTTTGCAGAACGTTCTCGTGTATATGAATGTGTGTGGAAGATCTTTCATTATACCAGGGTAATGAATTTTTTTGGAAATAAAATAATTTTATTTGTGTGAAACGTGTCGAAGCAATAGTGCTTGTTGCAATTTGCTGGAGTCGAATTTAAGTGCTCAGTGGAAATCAAAGCTAGAACCACCTGCGCGGAGATGTATAAGCCTTACGCGGACGAATACAATTATGTAAGTAGTGTTTCAATGTAGACTTTTATTTAGTTTTCATTGATTTGAATTGCGTACATTTTCATTATATATTCTTATTTTGAATTTTGGAAAATACATTTCCGTCATTCAATGGAGGTGAACCTCTGTTGGGGCACCAGCCGCCACTGACATAGACACGTCAGGATACTAACATTGTAATGACAATTCAAACAGAAAACCTAAACTCTAAACCAATCTCGCGGATTTGATTTTAAAAAAATATTTCGAACATACTTAAAAATGACAACATATGCTCTTAAAGTCAAAAAATCTCAGAGTCAGTCCTCGTAAAAATGTTAAAATATTCTCAGTAATATTTTGAATATTGAATCCAAACACCAAGAAATGAATTTATTCTTTATGCACATCATTACCTTTAAGAGGGAAATTCAAATATGCAATATCCGAGGTGTAAGTATCAGACATTCAACTTTACGAGTAAACGGTACAGATCATACCCCTACCCCCCATCACATTTCTGATAGAGTGATATCGTTTATATCTGGGTTGTCGTAACTTGATTGATGACATTAGGTCATTTTTACACTTCCCGCATTATGAAATAAATTTAATTTAATCGCAAACGTTCTTCCAGTGGAGCCCTAGCCTCAAACGTGCTTATAAATAGAGACTGGAAAATGTAGTATGAAACGACAAAATATGTACATAAATAAGGTAATGAAAACAGTAAGAATATGTAATAACATAAAATCGGATAAAATATGTAATATTAAATTAACTTATTATAAACACATTTATATAATATGAAATTGTTATTTATAAAGTCCAAAACAAATTTTTAAAATAATACAAAACGTCTTAAACTCATTTGGGATATAAATGAATGCACACTTTACCATACAACTCTCCGATTGGTGTAAAAGCTCATCTACATATTCAGGACTCTAGTTTTGCAGCCAGACTAGACGCAAATAGACGACTAACAACAAACATCACTACGAAGTGAAGGTACTTACTGAAATTTAAACGTCAGCAATCGCCAATGTTTCTCCAAAATTATCGGTTAAAGATTACGAACCGCGGCGTGAGTGATACTTTTCACACCTACAGATGAGTCGGGTGCCCTGACGCGCACTTTCCGCCCCTGAGATAAATGAAGCAGACGATCATTTTATGACGCGTGACAACATCACGCGTCTCACATTAGTTCCGGAGGAGACAGCACGCAGTAATAATGTAGGGGAAAATGCTGACATTTAAAATATTCGTTTCCATAAAATACGTTAAAATTGAACAAAATATTATAATAAAAGACTTTGTAAAATACAAAAATATAAATATAATATAGTACGAAATATAAAACATGTAAACGAAAACATTGTCTTAGGACGGGCAGCCACTCTAACGTAGTTTGCTAAATTTGAGAACGGAAGTAGAACGCAAAAATATGTACGCAATTAAGTAAGGCAAAATCCGGCCTCTACTTATAACTTTATAAAGATCATTTTATAAGGCAGGATGGAAACGCCAATGTCATCAAATACATGAAAACCCTAGTATATTTGTTTTTAACTTGCACATCACGCGATACCCGTCGGAGGTGTTCGTGAACAGCGGCTGGGAACCATAGTGTCCCATTGAGATCCAGTTCCGAGCGGGCTTGCGTAATCACGGGCACGGGCGCGCCTCGAAGCGAATGCCTGTCAGCGCCATCCCGCGCCCGGGCTCAACATGAGGTTTTCAGGTGCGCGCCCGCGCCGATGTTTGATCTGGAAGCCAACAGGTCAAACACGCTGTGGCGCGCTCCGGGCGATGCAGGTGACTCGATCGTTGCAACAGCCGAGGTCCTCGGGGAGGCGACGCACCAGAGTATGTGGAACGTCGGCCGCGTCGCCGTGTCGCGCCTGCGATCGGAAGCGAGATACTACATCGATGATAAGCACGCGTTGGTACATGTACCAGACAAGAGCGATTACTTATACATACGTGTTGGGGCAGTGGAGAAACTTTGGTGACGTAACTGAACATGTATACACAGAAATATGAAATGTGTCATATTCGTTTCTTCAAGAATGCACAAAGAAATGTCACAGAGAATTTGATTTAAGTATTAATTTACACATACGTGTCAATATTGTGTCCGTTCAGATACTCTCATAAATAAAAGAATCAGCAAATAGAGTCACATTTTACACAATTTCCTAGCATGCACATCTAACGCTCTTTCTCAACCTCAATAAGGTTATACAACAGTGGATCAGAACTACACTTACTTCTACATAATATCCATTCTAAATGAAAAGAAAATATTATATAATGGTTTTGAACGATATGCTAATAAAATGTATGAAGATTTCTAGATCTGTGTATGAACGTATTCAGCGAAGAGGGGAACTACTCGTATTTCATGCAGAGCAGTTGTTTAAAGAATATCCTGTCATAGAATCCATGAGGACCATCTATCTTCTCCACTGCATAGAAATGAATAAACAAACATAACGAAATGGCTAACCCGAACTGAGGAAGTGTGGGCAGAAAGACAAAGTGTCTTGAAAAGTGAGAGTGTGTGCTTTTAGACGAGATGTTGTAATGTACTTCATGAACTAGTAATGAATAAATATATAAAGTAGTACCTGTCTGAGAATTCTCGCATCTTAAACCCCACCTCTTCCATTTCTCCCCTTTCACGTTTCCCATACTATCTTCACTTCTTCCTGACTCTTATCCTCCGTCACTAATCTCTAATAACAATACAAATACATACTTGTCAATACCAATTATTCCATTTAATAATGAGCAGAGAGGTACAATCTCTGTAATTCAATCGCATATTTTTAATAATTAATTAGTTTAATCATATACAGCTGCAGATTTTACAAGATCTGAACATTGAGGTAGAACTGAGGGAAGGTCGAAACCACTAAAATTTAATATAATGTCTATGCAGGGCTGATCCTGCAGTATCTATTGCAGGAAATGTTTCTTTGAGAGCTTTGGCCTCAAATTCAATTTTAAGGCCCAAAACGCTTGGTTTAGAGTTATTTAGGCGACGCAGATTCAAAATGCGGCTGAGTGTTGCGGGTTGGATTTGATGATGAAATGCGTAGATGCGTGCTTTTGTTGTTCACATTTTAAAAGTCGTAGTCGAAGAGTCGATTCACATCTCATCAAATTCTCATTCTTCATAGACCAGTAAACTAGAATGACATTTAGGAAGACAAAATATATTTATGGTATTCGATTAATTTATTAGGTGATACCTACTTTTCCCTTTTCTTCATAAGCTCGAAACAGAACGAAACAGGAAAATTAAATTTTAACATGAGGTATTTTGAAATGCTTCAGTCATTGCTCTTCATGTACTATGAGTAAGTTACCATCACAATCATTGTAGGGAGGCCATGACACTGTTAGAAATCTTATGCAATACGACATCACAATGAAGTAGAAATCAAAATTTATGCACCATTGTTCTTCAAACATTCACTGATGAGTTGGATGGCTGTTGGGATCACGCTTAAGGAGTAGATTTGACACTTCTGCAGCCATTGAATTTGTGTGTTTGGAGTATACAAAATTTAACTTCATTAGAGAGCAACGCATTACAATCACTCAAAATTCAAAATTTATTGCTTATTTCATCTCTTGAAATGATTTTATTATATGGAGTTTTTTGTTTTTTTCTCCTCTAAAATCTAAAATTTATTGCTTACTATCCTTGAAATAGCCTTGCTATATGGGAGTTTTTTGTTTGTTTTTCCTTTCAAAATTCAAATTTATGTATATGACTTGTAGATCGCAGAATTTGAAAATGCACACACCTACTTTTCCCATAGCACGTCATACGCAGTTTTAAATCGTTTTTTGACGCAAATAAATAAATAAATAAATAAAAACTAACTTCATCATAATCAATTGCTGAACAATTTAAACAGATTTTGAAATACACAGAGCAGCATCCTCTATAACAAATCCAACATATATCAGAACCTCACTGACAGAAATTAAAATTATTGAATAAAAATGGATCAATTGATGTTTGATTGATGATCGAGCGTAAATTCACTTTCTGAAAAGTAAAATAAATAGTTTTAATTTTCTAGTTTTTACTGATGTACGAGAGAAATTAATTAGCCACTTTGAAGGTAGAGATAGACCACCATATGCACTTGATGAATTTTTTTCTGAAAGTTAGAGTTATATTATTAAATGGAAGCTATTTTTGGTTGTAAATAGCTTTCCATTTATAATTTAATTTTTTAAATATCTCTCACGTTATTAATATGCACATTTCATGATCAAAATAGAATTATATTTAGAAATTCATGTGCCTAAATTAATAAATCAAATTTTACAAACTCAAAGAGTTTCTGTGGAAAAGAGCTTCTAAATTTTGTTTATAGTAATGGCTAAGAACGGCCTGAAATTTGTCAATGAAAATGATGAGAACGAGGTTTTACTCTTCTTTTAATATTCTTAAAGTGAGATATTTCGCTTCTACTAATTAGAAAACAAAAACTTGAGAAAAATGTCAACAAAAATAACAACTTCTGCAGAAGGAGTAGATGACAGCTGGCAAAGAGGATGGATCTTAAACCAAATCAATCCACACCAAAGAAAAAAAACTTTCCTAATGAGAAAGTCTGTGCCATTCTAGCAATTCATACTAGTTTAATATCACTTCTGTTACAAGCAGGAGTTTGTTTAATCTCACTCAAAATATTTTGATTTAATAACAAAATAAATCTCTGATTACATTTCGTCGATTTGGGCTGTGAGATCTCATTCACACGCTTTAACACATTGCCTTCCCAGATACAAACGGTATTATTATTACTGAATCTTTCGAATCATGACTATCCGCAGCAATGCCATCTAAATCTCACCAGAGTTTAGTTGTGAACTAGTGTCTAGGTGGCACTGATCTCAGCAAATACCTAAAAATTCACAGTAATTTCTAAAGATCTTTTATACATATAAATCTAGCGTATCTATACTGATGACTGTGCAAATGTAGATCCTATTACATAATTTCAGCACTGTGACAACTCTACTAAGGATAAATAACTACACTGATAATAAATGAATCATTCATTTTAGAAAAAGAAATGCACCTATGAATCTGAATGGCAGTTTGCCCCAAATACAATGCTTAACTTAACAGTGACGTTCATTGTACTCTAGGGATCGTCTCATGTTGTTTGTGACCAACTGCACTATACATCATGATCATTGCATTGCATCAATGTGATTTTATTCAAATGAGTTGAGACATATAAAAACAGCAAGAATTGCTAAACGGATAAGAATTCCATTCACTACTCAAAACGCTCTGCAAAGGACTTGTGGTCATGTGCATACAAATAGCCAGAATTATCTGTAGAAGCTCGACAAATGAACATTTGACACTCTTTCTGCAGACGCTGGCTCTGTTTCTTCTTTGATCTGTGTGACGAGGCCAGCACCTATTGACATAACGAGAGATTAACCCTAAGGATATCGTTATATTTAACGGTATTTTTTTTTACTGAAAATGAATATCATCACACCAAAGTTGTACATAAATGAAGTATCTAATCAGACAAGGGAGCTAAAAATTCTGAAACCAACCATTGCCTGGGACTTTCCTTTGTCTTTCTATGTCTGCTGTTTGCTTGTTTGCACAGTTTGATTGTTTCCTAGTAGATGTGTTCATCCTGTAAGTTATTCAGAACAAGACATAATAATGCCTTACACTATTTAGAATGTTAAGTGAAAGTAAGTGAAGTGCTCACGTAGATAGGAAAAGCCCAATACATTTTCATTGTCTAACGTTCAATCTGAAGTCTGATCAGAAAAAATACATTTTGCAGCATAAGTTCCGGTAAATTTTCTTCTAACTTTGTCAAAACAGAAAACAATATGCGCGACTTTTCTGATTTACAGGTGACTTTAACGAATATGTTTTTCATCCAATATTATAACTTTCCTCAATCGCATACAGCGTTCAGCAACCGAGACCACAGCAACCTGGCCTGACTGACCCAGCGACTTCCTGGGTGGCGCCCGACTCCTTCGATTTCGTTTATGGAGAGCAGCGCCTGCAGGCCGGAGTGGTCGCCAGGAAGCTCCGCCGTCACCGATACGCTCCCGCGCGCCGGGCCTCACATTTCGCGAGCGCGGGAAGCCACGCGCGAAACGGCCGCAACGCCGGCGTCTTCGGGGAGGAACGGACCGTCTACCCGTCCACCGGCTCGACTGTCTGACGAGCCCACCTCCCCTGCGCTCGTCCCACCCAGACCGAGAGGTACCCAGTGCATCAATTGATGTCACTGCAGTGCAACCTAGGTTCGAGCCCCGATTGGCGGCAGCAGGATTTCGGCACCAGGGGCTTTCCAGGCAGTCGAATTCAGTTCTGTCTGAGAGAATTTTGCGGCTGGCCGCTCTGATCGGCAGTTTTCCACTCTCCGATCAATACCAGGCGGGCCGGAGCGGTACCCAACAAACGGACCACGGACCGCGCGATCTTTTTCCTTCAGTCCTTGTCCCATCCTCTCCTCTTACACACACACTAACATGCACCATATTACAACACATGCCGAGACTGGCTGTGAAATTTTTGAATCCTGGTCCTGGCTGGGGCGGGGATGACGGAGAAACTTGTTGGGAAACTCTGGCTATCGACGGTTGCTGGATCTCATAATACAGCGGGGGAAGATCACCACCACTTCCCGACAGAAACATGCACTTCTACTTACGGGACTAATGACTCGTTAGTTGACGCGCCTGGAATCACTAAGAAACAACTACAACTCAACAATTATCTCGCCCGTTTCAGGTCTTACGCTACCCATATGTCCAGTAAATCGCCTTGTCTGCCTGTTGTACCCCATCTCGCCGTCCCCATTTCTCGCGTCCTTCCAAATTCCTTTTACCCTATTATCCTTTCTCATAACCTCATAACCCCAGCAATCATATCTGCTGTCCTCTAAACATCACTGTCCTGATTTGGGCGACCAACTTCTCTGGCCTTATTCTGTTCTTTACTGATCATCCGCTCACCTCCAAACTGAAACGCTGGATCATCATCATTGATCCGGTCTGAAGAAATCATTCAAAATGAGTGGTATGGTCGATGGTGGCTTATCTGGCAAAGTAAACAGAGAGGATACACAAGATGAAGAAGCAGCACAGTGAGACTGAATCTACGGCATGGCTGTTAAGATCCAGGCGCGGAATAATACAGGCCGTTCCTGTAACTGTAGTATGTTTCTCTGTAGTATGGACTTCACCCGTTGGATGCGGCGAGTCCGGCTAACTTCACCAACATCAGCAGGCTTTCGAATCAGATATCTGCCACCAGCGGGCACGCCTAGCTGGGACAAGTTCTAAGCTCCCCTGACTGTCTCCGCAGCAGTGTAGTGTGTGTAAGGGGTGGTATGGCAGGACAAGGAAGAGTGGAAGGAGATCGCGTGGTCCAGGCCCAGTTTGTTAGGCACCACCTGGTATTGGCCTGAGCCACCGGAAGAAACCATGGAAACTACTGATCAGAGCACCGGCTGCTAGGAATTCTTCCTCCTGACTGATCTAACTGAACTAGCTGGAAAAGCTAGGGTAAGAAAAACCCTGCCGCTGCCAGTACTGAACTAGACTCCCAACAGAGGCGCTGGAGTGACATCAATTGATCTACTGAGCCACTGCACCTGGTGAAATGTATTTGAACCATTTGAACCAAACATAAGCATAAAGTGCAGCCAACCAAGTGCAGGCATTTGACCTACACTCCTAAAAGCTGCTAGTCAGAAACAATGATGGGGATAATGCATTCGAGCAGCTGCAAAATCTGCGCAATAAGAGATGTCGTTGCAGTATAAGAGTAGGGGATGGCGGGGGTATAGATGAGAATAATGATCTGTTTCAATCGACTTCTCTTGGGCCGCCCATTGGGTGCCCACTCTCCATTCAATCAAGGGATGTTGCTGCGAAGATCTCGTGTTTTTCCATCGCGTTTCTTTTCAATTCACCAAACACAACTTTTTTTCTGCACCGAAAATCAGCAAACACACATTGTAACTTTTGTGCTACTTGTTGCACTTCATCCTGACACTGCGGTAATGATGATTGAGCCTGATTTCGCAAATATCGAATTATCTCTCTCTTTAAATGTTAGTCTTAGTCACTGAAAGTCAGATTATGACACCGTCATACGTTTACCACCGGCAAGATCTTAATTCATTCTGTAGTAATTGAAGAAAAAACAAGGATAGATCCTACATTTCACTTCAGCAATATTTAGGATATTACTACAAATCTTCCTACAATATATCCAATTTCGACAAAAAGAAATGAGTTTCAGACTACTTTGTTATCGCCTTTCTCGTAAGTATCTAGATAGTTTTCTAAACTTGCAAAAATGCAAACTATACTTCATTAAAAGGAAGCAAAACACTGACTAGTTGAAATTGTAATCTGAAAATAGTTTCTGTAGCTGTGAACTCACCAAATCACAGTTGTAAACACCAATCTTCAAATTTAATATGACTCAGAATCCATTGCCTCAGTAATGCAACTCTTACATGACAAGAAAAAATAATTGGTATCCTGTGGTAATACATGCATCCGGAGCGCGTTTTTTGTTCACAATGCAGCATGAGTAAACTGGAAAGCCATCTTGGAGCGAGCAATCCATTTCAAGGAATGTTCCTGCCTTGCCCAGTGGCGCGCGGTTAAAGATATGAGTGAGTGATGGCGCGGCCTGCGAAGGGAACGCGAAGCTGGGGGAGAGTTAACGCAAAACGGCTGGCCGCCCGCCTGCTCACTCGTGTCGCCGCGGTGCCGTGCTCGCCGCCCGCAGACGCCTCTGGTTGCGCTCCGACTCCTACCCATCTGTGCAGCCCACGGCGCTCGGTAAGCCAGCGAAACTGTATTCGCAACAGCTCTCTCCACATTGTTATCGCCTAGAATATTTAGTATCATCGCACCACCAGTACACTTTGATAGTTAGTTGCGGGTTCGGGACCGGGAGCGTCAATACCTAGGTCATTAGTCCCGTAAGCGTAGTGCTGGTTTCCCTCAGGAGGTAGAGATCGTCGCCTGCTCGATGGCGATCCGGCGCCGACCGTCGCTGGAAGCGGTTTCTAACCAGGACTCTCCACCGCCTCAGCCGGGACAAGCTCTAAGTCTCCGACTGGTCTCCTGGCATGTGATAGCAGAGCACGTTAGTGTAAGGCAACACTTTGCTTCAGCTTCTTTCTTAGAGGAGGAATTATGAGCGGCTGCCTACTGGTAGTTATCCGTGATTTCTGACCAGTCGAATGGAGCAGTAATTGAACAAACGGTTAATTGACCGCATGCACCTTCACTTTGTCTTGTGGAATCCTCCCCACCACTTACTCATGCACTACACTATCGGGATAAAGACACATGATAGAGCCTGATGCTGTAGATGGGCAGTCCTGTTGGTGAAGGGTAGAAAACTGCAAGCTGACAGAAGATCGAAGGAAATTAGCTCCAGTGAGGGAGAAGCCACTCACCACATGCACATTTATTGATTGAATGATCGGCAGTTGATACGACCAAATCACATTAGGCTTTGAACACACAAGTACAGCAATCGACAAAAAATAATATATATTGATTTTACGTCAATTTAAGTCATTCAATCAATAAATACATATGTGGTGTGTGTTCTGCTGAAACTTAATTTCTAACCTGATCTTCTGTCAACCCTAGTTTTCCCACCCTTCCCCCCACTTGTGCAGGACACTGGCTCTATCCTGCAACAGCTCTGAGCCCTGTCACATGCAGTGTTTTATCTGACAGGGGTAGTGCATGAGGCATGTATATATATATATATATATATATATATATAAAAGTATCCGTGTTTCACCCAGCAGAAATGGCGGGGTACTGGGCAAGAACGCGGCAGAACGGCTGTAAGAGGGCGCCTGCCAGCCACGAAAACGTGTTACGGGCGGCGAGGTGTCGTCGGTTGGCCGATCAGGGAACGAGGTCGCGAGAGGCAGTGGTCACTGGCCGCCGGCGAGAGACGCATCTGGGGTTGCCCGATCGAAAAGCAAACTAGTATCGCGAACGAATGGAGTGCAGAAAGACTAATTGACGACAATTTGTGCGTGATAACAATCACAGTCGATCGACATATTCGCCAAAGTGATAGCTGCTGCTATTTGGAGAATACAGATCAAAAGCATCGTCGAGGATCGGAGAATTGGAAAGGATCACCAGCGCAGCACCACCTCGGCTGGTCCCAAGTGAAACGACCTCGGCAAGCAGCGAAGGAGCGCGAGGCAACCTGAGGTCCCGCCGCTGACGCTCGCTGGGAAGGCAACGGTAAATATTTCCTTCGATCGATATCAGATCGACTAACAGTGATTCTGCTATAAGGAAAGAAAAGGTAGAGACCATTATAGATATTGTATCATTAGTGATTTGTATAGAATTAATAAATAGTTCAGCTTATTTTGTTCACGGAACAGTGGCAGGTTTGATTAATAACCCTGGAGCCCATCTACGAAAGAACACCTGTCCCTTACAAATAAATTTACTGAGAATGTCGGGCCTACCTTGGTACGTCAGCAGTTGGCGCCTGAACAGCATGGACTCGCACGGTGAAATGTGGCTCAGGGGATTAATCAACAAGGTATTTAAGAAAAGGTAAATAAAATTGAAGACAGTACTGAGAATCTATATAATTGGAGGAAATAAACTAATGACTCTTTGAATTCATCAAACTTGTGTAATAATTTGTTGAACACAGTTTGAACAGGAAACAAATAAACAGTGTGCATGCAGCTGTTTCACTGAAAGTAGTAGAAATTTATTATTGTCATGTATGTAAAGGTAAATACTGTTTGAGGAAATCATAGCAATTATAGAACATTGACAGGCAATGGTAATTGTGGAAATGTAAAATGTTATTTAGTTAAATATGGCTGTCAATCCAGAAAACAGTATGCAGAGTAATCGCTATGTACAAAAGGGAAAACAGTGTGTATAAGTATTGTGTTTGTTAGAATAATTATTTGTGTACATGATAACATACCATAGTTGCTGAATTGCTTCTACATTGATGCTACAAATTAGTAGAATTTATAGCAATAATACAAGAGAAGCAATGTCACTTTGGTGTAAATTATATGCTAATTATTTGAGCATATAAGAAGGAATTTACAAGATAAATTGTCAGAATCATCTTAAAAAGGAGTATAGCCTAGGAGGGGTATGATGACAGCAGTAGATGGAAAAATTAATAGTGGTTGGAACAATATTGATTTGTTAAATGTTGGGGTAATGCTCAGAAAACTGCATACTGTGTGAGTTTTGAACATTGAAGGGAAGTCAGGAGGTGGAATGAGACTGTGGATTGTTGTAAATTTGAACCAGTTGTCTAAGCTAATGTTTCTAGAAATTTTCCAGTGTTATTTGTAATATTCTTTGATATGTGATGTGTTTCTATATATATTGTGTAGTAATCATGTGTATAGGTGATGTTAAAATTTATTTGGTAGAGAGGGATATTTGTATGTCATGTGTGAGAACTGTACAGGAAATTGGCTATTATAGTAGATCATACAATTGTGGTTTTCTATGCAAAATTTAAGATTTAATAGTGTATTCAGCTAATGCCTAGAATCACTTGATAGGTCATTGTTTCACACAATTACTAAATTAGATTAATTAAATTGGGGAACAGCTGCAGTAGTGGTTGCGAGCGTAGATTAGCTGAGGGCGGCATTAAGGCGCGAAGCAGTAAAAGCGATTGAGAAAAAATGAGTGAACGATATGAAGCAGCTGAAGACAAGAAATTAGATCATGACAGCAAAATGGAGGCCTGCAAGGGGATGTTGGAACGGAATGAGAAGATATGTAGAAGACTCGGATGAAGGAATCGGCGGTGCATGTTTGACAGTAGGGAACTTGGAGTTAAAGAATTAGATGACACGTCGGGCGATTGTTTATGAAGAAGTAAAATACATCACACATTGAACCAGCAGAACTCAAAGTCAGAGCACTGGGCAAAGATATCATCGGATTTGACAGCATTAATGAAATGATTAATTTGACCGACTTGATAAAACGGGCAGAGGAACGCAGAAGATCCAAAAGCAGCTATAAGGATTAACGAACGAGAAATTGGTAAGAACAAAAGGAAGGCAATCGAGGAAATGTGAAAGATTGAAAAGGGCTATGGTGACGAAGAATGAATTGAGAAATCGGAAAATAGAGAGGGGTACGGGATAGTAAAACAAAGAAGGCAATCGAGGAACAGAACGGAGTTAATGAAGAAATTAAAACAAATAGGACCTGGTTAACAGCAAATCGAGGAAACCTAGCAGAAATGAAGAAGAGGCGGAACAGGTCGAGATTCAAACTAACTATCACAAAAATTCGTAGAGCAGGATCAGAAGATAGAACTTGATCGACAACCATGGGGAGTTGAAACCGACCCCAGCACTGGGTCAACTTGAGGAGATTACTGCACAAAGAGAGGTACAAAACTAGATTCAATGAAATCCAGATTTATGAGAGCAGAGAGCGAACATACAGGAGAAATATAAGAAGATGCGAAGAAAGGCATCCCTGCACCATGTGAAACTGACCAAGAATGGATAACGGCCCACAGTGGGCGGAATACCAACTTTACGCTCCAAAATCATTGAAGTTTAGAGATGGTCGAGAAAACCCATGCGCATTCATGCGGGCAGCGGAACGACACCTACGATCAACACGTCGGAGATGGTCCAGTTTTGTATTTGATGTTGAGGGGAATGCCTGACGTGGGCCGACACTTTGATGTATTTCCGGGGACGCTGAAGGAATTTCAAGACCGATTCTATGAGCGGTATTGAAACGGCTGAGATCTTAAATGAACGGTTAATCAATGAATGGTTATTATACTCATCGATGGGAACTTGCGGGAATATGCGGATTAACGGCTGAGATTGTAGATTACGTCCCAAATGAGTGATCAAGAAATTATGCGGCCTATTGACACGTCGTTTCCTGTGTCGATCCAAAATAATTGCGAAGTTCGAACGAATAATTTGAGAGCTTTGAACGCATTAGGAGTGATATGATTTAACATCTACAATACCCCGAAGAATAAGAGGGCTGGGAACGTGAACGCGGTAAGAACGGAACCATCAATAGACAAGGGAATGGTAGGCAGCACCAGGACGTATCGAGACAGGAAGCCGGTGGCACCTGAACCAGTAATCAGACTGGATTGGGGGTGACAAAACCTAAACCGTCGAGAAAAGAGAACGACCGAGGTGCGCCCAATCAATCACGGCCTGGTCCAAGTGGGAGTGATAGGAACATCTTTAAACAGATAGAGTCCGTGATGATGCGACCCATGACGGTTAAGGGCAGAGCGAACAGGTCCTTTATCAATACGATTCAGTCGGCGTCCTATGAATCACAACCGTGGCAGAGAAAGTCTGGAACCAGCAATAGAAATGTCCACGATCAAAGTAGGAATGCGAAGGGGTGAGAATGAAGCAATGTTGATACTGATGTACTACAACAGCACTGTATGGAATTTATAATGTTGATTATGAAAGGAAAGTGGTGCAATGTCGGTCAGAATAGGGGCGTACACCGATAGGAGCCACTCAGAGAAGCTGCTTCTACTACGAAACAAATAATGTTTACGCTGGAAATTATGATCAGAAGTACAAGTGGTAGCTCTAGTAGTAGAGGCTGCTGTATCCGATGATTATAGGGATACTTTATCCGAACGACGCGCACTAAGATCGACTCACGGAGTAGAACGAGAAGTCAGAGAATCGAGATGGACATGGGAAATGTAAAGAGGATTAGGGAATATGTACGGCGTGTTATTTCGAGGAGGAGCAAAGAAAGACTTGAAACAAATAGGCTGACTAGATAGAAGTAACGCTTCCAGCACAGGAAGGCAAAGTCAAAGAAGAAAATATATGAATGTCATGAGGAGTAGACATTGTTGCGTGATCCTGTGCTCTAACCCAAACTAAGGTTATAATGCAAAAATTGTTTCATTATATGAGGGGCCGTACATCATTGAACAGGTAAATAAAACCCAAACGTGGCTAAACTAGTCAACGACAGAAGTGGTGGGATTATAATTTTGGTAATTTAAGCACCTTGCCCAACAAGAGAAGGCAATGACAAGACACCATTAAGTCAACAAATTCTCTGAGAAAATCCACAAAGGGAGGGGTATCGAACGCACCGCGTTCACCCAAAGAAACGGCGAGGCATCAGCAAGAACGCGGCAGAACGGTTGCAGAGGCGCTGCAGCTTCACGAAAAACGTCGCATGGCGAGGTGTCGTCGGTTGGTCGACCAGGGAACGAGGCCATGAGGAGGCAGGCCCGCCTACGCTGCTGGCGAGAAGGACGTATCTGGGTTGCCCGCGGATCGAAAAGTGCCAAACTAGTATCGCGAACGAACGAGTGCAGAAAGATTTTAATTGACGGACAATTTGTGCGTGATAACAATCATTGGTCGATCGACACAAAGGATAGCCACACTGGAGTAACACAGACCAAAAAAGACGTCGAGGACTGAAATTGGTGCGAGACACTGGAAGCGCAGCGCCCCACCTCGGTCATCCCAAGGAAACGACCTGGCAAGCAGCGAAGGAGCGCGAGGCAAACGAGGGTCCCCAGCCGCTGACGTCGTATGGGAAGAAGTAAACGGTATCATTTCTTCGATCGATAATTGGATCGAGAGACTAACAGGATTCTGGGTTATACAGTGGTAGACCACCATAGATACACAATCACTAGTGATCGCGCAAATTAATAAGTTCAGTTTATTTTGGTTCACGGAACAGTGGTGTTTGACACAACCCTGACCCATTCACGAGAAAGAACACCTGTCCCTTACTAAATAAATTTACTGAGAACAAGCTGGCCTACCTGCACGTCATAATATATATATATATATATATATATATATATATATATATATATATAATAACACGCCCACCTACTACCTTCCAGCTGGTGGCGATGAAGCGTGAAAACTATGAATGCTCGTGAAGGAGCTGAATTCCAGGAAGTGGATCTTGGCAAGGAGAAAGGTCTGAACTTTGACAATGAATTGGTATAAAATTCTGCAAATGAGCATATTCAGTGTAAAACAAATTACAGGGTACAAATATACAATAAGTATGTACTTTACGTAGATGGTCAAATGTAAAGAAAAACAAAACAAAAAGAACAAAAATAATACAACCATAAGAGAATGTACTAGGCGTCACTTGATCAGTCTGGATTACTTCCAATACGCACCCATTTACAATACTTTGCTTAATTTCTTCTCACCATTTCGTACCTCATTTAACTGTGGTTAATCTAAAGTTTTCTCCGCACGGCCTCGCGATTCTACAATTATTCTATTATAGACTTCACAGAGGTCAGCTCTTGAGCTGCGCATTTATTACGTCACAAGTATAATTCTAACACAATAATAAACGACACACGGTACTAAATCGTACCCTTTACAAAATTATATAACTGATTATCCTTGATATCATAATGGACAATACTTTCAAAAAGATTACTACATCATATGAAAAAATTATAATTTATCAGAAAAGTTGTACAAGGTATGGCATTCAAACGAATTTATCAGTACATGAATGAAACCAAAACTGCCGCTCATACATCTGAAATATTTCCAGTAGTTATATTGAACTGAACGGCTGTGACGCTACGCCTGGTGTTTAAAGCTGGTTTCAACAAATTGTCGCATAGAAGCAGTTTCATTCTTTGACATTTCCCTTCCCGCTCGCCGTCAGGTTAACTCGTTGTTCGTCGCAGTCCGCCACGTCACTCGGACTGGTTCGATGTCCCGCGGTTACACCCCTCTCTTTCGCTCGGATCCAAAGATGCCGCCACACGTCCAAATTCCAAACCTTCTCTCGTCCCCAGGCTCGTACCCGTCCACGATTGGTCCGTCTTCTCGCCTACGCTTGAGTGTTGGAGCTGTCCTTCGCCGTCAGGCGCCGCGTACCCTTTGCTCGCGCTCCAGTTTGAATAACTAACGCTTGAATTGATCACTTAGCACTCGGTCACATACCACTTTGAGCGTGCGGTCGGCGTAACAAAATTAAATACTGACTCTGCTCCAGTCCTTCTGCGCGAATTTACTTCGATGATGAAACCATTTCATGTTCGAGCAGTCACAATGCTTCTGCTTACTGCAATGTTAGTGCAACACACTTAGTTTCAATTTATCACTGATTACTGCGTTTCTTAAATCAGTTTTACCAAAGCAAAATTATACTGCACTAACTGATTACTACCAAGAAGAATTTAAAGAGTCGCCGTCGCTGTCGAAGTCGTGTATATTTCTACCGCGCGTCACGGTATTTATGCAACTCCGCCTGGGGAAAATTTGAGGTGAATTTTCCTCCTCGCGCTCCTTCCGAGAAAATATTATCCGCTAACTTTGGACATCGAAGTGCGAAAACCTGCGGGTAGACGTCGCCTTCGGACTATCGCCCGCCGCGTACTTCATTTCCTGAAGCCTTCTGGTCTTTCTAGTGGCTTGCGGTGGCGTTACGGGTCTGTGTGATAACCTCGTGGATGTCATTAAATATATATATATATATATATATAGCGCATATATATATATATATATCCGCGCATGCGCAGTTCGTTGTTCATCATTTGAACATCTGGAGTAAGCGCAGAAGGTCGAGATGGCTTTGATTGCTGTTCCCTACGCTTGGCTTAAACTTCTAATAACTTATTTCTACTAATGCTTCAACGTTTATATACCCTTTGTGTATCGATACTCTGTTTTGAGCATTGTAGCTGGCGTTACTAGGATTGCTTTGGTTGATAATGGACAGCAGTCAACTGCAACTTTGATCTTCTGAGCATGCGCATGTCAGTGATGCAAAACTGAATTGCGCAGCGCAGAAGGTCCATAGTGTTGTCGATTGCCATGACGTCGCCGTGTAACAACCCTCTTTGACAGAGAGTTTCCAGCACTGAACGCCAAAGCACTATCGATCTTCTGCAGTTCGCTCTCTGCATCACTTTAGTGCATCTGTACGCACAAGGTCGATAGTGTCTGTCATAACACGCACAACTCCTGTATTGACTTAGAAAAACCGATATCGTAAGAAACTACCACCAGGCTTGCGGAGCTGAAGCAAACGTACTAACAGCAGGTCTCCCCATGATTCTAAGACAAAGGCATTTTACAAGCCAGGATATTTGTAAGTATTGACTCATGGGATTATACTGGGCTGTTTTAATCTTCTCCCGATTAACGTTCTGATTCAGGAAGGGCGTACTGCACTGGTCGTCCGATCGCATCAGGCATGCGCAAAACTAAAGAAGGGAAGAATACGGAAATATACGATTTGTGGAATTGATATCACTATTTTTGATGTCGAAACATGTGGTTTCATGACCTTTATATATATATATATATATATATATATATATATATATATATATGTGAAGTCAGCCATATATATATGTAAAGTTGAATGATTTTATAAAATCTATATAAATCTTAAACGCGATCTATTCCTTTTGCACCCATCAACCTTCTTCCGTTGTTCCATGCAGATAAAGAATGTTTAATGTTGTAAAATAAAAATACTAATTCGCTACGATGACCTTGAGACTTTGATTTCAAAATATTTTATAAGATCGTAAATAGTTCTTTATATGAAATTAAAATTGCAGAATTTTTCCTGTCATTCGATTAATCTCAAGAACAATTTTCACCAAATCATCTTTATCTTAAAACCAATTCAATAATATTTAAGAAATGAATATAAACGAGGACAGATCTTACATAAAAATAAGTGAAGATCCAAACAATTTTGTGACCTATTATGGATGCTATTTATTGACTAGGGCTCGAGATCCCCATTTATACGTCACCCTTTCATTGTTTTCTAGATGTAACTAGCTTAAATCAGTGTACTACGAGATATTATAGGTATAGAAACAAGTAGTTGTTTGGTCATTTTTTGCCATTTTTCAATTTTGGGTATTTTTAGAAATTTTGTCATTTTATTTCCTTTTCATGCTTCTTTGTTATTGAAATTGTTTCCATTGAATTTCATAACGTCAGACTAAATAGTTTTATCGTCTATCAGTTCATGACGAAATTCACTACTGCAGAGGACTCTGTTTTCCAATCAAATTATACGGATCTTTGGTGACTTCTCAATTTTTCTGAAACTGACGGTAAAGATCGGAGCCATGACTATATTTCCTCCGTAAATGTACATTTTATATTAATCTATAATTACAACAGTTTTATTTAAAATCAAAATTCATTGAATAAATAATTAGTTTCCTACAAATTTTTAGTTTAAAATACATTTCCTCTTTTACTTTGTCATTTTAGGTCATTTTCAAAGAATTTGTAGGTCATCAGAAACTGAGCCCTGTCGATACCCAGATCGTACTGCTACTGATCCCACCGTCTGAAAAGAAGTGTTTTGAAACGATTGTAACGAAATTTGTCTGCTACAATTTGAATAGTAAGTTCATGGGCCGTTCTGTCTAATGAACAATAATATGCACCAACAGATTCATCGTTCGCGTGCACAGGAGCAAGTAGGCAGCCAGCAAGCCCGTGCTCGCCAGTCAGGGAGCAATTGGCTCATTTACTTAAGGAATTTCTGCACTGAACAGTTTAATGTGCTTCAACACGCAACTTCACGCATCGTTGTAATTTTCTTCTCAGCGAGCTTGCATCAATACATCAACGAAGTATGAAAACAAAAGAATAATGCCATAATGATTGAAACAATCGCCCACCACGTCGGCATCTAATAAATGGTACGGGCTCTATTAATTTAACTGATGCTCGCAGTTGGAGATGAAATGAATGGTCTGGAATGTCCTAAATTAATGTCCAGCCGAATTCATTTAAGAGATCTTAAGTCACCAGATGTCATCATTCTCAATATACTATTATTGTAATTAAAAGTAATTTTATGGAGCTAGCTGTGAAAACATTTAGTGAGACATGTCGAGGGGATTAGGGATTTTACAGCCACGCGTAGCGCTGACGGTGCCGGAAATGACGAACATTTTGAGGGTTAATGGTAAAGATTAATTGCTGGACAATGAAAGAATTATCATCACTGATGACTCATCAATAAAGCTTGATCACAATAGTACCATCCCTGAAATAAAAGCTTTAAAACTTGATATGTGGATTAGAAACTAACGACTATAATTGATATTAAAACATAAATGAAAAAATTAATATACCGCATTAACTGATTATTAAAATTTAATTCATTATGGAGATCTATAACTTTATAGCAAATGAATCGTAAGGATCTGACTACATGTATACACACATTTAAAACAAAAGTACAACACATTTACAGTTAAAAGAATAATAATGGACACTCTTCATCAATCTTGTTCATGAATAATAGATATAATTGTAGGAAGAAAGAAGCTTGCATTTGGTGATATCATTGTCATCTTGTGAAGCCAAAGGAGGCTTCAATATATCTCTTTGTTTACTTAAATAATCAGAGGAGGTCCAGGTTTTTCTGTAATGTCTCCAAAATTGGCTAATTGTGCCTCCTCCCTGGAAGTAGTATTCCATTAAATACAATGTCTTGAAGACATGTTAGCGCGATGATGCTAGTTTACACGCCACATCGAAAAGCACGAACACTACTAGTACTTAGCAGTACGCCAGCCTGTTTGGAAAGGGCTAATTCTGAGAAACATATTGTAATGCATTTTCATTGCAATGCTCTGAGATAGAACGTTGACAGAAGATATTATGTAGAACCTGCATCATTAGTAGCCCTCTGTAATCTCGAAAACAAAGAGAAAATACCTTCTGGCCAGACACAGACACTAGTAAATTGAGGTTAACATGATTAGAGTCGAAGTTTGACAAATGCCGTTTAAATATTGTTAGATTTCCATGATTTTAATAAGACAAATCACTCTAATTGTGTAACTATTGAAGGTTTGATTAGGTTTTCATTTCGGGCTTTTGCCTACTTTAGCTTACTGATGTTTATTTGACTTTGCCTATTTGTGCCTCTTTCTGACCTTTCTTTCTGTCATTTTTCTCCCTCTTTTCCCTCATGGCACCATCTCAATAAGCTGAATGTAACTGCAACCTGCACAACATGTACAATGCATTATCTTCAGTGGACGGGGGCCTCCAGTGACAGGTTGCTTTAAAATTCTAAAAGGAAAGGAAGAGGATTCTAGTGAACATTTTTTATGGATGCTTACAGACTTGTCTGCTCAAGAGAAATCTCTTTTATGTTTGTGTATAGTAAATAGAGAACAAATGCTCCCACATGTTGTCTACATATATTCTTCTCAGCTCCTCTTCTCCTTCATGATTTACAGTAATGAAGAACGAAATCTACACTGTTTAATATTATCATTTCAAGATTAAAAAGGGGGTCTAAAATAGTATTTGAACAGATGGTGTCATGAGTAAAATAATTTTTGTGAAACAGCATCTGGCAAAGTTGAAATGAAGATTACAACGAAAAGGGAAGTATCCCTGCAAGTGAGCTTTAAAGTAATTCTAGGAGTTGAATAAAATTGTGAATCATTTTAATTATTAATTTTTACATTTTATTTATATTTAATCCCCTACTTAGCTAGAATCAATATCCTTTTGGATGCTTGTTTAATTAAACTAAATACTTTTGTCCACTCATTTCAGGGTCGAATAACACTTGAACCTGGACTTAATGATGATAATAAACAGTAATAGATTTTAGACACATGATAAAATATTTATGTTATTGTATACTACAAAACCATTATAACACGAGCGCCAATACAGACCCTCTCTCCCCACTCATGCAACTACACTGAATTAATCATTGACTTACCAATTATGAGGAGCGTATATGCTAAATGTACATTGTATACACAATGAACTTACTTTGTTAAGTCACACCAAATAAATTAACTAAACTGATGTGTTTATGTGCTCTGTTTGACATGCCAGAGCGCCGCCCAGGCTGCGCTTATGCTGGAGCAGCGATAAACGATGAGAGCGACGAGAGAGTAGGGTACAGAAATCGCAGCGCTGCTGCGTTCATGTCACATCGCAAGCAGCGCCACCTGAATCCACCAGAGACATCTACAGGACATTCGGCGAAACTAACTTGTCAACTAACAACCGTACAAAATCATCACCCGCCATATTTACTTCAATTGGCTCAGGGAACTTTGGTTACCGTTTGCTGAAGTAGAGTCAACCTCAACATCATTCCCCATGCAATGGAAGCATTACACCTAAGTATTTTTCTCAGCTGGATATTGCGCTTGGTGAGAGAGATGTGAATTCTCTGACTTTGCAGTTCAACATGCAGCAGCGGCTGTGTGTACACAGCCCATGAGAGAGTTAGTCCGAGCGTGTATTTGAAGTTTTATACATGAGTTGAATCTACCAGTGATTTGTTTTGGAAATGTATTATATTTGCATTTTCATGTTTTTAATCAGATGTCGTCATTTAATGAAAACTTCAATGAATGTGATGAGAATTTTAGGGAAAGTCAGATACGTAAAAATTGTCTAAAGTGATATCCTGCCTGAAGTTGCGATGATTATAGAGGGTTGCCAAGTGGCTAAGAAGTTAAATGGATTACAATGCACATTAGTGTTTATGGAAAATTATGTCATACATATAAACATATTTATACTGCTCCAAGAAGAGAAACAGATTTATATTTCCAGCAGGGGTTAGAACATGTATACCATTTAGTATTGAGGTTATGATCGATTTCATTGAGGAATCTAAATGACCTTCTCTTTTTACAGAGAGAATGCTCGTCTCTTAAAGAAATTTATTGTAAGGAATGAATGTTTAAGAAAATTATGAAATTGTCTTCTAAGGAGGAAAGAAATGTATTGTAATTTCAGTCATGTGAATCTCTACAAACATAACAGTATTTATGCCAGGGTTGTATGAAAAATAAAAACAGGAAGACAAGTGTGTGAAATTGTGAAGAAAGACTATGTACAGAAAATTTCAAATGTGTGCAGTGCTCTCCCATTCCAATTTCATTATTCACAGTCTTTCTAATATTTATTATCTGTCAAGTTTCATTTTATAAACAGTCTTCAGTTTGCACATTTTCAGTATTTAAAGGAGAGTACAATTAGACCTAGTAGTATTTTTATGGTTATCTTGTAATATATATAACATTCATGTGTAATATATATCATGGAGTAAATAAGAAAAAATTAAAACATCTTCAAATTCATTGTTATTGTCTTGAAATACAAAGGATTTTCTCATTTTAATACTGTCTAAGATAAAATTGCTGTTAATCTACCAATCTTAATTAACTCCTAGTATTTGTTTTCATTGTCTGTAAAGAGCAGGCGTGGTGGTTTGTCTTGCTTAATTTAACTGAATGTAAAGTCTGAAGATTATATGTACAATAAACTATCTAGTGTTAAAATATCGGCGGTTGATTACATTAGTGTCCTGTCTAAGGTTGACTGAATAACGTATCACTTCCAAATTTTGTAAGTTTTCATGAAATATTATCCAAGTGTACAAAGGATATCTTCTAAATGATTGAGCCTTACAGACCAATGTAAATGTTCACTTTGCATTCTAAAGAAATCACTTGAATTCCACAGCTATATTATATGAAGTGGATACAAATGGTACATTTGTTTTGTTTAAAATTGTTTTAACTCTTAAACTATGACAAACAGTTATTGACGTATTTTGTGGTAGTGTAACATCTCAACATTTCACAAATTGTGGTTTGGACTAGCTGCATCTAATTACTTCAATTTTGGTTCAATTTCAAACATTCAATTTTCATCCCTTGAAATGTTGTTCTAGGAAATGAGATACATGTACTAAGGAAAAGTAAATAATCTAGATAATTCTTTCAATAAATCTTCTAGTTTAAAATAAAAAAAAATATTCTGCTCTCTAGCATCATTTTATTCATTGTCTTTCAGTGATAGTTAATTAATTGATGAAACATCCTAATCGTTTCAATTAAACTAATAAAACTAAAATGGTTCATTTGTTTCATCTTAAAATTTACAGAATATACTTCCGAATTGCACCTACATTGTGTGCCATACATAAGTAATACATGAAATTAAGAATCATCTCAACTATTCTAATAATATCTCACAACTACATAATAAATTATTTTCTAGTTTTACAAGGTGGATGTAATTATACCATTAATAGATGAAATGTAAGGATTATGGTAAACAAAGTGAAATAAAACTTGAGGGTTTGAATACAAAAATGGATCTAGAATAAAACATTATCACTGGCAGATGATTATGTCCTATCTAAGTTAATAATTAGTTTATACCAACACAAATATAACAACACAATACAATATACAACAACAATATAATAACAATAATATACAACAAATATAGCAAATACAATATAACAAATACACAATAAAACAAGGTAGTTATCCTGCAATTATTTGTATACTCTGTCGTCTAGAAAAATGAACAAATCTAACCTCAAAATACGTGTTGTACCTTACTTCATGGTACAACGGTCTAAAACGTGAAGCTATTGCGGCGACGGTGTCCCTTTGTCCCAAAATTGACTCAAATAATAAAACAAGGATTAATCTTCAGCATTCATGTTATTCGACATGCAAAACACTGAAGTGCCATTGTGAAGATCGCGGAACAGCGCGACAGGCGTAGCAGTATAGCAACTCATCAGTGGTTTTCGTTTTATCATGGTCGCAAAGGCTGATCCGCATCAGCGCTGTCAACATGAATAATTTCCATCGTTTACATGTGAATGTCTCGTTGCTCTATTCTTCGTAGCGCTGCTCTCATCGTTTGTCGCTGCTCCAAATTACAAACGCACCCCTAAGGCGTGCATTTAGATAGGTCGACTCGCATCCCGGGAATCGATCCCCGAGGGACCGTCCGCCTGGTAGATCGCTCCATTCTTAATTCTTCCTAGTTTGGCTTGAATGGAATATGTAATTTTTATCGTTGTGGGCAGCTGACACTACCTAATAGATCCAGGCATCCACCTGATATCACATGCATCGTCAGAGGTAGCTGTTCTAAAATGTATGAGCAGGAAGCACCTAGCATTAAATTACCCTTTAATTCCACATCATGAAAAAATATCAAACGTCCAAATTTTACAGGACAATATAGTCTACGCATAATATTTGTTTCAAATGGCTGACATTGTTTCCATGTTCGTGGAATTTCCCCAGAGAGATACTTCAGCTTCTGATGTGAACAAGCAGGATGAAGATAGGGTTGCGTCTCAAATGCAGCCCCAACAAATGTCTGCCTCATGAAAGTGGTCTGATCTGTCAGCTGAAATTCTCCTTGAGAGGCTAAAAGCTGCTGCTCATCATCCGCAGCACTGCACTGGACTTTCCTGTGGCACCACTGACTTGTCCTTCGAATAAAGAGCATCTGAGAAGAAGTTGAAAGTGGCTCAGAAAAGAATTTTCAGCTAGGAGGAAACTTGACTGGTGGAATTTCATGAAGCAGAATTTTTCATTTCTGAATACAAACGCACATTTTTTTCGGGATTTTACACCTAATTTCACACTTCGTTTTCAGTTCTAATATCCTGCGACAACAAAAGGCGAGTGCGGGGAAATGTACTAGAGCAACAAAAATTGACTTATGAAAATGAATTGATTGATTGATGATTTACGATTGGTGATGACACGTTAATTGATTGATTTTTTCGTGTTTCCGACCGCGTCAACTGCTTTGGTCATTAGTCCCGTTAGTGTAGTGCATGTTTTTTTTCCGCGGGAGATGGCTGTGATCTTCCTCCGATGGAAAGCGAGATCCGGCGCCGACCTACCGTCGGTTAGTGGGGTTTCCTGTAACCAGAACTCTCCACCAACGGGGCACCGCCCAGCGGACAAGCTCTAAGCTCACCACTTATCTCTTCCGACAATGCTGGTAGTGTAGTGCATGTATGCGAGTGTAAGGAAGGGTGAGAACAAATGACAAGGAAGAGAAACGAAAGATCACGCACGGTCGGTGGCCCGTTTGTTAAGGAGCTGCTCCGGTATTCGCCTTGTGCTGATTGGAGAAATGAAGTACACACATGATAACGAAGCTTAAGTCTTCTTGCATGACAACTGTTGTGTGTAAGCAGTGATAAACTAAGTACAAAAAAGTACTCGTAACATCAGTCAAAGAAACTGCGGATGAACCCTAAAAATATCTGCCTTTTTCAGTCAAAAATCGAAACTTTTAAATTGAATGTGGATTTTTCCAAAGTTCCTGCGTCATAAGGTGTCGGACGAAACCATTTGTTAACTGTCACATTGCAGAGACTGCGCTTACTTTCCAGTCAACTGTTACTAATATAGATGATTTAATTCCACAACACTTTTTATATTTTGCCCCACATTGACAGTTTCAGATCCTCTGCGGTCGACCGACCCATACGGCAGCGAGGGGAGGGAGGGGAGCACACGGAAGCCAAAGGAGGGCCGCCTCAAAACCCAGCTGAAGGGCGCGTTGGGGCGTCGGGCTCAGGCGGACCCCGGATAGGGATTCGAGGGCGAGGATTCGGGTATCTGCAGGAAGAACCCCGGACTTACCCTGAAGCCAGTGAAGTCTGTAGAATTCTGGTGTGGAGCAGGAGATAAAGTACCGGCAGGCTAGTGGGAAGTAAGAATGAATTCTACTTCCCAAGAAAGTACGCCCAAGGCATACTCAGTAAAAGACGAGAGAGGATGCTCGACCAAAATATTTAACTCTTCTTGATTGATTGAATGGTTACTTAATGTTTTCAATCGCTATAGTTGGTGATGACTATGACTTTTTGTCCCGCATGTATAATGCAAGATATATCTCCGGAAGTAGAGAGGTGTTTCTCCCATGCAAGAACGCGAGATCCGCCTCCGAGCGACATGCTGACTATACTCCCCGTTCTTTTTAGATACTGAAATGTACCACGAGTTAAATTGTTGAAGACACGGGCATTTTTACAGCTTACTCCTAGCGCACGCGATGGAGGATTGGAGGATGAAAATTCGAGGGAGAGGATTTTAGAATGAAGATTTGCAAATGAGGTTTCAAGGATGCGGATGCAATTGTATACTGTACCTGGAATCTAAAATCTTTTTACCGACGGGGCTTAGTATTTCCCAAATAATAACGCTTCCAATATATTCTCGTAATTATCTATACTACATAAAATAAATGTAAAAACTGGCGAGAGCGGTGGGGACGAGGCAGAGCGTGACGAGGCGGAGCGTGACGAGGCAGAGCGTGACGAGGCAGAGCGTGACGAGGCAGAGCGTGACGAGGCCGAGCGTGACGAGGCCGAGCGTGACGAGGCGGAGCGTGACGAGGCCGAGCGTGACGAGGCCGAGCGTGACGAGGCCGAGCGTGACGGGCGAGCGTGACGAGGCCGAGCGTGACGAGGCCGAGCGTGACGGAGG
>CAXIVR010000011.1:13913982-13963181 GCA_964035755.1 Teleogryllus oceanicus | reverse complement strand
TTCCCCTTCCCCCTTCCCTTAAAATTGGTTTTTCCTCCCTTTCACCATTCCGTTCCCTACCTTTCAACTCATCTCTTTCCAGACCTCTACTTCTCACCCGTTTTTTTTCCATTATTTCCCCACAGCTCTACCCCTTCAATCTTCCCCTTTCCCCATCCCATACCACAGGCCTTCTGGCGGCACTTGCTCCAAAGTCTCGTTTTTTCCCGGCCCTCCGGCAGAAATGCATTATTTAGTACGCAAAATCCTTTCGGCATTGAACGCTATTTTTGTGCAAGCCACCACTTTATCTGCGAGTCGGGCCCAGCCCGGTGGGCGGGGGGATTTTCCCTCTTGCCAGTGGGGATCTCGCCCCACCCCCGAGATGGGCTGCGCTCCGCGAACGTCAGCTGTTTCGGAGCGGGCGTTTTGTTTGCTCTTTGCGGATCGATCGCGTGTTCGAATCGTTTCCCGGGAAAAACAAATTTGTGTTGTGTGTTTGTGGTTTTGTGGCGGCAAACTCTCAGTTCGTTACATGCCAATCCTGGGAACCGGACGCTGAACAGATTTTCGCTTTTCCTGCAGCAACCTATTATTGGATTAATGATCTCTGGTCTTTCAGATGAACAGAATTACGTGATACACGTGAATCAGGGAATTAAGCCGTTTGGCAAGTTTAATGGAAGTGCTATAAAATAAATTTCTTCCAAAACAGCAAATTAGTTGTTCTCTTCTATTTTTTCCAACTCAAAACTTATATCTAACAAATCTAACACGCCGAAACATATATCAACCTTTTTCTTTTAATAATTAATTTTTCTATTTTTGAGTGTTGTAGTGAAAACACAACGCTACATATTTTATCATCCTCCATATTTATAAGACTAAAATCCATCCGTTGCATCAAAATCCCCCGAATACTGCGAAAAAGGGAAAACTTTCCCCAAAGAAATGCATCTTAACCGCTCTGCTTGATTAATAATGTCAATATCGTAACGTATTTTTTATAAATTATTTTATGCGCTCTCGTTCATTTAGTCCATATAACGTGGAGCATAAATACCAAAACAAAAGAAGACTGTGAAATGTACTTCTATGCGTCAACTCAGTACTCTTTTCGAAGATTTTCCGGTAAGCTCAGATATTCCCATTTCCCTCTATTTCCTCTCCCCCTTTCTCTTTTCCGGGCTTCTTAAAAACTATTCTGATGGTCGGAAGTTTTCTTCTGATAATTTATTGGAAAGGAAAGGCGTTTTGATGAATGGAGTCAAGATGAATTCAGGCCTCGATTGATTGATAATTTTGGGGAATGCTAAGGTCATTAGTCGAAAGTGTAGTGTATGTTTTCCCCGGGGGAAGTGGCGATCGGCGGTGGTTTCTTCCGCTGGATGGCGAGATCCTGCATGACCTACCATTGGCTACGGAGATTCCCTCAGCGAGGTATCTCCCACCTGCAGGACACCGCCCAGCCAGGACAAGCGGGTCGGAGACCGGGTCGGAGGGTGGGAGAGCGTGTGGGAGAGCTTTCGGAGAGCTTTGGGGAAGCGGGTGGGAGGGGGTCGGAGGGGCGGGTCGGAGGGGGGTCGGAGGCTTTCGGAGAGCGGCCGGGGGCCGGGTCGGAGACCCGGCCGGGAGCACCCTGGGAGGGGTTGGGAGCGGGCCCGGAGAGGGGGGTCGAAGCGTGCCCGGGAGAGCTTTCGGAGCCCCCCGGAGAGCGGTCGGAGAGCGGGTCGGGAGCGGGCCCGGAGGGGGCCGGGGGAAGGGGCCGGAAAGCGTGGGGAGAGGGTCAGGGGGGTCGGAGGGGGTCGGAGGGGGGGGTCGGGGGCGGTGGGAAAGAGGGGGCCGGGGGAGCGGGGGGAGAGGCCGGAGAGGTGGTCGAGGGAAAGTGGGAGAGGTGGTCGGGGAGGGGGGTGGGGGAGGGGGCCGAAAAAGGCGGGTCGGAGACCCGGGTCGAAAAAGGGGGTCAAAAAGGGGGGGAGAGCGGGCCCAAGAGCGGTGGGAGAGCCGGGGGAAGTGGGCCGGAGGGGGGTCGGGGGCGGGTGGGAGGGGGCCGGGGGCGTGACGAGGCGTGCCGGGGGGGTGCGGAGGCGTGTCGGGGGCGGGTCGGAGAGCGGGTCGTGGGAAAAGCGGGTGGGGAGAGGGGGCCGTGGGAGCGGGTCGGGGGCGGGGGGAAAAGCGGGGGGAAGGGGGTCGGAGGGGCCGGGGGAGGGGGCCGGAGGGCGGGTCGGAGAAGGGGGCCGGGGGCCGGTGGGAGAGCGGGTGGGGAAGCGGGACGGAGGCAAGTCGGAGGGTGGTCGAGAGCGGGCCGGAAGGGGTGGGAAAAGGCGGCCGGGGGGGGGTCAAAGAGCGGGCCGGAAAAGGGGGTCAAGGCGGGCCGAAGAGCGGGGGGAAAGCGGGTCTGGGGCGGGTCGGGGGTGGGCCGGGGGAAGCGGGTCGGAGCGGGTCGGGAGGGGGGCCGGGAGGGGCCGGAAGGGGCGGAGGGCCGGAGAGCGGGCCGGAGAGGGGGGTGGAGAGCGGGCCGGAGAGCGGGTGGGAAAAGGGCCGGAGGGGGCCGGAGGGCGGGTCGTAAAAGCGGGTCGGAGACCCGGGTCGGAGGGGCCAGAGGGGGCCCGAGGGGGGAAAAGCGGGTCGGAGAGCGGCCGGGGGCGGGTCGTAAACGGGTCGGAGGGGCGGCCGGAGAGGGGGTCGGGGGGGCGGGTCGGAGGCGGGTCGGAGAGGGGGTGGAGAGGGGAAATTCCAACTTCGTTGGCGGACCCCAAAGAACATGGTTTAAAAAAATATTGGAAACATTTTTAAAAGGGTTAGATAGTAACAGGGGTATTGAAAAGGAAATAAAAAGTTGTTGGGGAGATTGAAAGACAAAAACGATGTTGATCAAAAGTTAAATTGAATGAATTGGTTGTAACCTCGGGAAAGGTGAAATAAATTGTTATTTTAAAAGAAAAGAATCTTTTCTATATGATATCGGGAAAGTGAAAACCCAAAGAATATAATAAAAACATGAAAAAAGATACAAAAAAAAAGGATGTTGTATGGATATGTTGTAACGGCCATTAATGGGCAAGATAAGGGTGGAGTTGGGGAAAAAGAACAGCGGGGGTTACGACAGAAATTGTTAGAAAAAAGGTTAAACAATTTTGGTTTGGAACAACGCGGGGGCCTGGATTTGAATTTGGGGAAAGAGTTTTCAAAGAATCAGTGTTGGTTGCTGTTTTTGGGAAATAAGGGGAAATTGCAGTGGTGGTTCTGGGGGAGGGGGAAACATTATCCCGGAAGGGAAGGGAATGTTTTAACCATATCTAAAATTTTTAAGAAGTTTAAAACTGTTGGGATTGTGGTGACAGTTTGATGTTTTAAACGGTATTCAGATAGATTAATTTAAGTGTTTTTCCCTTTTTTGCTTAAAACAAAGATAAAAGGCTTTTTTAAAAAAATGTAAGAAAAAACCCAAATTTAAACAATTTAGCTGGAAAATTTAACCAAAAGGTTTGGAGAAAGAAACTGGAAAAAAAAAAAAAAATATGGGAAAAGAAAGGGTTTTATGAAACTATAGGGAAAAAGATTTTAGAAACAGTAAGGTTGGAGAAGAAAGGTGATTTAAAAGGGGGGAAAGGGGGAAAGGAGGATAGATTACAAAGGGAGAAACACGGGGAAAATTTAAAAAAAGGAAAGAAAGGGAGGAAGGGTTACAAAGGGAGAAAACGGGGGGTTTAAAGGGGAGGAAGAGAAAGGGGGGGATAGGGTAAAAAGGGAGAAATAGAAAGGGGAAAGGGGGGGATAGAAAGAGGAACAAAAGGAACAAAATTGCTGGCAAAAAATTGGGTTTGGAAAAAAGTAAGGTGAAGCCAGAAAAAACTTAAACAAAAAAATATAAAAATGAAGGGCCCAATTTCCCCAAGGGGTTACAAAGTAAAAATTAAATTGGGAAAATCACACAAATGATGAAACATTTTCAATCAAATGAAAAATATTTTTTATACCTTCAACAATTTGAAAATTTTGCTTTCTTTCTGATGAATTTCTAAAGACCAATGGGGGCCTTTTTTAATGACATTTGCCCCGGGCATGATGCAATATATAATTGGGGAGAAATGGTAGGGAAATAAAAAAATTATGATGAAGGTAAAAAAAATTTATAAGTACAAAAAACCGCAGAAAAATTACACAGAATTTTTAAAAGAAAAAAACCAGATAAAACGTGGGGAAAAATATTTTTATGAGAAAAATAAATCTTAATAAGGTTAGAAAGGGGAAATGAAAACCATTTTAGGAAATAAAGGGGAAATTTCTAAAAAGGGAAAAAATAAAAAGATGCGGGTTTTGTTTGGGAATTTAAAAAGCAAACATAAGAAATGGGCTAAATATACAAAAACCCCGTGACATAGTTGAAAATTAGAAAAATTTTGACATTACCAGAGAAAATTTTAAATTTTAAAACCCGGGTCAATTTTTTTACTTAAAAACAAAAAAAAAAATTTATAAATAGCTGATAATACCAAATTCTATAAAAAACCAAAAAATTTAAAAAGAAAGTAATAAAAAAGTTGATACAAAAAAAATTGGAAGGAAAGGGTTTTGAAGAAAGGAAAGAAGTACATTGTTATTTTTTTAAAGGGATAGGACATATAAAAAACCCTTTTGCCCAAAAATAAAAAAATGAGAAAAAAATATAGAATTCCCGGCACTTAATTGTTTAAAAAATTTTTAAAGATTTATTAGCACCTTATACGTTTTGAAACTTAAAAATGGGGAAAAAAATTTTAAATTTTAATTTATTCGGGGCCCTTTGATTTAAAAGGGGAAAAAAAATGTTGAAAAAAAATTAAAAGAAAGGAAATCTGGGTATGTCCCTTAACAAAAAAATCCAATGTTTTCCTGAGCAGAAGTGAAACTAAGGCCAATTTTGGGGTTTTGGAAGGGGGTAGTAGTTTCCCGATAAGTTAACCCGAGATGAGGGATAATTAGGAAATAAAACTGCAAAATTGATAAAAGAATTGGATGAAATCTTAAGATGAAATTAAATAAAACGTTAATGAAGGAAAAATTCAAAAAAATATTTTTAAAAAACGAACGAAGAGTCTGAGAATGGAGAATCCATGTAAAAACCCGAAAATCAAAAGTATGATTAGATGACAAGAATAAACATTTCAAAAATTTCTTTTGAAGATGAAAGGGGAAAGAAAAAAGGGTTTTGAACCATCTGTTTGCAAGACTTCAATTGGGTTTGGGAAAGTTTATCTTTGAAGGATAAGTCAAAAACTGGAGGGAAAAACAAAATTATTGAATTAAGGAAAAAATTTTTTTTTGGGGGAAAAATGAGAAAAAGAAAACATTACTTGTTAGGAAAAATAGTATGAAACAAAAAAGGGGAAAAGATAATGGTGAGGATAATAAAAAATTCTTTAATTAAGGAAGAAATTGGGTGGAAAAACCGGGGAAACTTGATGGGGAAAAGGGGGAAATTAACCAAATTATCTGAAAAAATCAATACGTTTCAAAAAAATTTTTGATAATGAAAGCAGATATTGTATTTGCAAAAAGAATTGGAAAAACTTTGAAATCAATTTTAATTAGAACGTGAGTCTTTTAGGGGAAAAAAATTGAGGAAAAGAGAAACTTCTAAAATACGGAAGGAAAGTGACCTTTTGGAAGAAATAATTTTGAAAGATAAGAACTTTCGTCAAAAGTGGCAGTAGTTTCGGCTCACTGGTACTGTTCAAAGGATACGTGATGATAATTTTGAATTGCAGAAAACATTAATTCCTTGCAAAATTGAATTCTGTCAATAAAGTTTATAATACTAAATTTGGGAATCTCTTCAAAGCTAGTTGCAGATAAAGATAGTCTTCTGTGTCATAAATTGGAGAAAGAGTTAACTCTAAATATATAAAAGAAAAAACAAATGCAAATTGTAAAATTTTAAGATGGAGTTTGATATTTCAAGCATATAACGTTCAGATTCAGCATAGAATGGAAAGGCAATGGAAATGCGATTGTTTAAGTAAAGGTTCCCAAATTCATTTCCGGACTAATCTAGTTGTCATAAAAAAAAGATTATTGTATATTAATTTTAGACTTGATTATAAGATTTATAAATTTTGGCACCAAGGTGACCAAAAAATTTTGAAAGAGGTCTTCTTCAATTTTGTAACGTCCACGTTATCTTGCCTTATTAACTGGCCTTACAACTTTGTATTTTCCATACAACATCCTTTTTTATTTTTATCTTTATCATGTTGTTTATTATATTCTTGAAGTTCTTCACTTTCAGATATCATATGAGATAGATTCTTTCTTTTAAAATAACAATTTATTTCACCTTTCAGAGGTTACATACAATTCATTCAATTTCAACTTTTGATCAACATCGTTTTCGTCTTTCAATCTCTCAACAACTTTTTTTTTCATATCAATACTCTTTTACTATCGTAACCTTTAAAATGTTTCCAATATTTTTACATCTCATGTTAACTTGGCAAATCCGCAACAAGTTGAAACGTTACACGGCGGAGGCGGGACGGAGAGCAAGTCGGAGAGGTGGTCGAGGCGGGTCGGAGAGGTGGTCGAGAGCGGTCGGGAGTGGGTCGAAGAGCGGGTCGAGAGCGGGTCGAAGCGGGTCGAAGAGCGGTCGAGAGCGGGGCTGAGCGGTCGGAGGCGGGGCGGGGAGTGGGTCGGAGAGCGGGCCGGAGCGGGTCGGAGAGTGGGTGGAGCGTGCCCGGAAGCGTGTCGGGAGCGTGTCGGAGAGCGTGTCGGAGAGCGGGTCGGGGAGCGGGTCGGAGAGCGGGTCGGAGAGCGGGGCGGAGACGGGTCTGAGGCGGGGCGGGGAGCGGGGCGGAGAGTGGTCGAGAGCGGGCCCGGGGGCGGGTCGGAGTGGGCGGAGAGGGGTGTCGGAGAGCGGGACGGAGAGCAAGTCGGAGAGGTGGTCCCAAGCGGGTCGAGAGGTGGTCGAGGGGGGTCGGGGTGGGTCGAAGAGCGGGCCGGAGAGCGGGGCGAAGAGCGGGTCGGGGCGGGTCGGAGGCGGGTCTGAGAGCGGGTCGGAGGCGGTCGGAGTGGGTCTGAGCGGGCCCGGGGAGCGGGTCTGAGAGCGGGGCCCGGGGGGCGGGTCCGGGGAGCGGTCGGAGAGCGGGTCGGAGAGCGGACGGGAGCAAGTCGGGAGGTGGTCGAGAGCGGGCCGGAGGTGGTCGAGCGGTCGGAGTGGGCCCAAGAGCGGGTCGGAGAGCGGGTCGAAGAGCGGGTCGGAGAGCGGGTCGGAGAGCGGGTCCCGGGGAGCGGGGCGTAGAGCGGGTCGGAGAGCGGTCGGAGAGCGGGGCGGGGCGGGTCGGGGAGCGGTCGGAGAGCGGGTCGGAGAGCGGGGCGGAGAGCGGGTCGGAAAAGCGGGACGGAGAAGTCGGAGGGTGGTCGAGAGCGGGTCGGGGGGGGGTCGAAGAGCGGGTCCGGAGCGGGTCGAAGAGCGGTCGAAGGGGTCGGAGAGCGGGCCCGAGAGCGGGCCCGGGGAGCGGGCCGGGGAGCGGGCGGAGCGGGTCGGAGAGCGGTCGAGAGCGGGTCGGAGAGTGGGTCAGGCGTGTCGGAGAGCGTGTCGGGGAGCGTGTCGGAGAGCGTGTCGGAGGCGTGTCGAGAGCGGGTCCCGGGGGCGGGGCGGAGAGCGGGTCGGAGCGGTCGGAGCGGGTCTGAGGCGGTCGAGCGGGTCCCGGGGAGTGGGTCGGAGGCGGGTCGGAGAGCGGGTCGGAGAGTGGGTCGGAGAGCGTGCGGGGGAGCGGCCGGGAGCGTGTCCCGGGGAGCGGGCGGAGGCGTGTCGGAGAGCGAGTCGGAGAGGGGTCGGAGGCGGGTCGGGGAGCGGGTCCCGGGGAGCGGGTCGGAGAGCGGGTCGGAGAGGGGTCGGAGAGCGGGTCGGAAACGGGTCGGAGCGGGGCGAGCGGGTCGGAGCGGGTCGGAGAGCGGGTCCCGGGGGCGGTCGTAGAGCGTGTCGGAGCGTGTCGGAGCGTGTCGGAGAGCGTGTCGGAGAGCGTGCGGGAGGGGTCGGAGGCGGGTCCCGGGGAGCGGTCGGAGAGCGGGTCCCGGGGAGCGGGGCTGGGGCGGGTCTGAAACGGGTCTGAGAGCGGGTCGGAGAGCGGGTCGGAGGCGGTCGAGAGCGGGTCGGGGAAACGGGGCGGAGAGTGGGTCGGAGAAACGTGTCGGAGAGCGTGTCGGAGACGTGTCGAGAGCGTGGGCGAGAGCGGGTCGAGAGCGGGTCGGGGGAGCAGGCGGAGAGCGGGCCGGGAGCGGTCGGAGAGCGGTCGGAAGCGGGGCGAGGAGCGGGGCGGAGAGCGGGTCGGAGACGGGTCAGAGCGTGTCGGAGAGCGGCCCCAGAGCGTGGCGGAGAGCGGGGCGGAGGGGGGTCGGAGCGGGTCGGGGGCGGGTCGGAGGGCGGGTCGGAGAGCGGGTCGGAGAGCGGGTCGGAGAGGCGGTCGGAAGCGTGCCCGGGGAGCGGGTCGTAGGGGCGTGGCGGAGAGCGGGCCCGGAGGGGGTCGGAGAGCGGGTCGGGGAGCGGGTCGGAGAGCGGTCTGAGAGCGGGTCTGGGGCGGGTCGGAGAGCGGGTCGGAGAACGGTCGGAGACGGGTCGGAGGCGGGTCTGAGCGGGTCGGAAACGGTCGGAGAAACGGGTCGGAGAGCGGGTCGGAGAGCGTGTCGGAGAGCGGGTCGGGAGAGCGTGGCGGAGAGCGGCTAGAGCGGGGCGGGGAGCGGGTCGGAGGCGGTCGGAGAGCGGGTCTGAGCGGGTCCCGGGGAGCGGGTCGGGGAGCGGGTCGGGGAGCGGGTCGGGGAGCGTGTCGGGGAGCGGGTCGTGGAGCGTGGTCGGGGAGCGGGTCGGGGAGGCGGGTCGGGGAGCGGGTCGGAAGCGGTCGAGAGCGGGTCGGAGAGCGGGTCGGAGAAGCGGGTCGGAGGGCGGGTCGGGGGGCGGGCCGGAGCAGGACGGAAGAAGCCGGGAGCAAATCGAGAGCGGGCGGAGAGCGGTCGGAGAGCGTCGGAGAGCGAGCCGAGAGCAAATCGGAGCGGGGCGAGAGCGGGTCGGAGAGCGGGTCGGGAGGTGGTAAAAGGCGGGTCAGTGCTGGACGGAAGACTAGACTTAGAGCGAGTCTGGCAGCAAGCCAACGGGGTGGTGAAGCGCGCTCTTGGATGGGGGCGAGGGTGACGGCGGGGCGTTCGGGACGGAGCTGGGGCGGCGTGAAGCTGGGGCTCTGGGGCAGCGGGGCAACGCCTCCACCACGTGTGGCCCACGCGCGGGCGGGCGGCGCGAAGGCAGGGGGAGAGAGAGACACGTGTCGGGAGGGCAAGGGGCGGCGCCTGAATCAAACTCGGCTGCGGCACCGCCCCCCGCCTGCGTCAGTGCGTCGTCCCTCGTCCTTCGTCTTGGGCGGTGCCGTGAGCACCTACGCAGCCCCCCAAAGGTCACAGGTACAGTCGAGGTATCTCAGGCACAGCACGGCAAAATCATTGAACAATGTTTCAATATCAACCCTTTCATTTCTTGATAATCATGAATAAGGTGAACCTTTTCAATAATTTTATTAGTGTGCAACATTTTTAGACATATTTCTTTCTCACATCAGGATGTAAGTTTGATCAGATTTACAAATTTGATTTTAAACATTTCATATATGTACATAAATAAAGCCAAATGAGTTGTAAATTAATAAAGTACATGAAGTAAGTAAAGCAAAGGACAGTAATTGAACGTACAGGCTGTCAAAGTCATTAGTCTCTGACGAAGGTAGCTCAGAGGAGAGAACAATGCACCTCGAAAACTGAATAGAATGATTGAAATTGTTGGTAATTTTTTCATGTGCGCTTATTTTGCGAAGAAACTAATGTAATTTATAAGATGCATTCCTCTAGCACCCATTCCTGAATGCATTGTGCTAGTAATGTACTTGCATTGATGTCGAAGTCACAGTTCTTTCACAACGTATGTGGACAAGAAATGAATGCACTTCCAAAATCAGAGTTTAATGGCAGGTAATACATTTTCTGTATGTTTCATATGTGGGGATGGGGCCAAATATCCACGTATTACTAATGTCACCTGATTCGGAAAAGATTTAACACCTAGTCATTATGTCCCATTTTACTAGGCTATGGTTAAGTTGGAAGGTTCATAAATTTACATCGACTTGTGGTTCCATTACGAATTTTATTTCTCCTTCTGGGGTTAGTACGTAATACTACATTTCACTACAGTGTTTTTGTAAAAGTGTGTTGATTATGTACTGTGCGTTTGTAACTGTGTTGAAAATGGGTTTTTGTCACAAATGTCATTGCGTGAACAAATGAAACCAAGGCCACATAAGAAAGCATCTATACTTTTAAAGACCAAAAGTTGGCAGCCGAGTGTTTGGAAGATTCGCAACAGTCCGACAAAATTTAGAGTTTGAACAGTGAAAGTTTCCTCACACGTGGTTCGTCTGTAACACAGAATCTCCTTATCTCTGAAAGGCGTCTAGAAATTTCCTCTCAAACACAAAGTTGAAGAAAGGATTGCAAACTGGTTAGTGGATCTTTTTCTCAAATGCTTTTATAGAGTGAATAAAAAAAATCAAAGTGAAGGCATTCAGTCTACAAACATAAACAAACAAAACGGAATATAATATCAGGTCAGGTCCTAGAAAAGAAACGAAGAAATCTTAAAACATACGAGGTCTTTCTTCCTATACTTATAAATGTAAAAACCAATTTAAAACACAGAGTAAATTTGTTTAACCGTTGACTTGAATGCAAAAATGCAAAAAGAATCTTCTTCCTATGTAGACCGCTAATTACTTGTCATCGTCTTACCTGATTGGGGTTCTGTTTTGTGTATTTACCTGATTGTGTTCTGCAGTGTTTCTTACCGGGAGGTCCTAGGGTTGTGTACCAACACCAGTTTTAATGTCAGACAGTATCAACAACTCAAACGAATCAGCGACTGCACGCCGTCCCCATACCTTCCAAGTCTATCCTACGCCATAATCCTTTGACGACATTATCGCACTACCACAGTGGGAGCTTAAGTTTCCTGGATGGCGCCTCGCTGCGTGGGAATACCGATTACAGGAAAAGCCCACTCGACTTGAGTTACCCCATTTTACCTCCGGGGAAAAACCTGCCACCTCCGAGATAAAACATCCCCTACAGTTACGGAGAGCGAACATACGAGGACCGGAAACAAGAAATAATCAATGAATCCCAAATATCTATTTAATATCTGCTCAAATTAGAATGAGGGGCTTTTGATAGAAAATCAGTAATTGAACGATTTTAATGTTTGTCGTTATCATTATCAACCGTTTGCTTTGAGGACTCTGCGGCTATTGTTTACTTTCTACGTTTCAAATTAGTGCTTGTCCCCGGTGGCCGAGATCGCTAAGGCAGTAGTGGCATAGTTTTCGGACCGAAGGGTGGGTTCAGTCCCGTCTCGGGCTTGGGTTTTATTTGTTTTCGTCCTTTCACTCCTTATCATCACCTATTGTTTCATCTTCATAGTACCATACCGTCAACACCAATAGTGGTTTCATTCACCACATTACTTGACTATCTCATAAGTTCTTCTCTAATATTCACCATATTCAAACATTATCCTCGTTCAACCTCTGTAAAACCCCACTCATCCCACTCGCATCAAAATAAAATCCATTTCCCTTTTGTTAATCTGATATCCAATAATAAGATACTTGAATTTTTTTTAATATACAAAAACGAGAAAAGTATGTAGTATAAACATAATATTCATGGACTTGTGTAAAAATTCTTTTTACCAAATAATTTACCATCGATGAATAGCTATTCACATATTCACAATAAAAAAAACGTGCAGTGAGGAACGTATGCATAAAGGATTCCTTGCCCGCAAGTAGTTTATTTTAGGTGAAAGTTAAATCCTGGTCACTCGCCGCTGTCGCTGTCGTAAAGAATACAAATTATGAATGCCTGCGTTGAGCAAATGTTATCTTGTACTATGCGATCATTTGTAATGCGCATGTTGCCTTCACTGTCGTGGGCAGCAAGAAGAGAAATCGTTCTCTTTGCGAGACGTTTCCATTCCGTGTAGTAGCTTTGTACCTTTCATCTACGAGCCGATAAATGTTAAGGCCAAACCACACTCTCAGTATTGTTTTGTAACATCAGTTGAACAATACTTTAAACAACTCTTTCCTGGAGTGAAATTGGTAACGTATTTATTATTGGAGCAGTGTAGAAACTGTCAGGCGTATTGAAGATATTGCTTGATAAAGTTTTTAATGTGGATGTGTACATAGTTGCGTAAGGAAATACAGAAAAAAACTAGATATCTGCTGTACTGGCAATGATTTCAATTTTTTCTATGCTATTATCGGAGCTGAAGAAACAGAATTATGGGGAGATGGTAAGAGACGATGTTGAAATTGAAATATATATAATTGGATACCTCAACATAGAAGATGTAACTTTATATATAATCATAAATTGAATTTCCAGTCAGCAATTTCAAAATTAAGTAGTTTTAGACTGTATAATCAATGGAAAATTGCCTATAGTAGGGTTTTCAAAAAATGTCCGTAATTAAGACGTAAACTCTAATTGATAACTTTATTGTTACGTGATCGCTTGTTTAACATTCTCAGTCTGGGCTGAAGATTCTCCAGTAGTTACTCGTAGGTGAGAATATTGCAGAAACAGTTTTAATACTTCAGTCATCCCCCCTAAGTAGTAGTTTTTCCCCGTCATTTGGAAACGAGGAGAAATTGTTTCGCTTGGCCTATTTTTCGCCTTGTTTGCCGGACGTACGTACGTCGTTATTTTAGTGACCTTCGCGGCTCTAAATTTCTTTTATTCGCCACGAAGCTGAATTGCGGTGAGCAGAACACACCATGATTGACCGATCCTGTCACTGCGAGGCAATACAAGAGAATTACGCTTAAAAAATCGTTGCGGTTTGGCCTGGTTCCAGACAAGCTGCTAACGTGTGACCGTCCAGGTATTTGAAATTGCAATCCGCAGTTGCGAGAATACAAAATCACCTTCATGTTGTAAATTCTTAAAAAAACCGCGAATCCGCTTCACTTTTTACGTTTTTTCTGCGGCGAGCGAAAGATAATGACAGCAATACACCATTAAGTATGATTAGTTTGGGGCTTTTTCCCCATGACTGCGCTACCTCTGGTCGTGACATCACTTTAATTTCGTGGCCCCTGTTCTCTTTAGAACTCGTTGGTGAATTAATTTTTCAGGAGTTTTTTTCAGAAGAATTTTTCCTGCTATTCGAGGATTGCTGTACTGCCTTAAGGGGGTTGCTACAGCAAGTCTCTGCTCGTCCAATTCCATTCTCCTCTGCACTTTCCATCTTCTTTTTCTCCTCCTCGTGAATGGTTCGCGAGGACGAGGTCGAAACCGCGGTAGCACCCGGAAAAGAAAGTTGGCGAAAGGCTGCCGATATCGAATCTCGTAATCAGGCAGAATATGGGGAAAAGAGAGCTGGAGTAGGACGTACGCCTCTGCGGTTTCTGGTGTACGGTTCCGTCTCTGGTCTCTCACAGCAGAAGCAAGGGTGGGGGGCAAGGGAGTGACGTGGTGGATATTCCTTCGGTGGAGTTGGGAGCCGTAAGAAAGCTTTAATCAGCGCCCTCGCAGCAGGCCACCTCCGTGGCCCTTGGGGGACTCCAAGAAAAACGTCCTTGCCGCCTCCGAAGGGAGCAGGCTGAGGGGGAAGCGTTGTTCTCCCATTGGGTCGGCTTGAAATCGGAACATAGCGTTGGTAGTTTCGTAACTGAGATATATTACCGCGACGTGCGGATTGCGATGGTGTTTAAAAGTGATGGAAAATTATTAGAATTAACTGTAATGAAAGTGAGGGTTGTGTGGTCTCAGAAATCGAAGAAAATTCAATGCATTTACGTTTTCTGAATAGAAGTCTACTACATTTATTACTACAACCAAATCAGTTTGCGTTTGTGCCATGTACCATACGCACTTTAACCATTTTATTTTAAGTCTCTACAGTGTTTGATACAGCCATTGGTTCAATTCTGAATTAATCCAAAATATTCAATTTTCTATAAGTGTAATAACATTAAAGTACTCGCCATTGTGAAGCGAACGCTCAGATCGCACTCTGTATATTGAAATTGTTTATAATCTCCGTAATATCGCAGAGATAATGATTAAATTGAGCATACTGAAACTGTGATCTGAGCGAAAAGTCTCCAAATAAAGCGCCACAATTACTCCGTCACGCTCACGTAATCGACAGCGTCACATCATCCCGCAGTGTCGCGACTGAGACTAAATGTGCAATATTCTCAATCACAACATTCTACTTAATAAACAAATTAAAGAGGTGGGAATACGTAGGACTAAAAATATTATACATTTTATTCATGCGTATCCACTTTAAAAACATTAGACGCTTTTCCTTAAAAATATGCATAACTTACCCTCACCAGTTTCTTCTGTTTATTTTATTTATTTATTTTACGTAAAACAGCTAAAAAACTGCGTATGACGTGCTATGGGGAAAAGTGAATTGTGTGCACATTTTCAAAATTTTTTGTGATCCCTACACTAAGTCATATACTACTTAAATTTTGAATTTTGAAAGGGAGAAAAAAAACAAAAAAACTCCCATGTAATAAAATCTATTTTCAAGGATAAATAAGCAATAAATTTTGGCTCTTATTACTTCCTGCCGCGACAACATGGAAACGATAATTTGAATAATTGTATTTCCCACTGAATTCTAGAAGACGTGCACAGAAAATGAAGTTACATTTATGTCCAGAAGCCAAACAAGGGGCCATCTCAGCATTTGCTCAATGGATCAGGGAAACTGGACGAAAAACCTGATCGAGATGGGGGTCATTGACCCGGAAGCTGTAGTACAATAGTTGTTACAGGTTGTTTATACTCCTTTATACAGTCCAAATGGTAAATAATACATTATGTATCATTGTTAAAATTAAATTTTTGGAAATACAAAAAAAAATCCCTCCCCCCCATATGTGACATCACTTCTTCTACGTAACGAATATGTTGGACGTGAATCAATGAATTCGAGCAACGGGAACTTTACGAGTTCGCGAGGAAGATCAGAATTATTGAAATAACTTTCTGTAACTAAAGTATTATACTCCAATGTTTTCTGAACAAGATTTGATAATTCAAAATTACGAACGCGCCCTTTCGATTTTTCTATTACGACCGTTTCAGTCAGTGCGATTTGGCCATGTTCAGCGAGCTGTGTTCCATCTCGCTGCTGCCGCCGGCGCCTGAAGGGTCCCATCCATCAAAGATGGCAGCGTTTTCGTGACGTCACGTCCTGCCGGCCCTGGAGATGGATGGAAAGTTGGATCGCGTCAAGAGGTTGCTGGATTGACACGTATTAAATATCGCCGACTTAAATCGATTAGTGAGAAATTTACCGCTGGTGTGGATGCCGTGCGTACGCGACGGGCAAGGGGAGAGGCGTGTGATACGTTGGTCCGCTTGAAGGCGGACGTTTGAGGCTGATTACTGTTCCGCGGAGTGCGTAGCTTCGGAGGTCGGCCGGTTCGACGGCGTCCCGTCCGATCGATGCTGGGCTGGAAAGGCCCGAGGGTTGTGGCACTTGGGGAGGGAGGCGTCACGGCGGAACTTCCTCGGTGATATTTACAACTACATTTGTGTGGCGTCTCTTCAGCTTTAAAGTGTTTTAATTACTTTTATGTTTTACGGATACGTTTTTACTTATTTTTGCCTTCGATTCTGAGCTCGATATATTTGCACAACTTATATGCATCGAAAGGATCGTGGTTACGAGAGAAACGAGAAAGTGGTTGAATGATGCTACCTGCTCTCTTAAGGCGGTAAATATGCAAAGACAAACCTAGTAAAGATAATATCTAGTTTATTAGTAAAGAAGTAAGTCTGAATAATTAAAAGTATCTAAAAAAATAATGAATGCATCACGGCCGTTAACTGTTTCTAATGATCTCGGGCGACAAAAGTTCAAAGACCAAATGTCCGGGCTGCGTGTCGTTGCTCGATAACGCTCCAGATTCTACTGCTAACCATCACCTATCCCTTTCAGATGATACGTAACTTACAAAACGCCTCGAGGTTGAAGTACAGTTGAAGATAGAGGGTTGTAGAGAAAGCGAAATTGCAAAAGATAGAACTAGAGGAAGGAGAGATTGCAGTGAGATTGTCTGAGTGAGAAATGGCAGTAGATGAAAGTGGCTTATGCTAGAAAGCCGTAGGGTTGAGTTAGAACAGCAGTCGGTAGGGTGAGTGGCTGATGAGTTATGATATGCGTCCGAGTGGCTGCGGAGGAATAAATGTGCGGGGTGTTGCGTGTGTCGGATGGGAGGGTTTGTGGGGAAGGGCGGAGGGGGTGGCTTGAAAGGATGGTGGCAGAACGGATGATACAAGTGAATGTGATAGGTGGTTGCGGTTACAACGGCACAGGAGCCAGATATAAAATAGTTTAGCGGCATAAAATAACTGAGCGGGAGGGGTGGTTGGGGTGTGTGATATAGGCGGCATGATGATGTGCGGATGTAAGTAGGTTGTGTCAACGGTAGAGGAGCTAGGTAGGGTAAAAATAGTTTAGCGGCATAAAATAATTGAGGGAGGGGTGGCTTGGGTGTGTGATAGGCGGCACGGATGATAAAAAGTGATGCTAGGTGGTTGCGGTTACAACGGTGCAGAGGAGCTAGGTAGGGTAAAAAAAGTTTAGCGGCATAAAATAACTGAGGGAGGGGTACGGGGTGTGTGATATAGGCGGCACGGATGATAAAGTGATGTGCTAGGTGGTTGCGGTTACAATGGTGCAGAGGAGCTAGGTAGGGTAAAAAAGTTTAGCGGCATAAAAATAACTGAGCGGGAGGGGTGAAGCTGTGTGTGTGATATAGGCGTACGATGATAAGTGAATGTGATAGGTGGTTGCGGTTAACGGTGCAGAGGAGCTAGGTAGGGTAAAAGAAGTTTAGCGGCATAAAATAACTGAGCGGGAGGGGTGGTTGGGGTGTGTGATATAGCGGCACGATGATACAAGTGAATGTGATAGGTGGTTGCGGTTACAACGGTGCAGAGGAGCTAGGGTAGGGTAAAAAAGGTTTAGCGGCATAAAATAACTGAGTGAGGGTGGTTGTGTGTGTGATATAGGCACGTGATGATACAAGTGAATGTATAGGTGGTTGCGGTTACAACGGTGCAGAGGAGCTAGGTAGGGTAAAAATAGTTTAGCGGCATAAAATAACTGAGCGGAGGGGTGGTTGGGGTGTGTGATATAGGCGGCACGGATGATACAAGTGAATGTGGAGGTGGTTGCGGTTACAATGGTGCAGAGGAGCTTAGGTAGGGTAAAAATAGTTTAGCGGCATAAAATAACTGAGCGAGGGGTGGTTGGGGTGTGATATAGGCGGCACGGATGATAAGTGAATGTGATAGGTGGTTGCGGTTACAACGGCAGAGGAGCTAGGTAAAAATAGTTTAGCGGCATAAAATAACTGAGCGGAGGGGTGGTTGGGGTGTGTGATATAGGCGGCACGGATGATACAAGTGAATGTGATAGGTGGTTGCGGTTACAACGGTGCAGAGGAGCTAGGTAGGGTAAAAATAGTTTAGCGGCATAAAATAACTGGATGGAGGGGTGGTTGGGGTGTGTGATATAGGCGGCCGATGATACAAGTGGAATGTGATAGGTGGCTTGCGGGTTACAACGGTGCAGAGGAGCTAGTAGGGTAAAAATAGTTTAGCGGCATAAAAATAACTGAGCGGAGGGGTGGTTGGGGTGTGTGGATATAGGCGGCACGGATGATAAAGGCAAGTGAATGTGATAGGTGGTTGCGGTTACAACGGCAGAGGAGCCAGGTAGGGTAAAATAGTTTAGCGGCATAAAATAACTGGAGCGGAGGGGTGGTTGGGGTGTGATATAGGCGGCACGGATGATACAAGTGAATGTGTATAGGTGGTTGCGGTTACAATGGTGCAGAGGAGCTTGTGTAGGGTTAAAATAGTTTAGCGGCAGTAAAATAATCATGGAAAGGCCGGGGTGATAGGCGGTACGGATGATACAAGTGAATGTGAGTAGGTGGTTATGGTTACAATGGTAGAGGAGCTATAGGTAGGGTAAAAATAGTTTAGCGGCATAAACAACTGAGCGGAGGGGTGGTTGGGGTGTGTGGAGAGTAGGCGGCACGGATGATAAGTGAATGTGATTGGTGGTTGCGGTTACAACGGCAGAGGAGCTACGAGGGGAAAAATAGTTTAGTTGGGCATAAAAATAACTGAGCGGGAGGGGTGGTTGGGGTGTGATATAGGCACGGATGATACAAGTGAATGTGATAGTGGTTGCGGTTACAACGGTGCAGAGGAGCTAGGTAGGTAAAATAGTTTAGCGGCATAAAATAACGAGTGTGGTTGGGGTGTGTGATATAGGCGGCACGGATGATATGAATGCCAGGTGAATGCGGTTACAACGGCAGAGGAGCTGTGCAGGGTAAATAGTTTAGCGGCATAAATGAGCGGGAGGTGGTTGTAAGATATATATGGCACGGGATGACAAGCGAATGTGACAGGTGTTGCCTGCTACCGGATAAGTGAATGTGATAGGTGGTTGCGGCTACAACGGTGCAGAGGAGCCAGGTAGGTAATAGTTTAGCGGCATAAAATAACTGGAGCGGGAGGGGGTGGTTGGGGTGTGTGATATAGGCACGGATGATACAAGTGAATGCATAGGCTGCGGCCAACGGCAGAGTGAGCCAGGTAGGTAAACATTTGAAGGGCATGTGGGAGGTTGGCGTGTGATACAGGCACGGATGACAGTGGTCGTGACAGGGAGCCAAATATAACGGTGCAGAGCCAGGTAATACGATGGCACTGAGGCGGGAGGGGTATTAGCAGAGGCACGACTGGCAGTGAATGTGACAGGAGCCAGCTACACGGTGCATAGGGTAGGTAAAATATTTGCGGCACAAACAACCGAGCGGAGGGTGAGCAGGGCGGCACGATGATGCAGTGAATGTGATAGTGTCGCGGCCATAATGGTGCAGAGGAGTTAAAGGTGTGGTTTAGCGAGTGGTGGTTAGCACGGCCGATAGTGACAGATAGGAGTTGTGAGCTGCATCGCAGGGTAGGGGAAACAGCTTCAGCGGCACAAAATAACCGAGCGGAGGGTGGGGTGCAGGCACGGAGATAGCGAATGTGATAGGTTGAAACAGTACCCAGAGGAGTTAGGTAGGGTAAAAACAGTTTAGCGGCATAGAACACGAGTGGAGGGTGAGTTAGTGATGGTAGGTAGCAATGCGACAGGACGTGCCAGGTGGTTTCGGTTACAACGGTGCAGAGGAGTTAGGAAAAGAAGTATGGCATAGGCTGACTGAGTGGAGGTGAAAGGTGCACGGATGATAGTGGAACAGGGAAACATAACGGTGTTAGTGATCTAAGCAGTGTAAAAGAGCTTGCTGAATTGCCAAGTAACGCAACTCAAGTGTAAAATATCGCGTTTGAAAACAATATTTCTAAACCCGATTAAAATCTGGTGACGTTTCAAGATAACGAGCTGAAAGGATATTGCCATCCAATCGGGGAGCCCAATATAAAAAAAATGTAAGTCGTAATGAAGTTCCTGATTGGATGATAATGCCCGCCTCTCCGTCCAACACGTGACCTAGAAATGCCACTGTGTTTAAATTAAAGCATAGTTTCTTTAATATTGTTTGAAAAAAAAAAAGAACAACTACTTTTAAAAATGCGATTGCGTTTCGTAGGATACTGGAAATAGAGCAGCCTTTAAAATCCATCCGTTTGGCCGCTGAGAGTGTGGTGATATTGGTGAAGAAAATGTATATAGAACGACGGTGACATACTTTCGAATTATTTTATCGTCTTAGTTGCTGAACATGCCATAGAACTGATTTTCTCGCAAAATAGTAGATGGTGCCTTGAAACATTGATGAATGCCCGCGATGCTGGTCGCTTCCTCGCCCGCCCCCGCCCATCGACCGCCCACCCGCCCCTCTCGGCGGGAAGAGGTTGCGTGGCCGCCAAGGAAGCGACCAACATCGCGGGAGCAGCCCTTCATCCAAATGAACAAAGAACCATCTACTATTTTGCGAGGAAGAATCGGATTCATTTCTATGGCATGTTCGAATCAACTAAGACGACAAAAAGTAATTCGAAAGTATCACAGATCGTTCTATATACATTTTCTATCTTGTGTCACCTGCTCTCAGCGGCCAAACGGATGGTTTAAAGCTGCTCTATTTCCAGTATCCTACAGAAACGCAATCCGCATTTTTTTAAATTAGTTGTTCTTTTTTTTTCAAACAATATTAAGGAAACTATGCTTTAATTTAAACACAGTGGCACTTCAAGGTCACGAGCTGGACAGAGAGGTGGACATTGTCATCCAATCGGAAGCTTCATTACGACTTACATTTTTTTATATTGGAGCTCCCGATTGGATGGCAATATCCTTTCAGCTCGTTATCTTGAAACGTCACCAGATTTTAATCGGAGTTTAGAAATAGCCATTTCAAAACGCGATATTTTACACTTGGAGTTGCGTTGCTTGGCAATTCAGCAAACTCTTTTTACACTACTTAGATCCTCAACACCGTTGTAACCGCAACCACCTAGCACATCCACTTTTATCATCCGTGCCGCCTATATCACACACCCCAACCACCCCTCCGCTCAGTTATTTTATGCCGCTAAACTATTTTTCCCTACCTAGCTCCTCTCTGCACGTAACTGAAACCACCAGCACATTCACTTGTATCATCCGTGCCGCCTATATCACACCTCAACCACCCTCCGCTCAGTTATCGGCGCCGCTAAACTATTTTTACTCCTCTACCTAGCTCCTCTGCACCGTTGTAACCGCAACCACCTATCACATTCACTTGTATCATCCGTGCCTATATCACACACCCCAACCAATTTCTCTCCTGCTCAGTTATTCTGATGGTTAACCATTCCCATTTAGTCTGACACGCTGTAACACTCAACCATCTAACCCATCCAATTTGTACTTACACTTCAGCACCTATATCAACCACCCAACCATCTGTTTAGCATATTTTAGAAGCATGCCAAGTAAAACTTATTTTTACTCTTCTACTCTAGTCTCTTCTCTCTGGGGGTACCTGCTAAACACAGGAACCATTTCCATCACATATCATTACTATACTACCTTGTGCTGCTAGAAACTGCACATCATCCACACTCATTGCATGTTATTTAGCAAATTGCTTTGCACTTCACTTAGCTCTCATCAGTACCAGAAACAACCGCAACCACCTATCACATTCACTTGTATCATCTGCTGCCTATGTCACACACCCCAACCACCCTCCGCCTGGGCTATTTTATGCCGCTAAACTATTTTTACTCCTACCTAGCCTCTCTGCACCGTTGTAACCGGGCAACCACCTATCACATTCACTCTTGTATCATCCGTGCCTATATCACACACCCCAACCACCCCTCCGCTCAGTTATTTTATGCCGCCAAACTATTTTTACCCCTACCTAGCTCCTCTGCACCAGGCCGCAACCACCTATCACATTCACTTGTATCATCCGTGCCGCCTATATCACACACCCCAACCACCCCTCCGCTCAGTTATTTTATGCCGCTAAACTATTTTTACCCTACCTAGCTCCTCTGCACCGTTGTAACCGCAACCACCTATCACATTCACTTGTATCATCCGTGCCGCCTATATCACACACCCCAACCACCCCTCCGCTCAGTTATTTTATGCCGCTAAACTATTTTTACCCTACCTAGCTCCTCTGCACCGTTGTAACCGCAACCACCTATCACACTACTCTGTATCATCCGTGCCGCCTATATCACACACCCAACCACCCTCCGCTCAGTTATTTTATGCCGCTAAACTATTTCCTTACCCTACCTAGCCCTCTGCACCGTTGCAACCGCAACCACTCATCACATTCACTTGCATCATCCGTGCCTATATCACACACCCCAACCACCCTCCGCTCAGTTATTTTATGCCGCTAAACTATTTTTACCCTACCTAGCCTCTGCACCGTTGTAACCGCAACCACCTATCACATTCACTCTGCATCATCCGTGCCGCCCATATCACACACCCCAACCACCCCTCCGCTCAGTTATTTTATGCCGCTAAACTATTTTTCCTACGTAGCTCCTCTGCACCGTTGTAACTGCAACCACCAATCACATTCACTTCATCATCCGTGCCGCCTATATCACACACCCCAACCACCTCCGCTCAGCGGTTTTATGCCGCTAAACTATTTTTACCCTTACCTAGCTCCTCTGCACCGTTGTAACCGCAACCACCTATCACATTCACTCTGCATCATCCGTGCCGCCTATATCACACACCCCAACCAATTCCTCCGCTCAGTTATTTTATGCCGCTAAACTATTTTAACCCTACCTAGCTCCTCTGCACCGCTGTAACCGCAACCACTCATCACATTCACTTGTATCAACTGCGCTACCTATATCACACACACCCCAACCACCCTCCGCTCAGTTATTTTATGCCGCTAAACTATTTTTACCCTACCTAGCTCCTCTGCACCGTTGTAACCGCAACCACCTATCACATTCACTTGTATCATCCGTTCTGCCTACATCACACACCCAAGCCACCCCTCCGCTCAGTTATTTTATGCCGCTAAACTATTTTTACCCTACCTAGCTCCTCTGCACCGTTGTAACCGCAACCACCTATCACATTCACTTGTATCATCCGTTCTGCCTACATCACACACTCCAACCACCTCCGCCTGCTATTTTATGCCGCTAAACCATTTTTACCCTACCTAGCTCCTCTCTGCACCGTTAAAAACTGCAACCACCTATCACATTCACTTGTATCATCCGTGCCGCCTATATCACACACCCCAACCAATTTCTCCGCTCAGTTATTTTATGCCGCTAAACTATTTACCCTACCTAGCTCCTCTGGGCACCGTTGTAACCGCAAACTTGACCTATCACATTCACTTGTATCATCCGTGCCGCCTATATCACACACCCCAACCAATTCTCCGCTCAGTTATTTTATGCCGCCAAACTATTTTTACCCTACCTAGCCCTCTCTGCACCGTTGTAACCGGGCAACCACCTATCACATTCACTTGTATCATCCGTCATATCACACACCCCAACCACCCTCCGCTCAGTTATTTTATGCCGCTAAACTATTTCTACCCTACCTAGCTCCCTGCACCGTTGTAACCGCAACCACCTATCACATTCACTTGTATCATCCGTGCCGCCTATATCACACACCCCAACCACCCCTCCGCTCAGTTATTTTATGCCGCTAAACTATTTTTACCCTACCTAGCTCCTCTGCACCGCTGTAACCGCAACCACTCATCACATTCACTTGTATCATCCGTGCTGCCTATATCACACACCCCAACCACCCCCTCCGCTCAGTTATTTTATGCCGCTAAACCATTTTTGCACTTACCTAGCTCCTCTGCACCGTTGTAACCGCAACCACCCATCACATTCACTCGGTATCATCCGTGCCGCCTTATATCACATTACACCCCAACCACCCTCCGCCCAGTTAATATTTTATGCCGCCAAACTTTTTTTACCCTACCTAGCCTCCTCTGCACCGTTGTAACCGGCAACCACCTAGCACATCCACTTTTGTCATCCGTGCCGCCTATATCACACACTCCGCCACCCCTCCCTCAGTTATTTTATGCCGCAACTATTTTTACCCTACCTAGCCCTCTTGTTCGTTGTAACCCGCAACCACCCAGCACATCTCACTTCTTATCATCCGTGCCGCCTAGGTGATATCACACACCCAAGCCACCCTCCCCAGTTATTTTATGCCGCTAAACTATTTCACCCTCTACCTACGCTCCTTCCGCACCGTTGTAACCGCAACCACCTAGCACATCCACTTTTATCATCCGTGCTTTCGCTTCATATCACACACACCCCAACCACCCTCTCCGCTCAGCTATTTTATGCCGCTAAACTATTTTTACCCTATCTAGCTCCTGTGCACCGTTGTAACCGCAACCACCTATCACATTCACTTGTATCATCCGTTCTGCCTACATCGCACACACAAGCCACCCCTCCGCCCTTCCCCACAAACCACTCCATCCGACACACGCGCAACACCCCACCGCACATTTATTCCTCCACGCAGCCACTCGGACGCATATCATAACTCATCAGCCACTCACCCTACCGACTGCTGTTCTAACTCAACCCTACGGCTTTCTAGCATAAGCCACTTTCATCTACTGCCATTTCTCACTCAGACAACTTCACCGCACCCTCCTTCCCTCTAGTTCTATCTTTGCAATTCCTGCTTTCTTCTACAACCTCTATCTTCAACTGTACTTCAACAACACAGCATTTGAAAAGAACCTAAATGTTTTTGAATGTAGCTAGTCGTGCAACTGCTATCTGAAGGCAAATTCTAGAACCGTCTGCTGTGACTGGTATTTTCATGTTTTCTTCGATTCACCAGGAGAATGCGGAACATTATCGTAACAGACACTACGGACTGCACGATCTTTCGTTCCTGTTCCTTGCCTTCCCTCCTTTATTTACACACCCACACCCACCACCCACTCACACCCCACCCACACACCACACACACACACACACACGCACACCCCACACATGCCGGGAGACAAGTCTAGAGTTTAGAGTTTGTTCAGGAGGACGGTGCCCATTTGTGAGAGAAACCTGGATGGGGAATTCTCCAGAGCTGATGTCGGTGCGCCGGCATCCTCTCGTAATAAAAACATTCAGTACACTTACGGGATTATTGTCCTGTCCGCTTAAGGAGACAGATATAATCAATGAATCTGGCCTTCTGCCATGAGTGCAGCACTGAATATGACTCACAATAAAAGTTATTTTTCGCCTTCCTCTCAACTCCGCTCCGATCTCAGACAGAGGTCTCGCACAGCGTCGCGAAAGCGACGAGCATTGATCAGGAGACGAACAAAAGGAGAGCCAACGGAGAAGAAATGTATTCTGCCCGCAGAGAAAATTCGCACCATATAATTTTCGTGACATAATTTTAATAATAGAATTAGCGTCGGCTTTTGCGGTCCGCAAGCCGCATCCTTCAACTTTGCGGTTGTTCGGCCGGGGCGAGGCGCAGCTGTCTGAAGCGCGCCCTGTGGGGACGGCGCGAGAATTCAGCATAGCGCCGGCAAAACTGAAACGCTCGCATGCTAGTTCCAGCCCAGCCTCTTGCTCGTGCTCTCTCTCTCTCACTCTCTCTCACTCTCTCTCACTCTCTCACACTCTATCTCCCTCTCTCTCCCTCTCGCTCTCTTCCTCTCCCTCTCTCTCCTCCTCTCTCCCTCTCTCCCTCTTCCCTCTGTCTCTCACTCCCCTGCCACTTCCTCTCGCTCCTTCTCTCACGTTCCCTTCCGCATCTCCTCCAAATCCATTCCGCATCTTTGTTTCTTCATTTCAGCACCATCACCTCCTGCTCGCTCTCTTCTCTCCTTTTCCGTTCATCTTCCTGTTCTCGCTTCTCCACCACCCACTCTTCCACCTAGGTGGATCCCTCCGTCCTTGGCCTCGGTCTATTTCAACCGTTGACTAGAGGTGGATTCTAGCGGCCGGACATTGTGATAGGTAGATTTCTTGGTTTCTCGATCGAACACCAGCCTAATGCCGGAGCAGTACTCTAACAAACGAGCCACGGACCGCGGACGATTTTTCCTTCATCTTCCTTGTCATATTCTCACCCCATACAAACACTTACATTAACATGCACTACACTACCACGTATGCCGGGACACCGATGGAGAGCCTCGATCTTATCCTGGTTAGCGCATTGTTGCGGCTGGAGAGAAAACCTCTCTAAAGCCATGTTTTACTGGTATAGTTCGCGCCGAACTCACGTTCCTGTGGAAGGACGTCCCTACCTCCTCGGATATATTATACACAAATTTATCGGACCTAATATCCTGAGCCGCATGCCAGATTACTGAACAGGCTGGCAGCTGCAGCTTGGGACACGCGAACGAATTTCCAGCGGGTTCAAAATTTCGTAAGGCAAACTTTGAATGTTTTTATAGAAATATTTTTCCTATTTGTAACAAAGAAAGTGTTAATGAATCAATTATATCTCCATTATCATATATATATATATATATATATATATATATATATATATATATATATATATAAGAGAGAGAGAGAGAGAGAGAGATAAAATAAATACAAAAATATCGTATATTTATTAAATCAATGTCGCAGTGAGAACTATTTATATGTATACGTAAAATCAATTAGTTACACGTACACAATTTGTGTCGGTTACAAATATCGTACAACAATATTTTATTCAAAATATTATAAATATATCAGGATTCACTGGATAAATCAAACATTATAAAACTATGATTCCAGTCAATCTATTGACTGAAAGTCAATTGACTGGAAGCAAATTAAGAGGGCGCTAAAACATTTGACAGCCTAGGGCGCACATAAGTCAAAGTCAGGCACTGGTGGCCGTGCCTGAAATAATATTCCTTACTCCTCCCTCTCTTCGTCAATCCGCCCGCCATCTGCGCTCTTACTATCGAACGTAACGGACTTAAGGGAAATGTGTCTTTCACAGTGCTATCAACAGAGTGATCGTCCTGTTCTTTCAATATCAGTAGTAGTGAAATGAGTGAGGTATAACGAGTTCGGAAAATTCTTGACTCAGCTCAGAGAAGATTTTTAGCTTCTGGTTCTTCGCAAATCTCGGATTTCGGCTTTTCGCTTTACTTACCTTTAGAATTGTGGCTTACGAAGGATTTTGTGCGTACCTCTACAATATCAGTCACTTCGTCACACCATCGATTCCCTCAACTTCACACCATCGAAATGATGAAATGTAATTTTTTCAAATATCGATGCACGTTTTAGGACAACGAATGTCTGATTTAAAAAAATGTGTATTAAACATTTTCAAATATGAATGGTGATAATTGAATGAACCGCGATAATTGGTTTGTGATTGGATCGTGATTGGATAGAATTGTAAGTTTTGAACTTCAGTATTCGAAAATGCCATATCCGTGAATATATTCGACACGTGTGTCGGATGAACTCATTTTCTCGGGCTTGTTGGTGCGCCTCCTTCTCCATCTTCGTTCTTGTCATCCTTTTTCGTTGTCTTGACTAATGTATTCTTCGGTTTCTTTTGAAAACATTATTTGTCGTTATTTGGCGACGTCGTAGCTTTCATTCTCTTATTTCTTTTCCATCGTTGTTTCTATATTATTCGCAGCCTCGATCCCATTCTTGACGTGCGATGATGTTCTTAGCTACATTGTTTTGTCTTCTTCCAACCTATCTAGTATATCACTTTTTCATACCTAACTAGCATATGACAATCTCCTATATAATTGCATTTCAGAGATCCCTAGAGAATAATTCTAATTTTCTCTTTCTAATCAAATTCAAATTTGTGTGGCCTTTCCTCAAGTCAACTTTTACAATGGGTTCCAGAAGTCTAATTTAGAAACAGATATGAAAACAAAATATTCACTACTTATTTTAAACAAAATTATCCTTGAAAATAGATTTTATTACATGGGAGGTTTTCTTTCAAAATTTAAGTCGTATATGACTTAGTGTAGGGATCACAGAATTTGAAAATGTGCACACAATTCACTTTTCCCATAGCACCTCATGTGCAGTTTTAACTGTTTTGACGTAAAATAAATAAATAAATAAGTTTTTCTTGTGGTCATTGCTCAGTTTACTGAATGTTTCAGATGTTTGGGCGTACTCTTCAGTTACCACTTGTCCTTCCTATCAGCGTCAATTTCTCCACTTTGTACAACCTTCCCTCTTTCACAGCCCATATTTTTGCTTGTCCTTCCTTACCACACTTACTTTTCAACGCTCTCCTTTCAAATCTTCCTTCCCAAGCCTCCGTTACAATCTGTGCCTTTCGCATCCTCCCTTTCTCACCACTTCCGTTTCCTACCTTCAACTCATCTCTTCCAGACCCTACTTCACCCCGTTCTTTTCCATTATTTCCACAGCTCTACCCTCTTCAATCTTTCCCTTTTCCCATCCCACTACCAGGCCTTCTGCTTGAGCACGTTGCTCCAAAGTCTCGTTTTGTTCCGCCCTCGGCAAGGAATGCATTATTTAGTACGCAAAATCCTTTCGGGCATTAGAAACGTATTTTGTGTGCTCACCACTTTATCTGCGGATCGGCCCAGCCTGGTGAGCGTGGGATGTTCTCTGCCAGTGGGATCTCGCCCCCACCCCACGAGATGAGCTGCGCTCCGAACGTCAGCTGTTTCTGGGAGCAGGAGCGTTTTGTTTGCTCTTTTGCGGATCGATCGTGTTCGAATCGCATTCGGCAAACTGAAATTTGTGTTGTGTGTTTCGTGTTTTTTGTGGCTGGGCAAACTCTCAGTTCGTTACTATGCCAATCCTGGGAACCGACGCTGAACAGATTTTCGCTTTGTCCCTGCCAGCAACCTATTATTGGATTAATGATCTCTGGTCTTCAGATGAACCAGAATTACGTGATACACGTGAATCAGGGAATTAATGAGCCGTTTGGGCAAAGGTTTAATGGAAGTGCTATAAAATGAATTTCTTCCAAAATCTGGCAAATTAGTTGTTCTCTAGTTTCCAACTTCGAAACTTATATCTAACAAATACTACAGCGCTGAAACATATATCAACACTTTTCTTTTAATAATTAATGTTTTCTATTTTGATGTGTTGTAGGAAAACACAACGCTACATATTTTATCATCCTCCGAGTATTTATAAGACTAAAATCCATCCGTTGCATCAAAATCACGAATACTGCAGAAAAGGGGAAAACTTTCGCCAAAAGAGAATGCATCTTAACTGCTCTGCCTTGATTAATAATGTCAATATCGTAACGTATTTTCATAAATTATTTTATGCGCTCTCGTTCATTTAGTCCATATAACGTGGAGCATAAATAACAAAACCCAAAAGAAGACTGTAAATGTACTTCTAGGTCAACTCAGTACTCTTTTCCCGAAGATTTTCTGGGTAAGCTCAGATATTCCTATTTCCCTCTATTTCCTCTCCACCTACTCTTCCCAGGCTTCTAAAACTATTCTGATGGTCGGAAGTTTTTCTTCTGATATTGATTGGAAGGAGCAAAGGCGTTTTGATGAATGGAGGTCAAGATGAATTCAGGCCTCGATTGATTGATTAATTGTTAGTGATGCTAAGGTCATTAGTCCGAAAGTGTAGTGTTTTCCTGAGGAAGTGGCGATCGGCGGTGGTTTCTTCCGCTGGATGGCGAGATCCTGCATGACCTACCATCTGGCTCACGGAGATTCCCTCAGCGAGGTATCTCCCACCTGCGGGACACCGCCCCAGCTGGGACAAGCGGGTCGGAGAGTGGGTCGGAGAGTGGGTCGGAGAGCGTGTCGGAGAGCGTGTCGGAGAGCGTGTCGGAGAGCGGGTCGGAGAGCGGGTCGGAGAGCGGGTCGGAGCGGGTCGGAGAGCGTGTGGGAGAGCGGGTCGGAGAGGGGGTCGAGAGCGGGTCGGAGAGCACCCTGGGAGAGTGGGTGGGAGAGCGGGTCGGAGAGGGGGTCGGAAGCGTGTCGGAGAGCTTTCGGAGAGCGGGTCGGAGAGCGGGTCGAGAGCGGTCGGAGAGCGGGTCGGAGAGTGGGTCGAGAGCGTGTCGGAGAGCGTGTCGGAGGCGGGTCGGAGAGCGGGTCGGAGAGCGGGTCGGAGGCGGTCGGAGAGCGGGTCGAGAGCGGGTCGGAGAGCGGGTCGAGAGCAAGTCGGAGAGGTGGTCGAGAGCGGGTCGGAGAGGTGGTCGAGAGCGGGTCGGGGAGTGGGTCGAAGAGCGGGTCGGAGAGCGGGTCGAAGAGCGGGTCGAAGAGCGGGTCGAGAGCGGTCGAGAGCGGTCGGAGAGCGGGTCGGAGAGTGGGTCGGAGAGCGGGTCGAGAGCGGGTCGAGAGTGGGTCGGAGCGTGACGGAGAGCGTCGGGAGCGTGTCGGAGAGCGTGTCGGAGAGCGGGTCGAGAGCGGGTCGAGAGCGGTCGGAGAGCGGTCGAGAGCGGTCGGAGAGCGGGTCGTAGAGCGGTCGGAGAGCGGGTCGGAGAGCGGTCGGAGAGCGGGTCGGAGGGCGGTCGAGAGCGGGTCGAGAGCGGGTCGGAGAGCGGGTCGGAGGCGGACGGAGAGCAAGTCGGAGAGGTGGTCGAGAGCGGTCGGAGAGGTGGTCGAGAGCGGGTCGGGAGTGGGTCGAAGAGCGGCGGAGGCGGGTCGAAGAGGGTCGAAGAGCGGGTCGGAGCGGGTCTGAGAGCGGGTCGGAGAGTGGGTCGGAGAGCGGGTCGGAGAGCGGGTCGGAGAGTGGGTCGGAGAGCGGTCCGGAGAGCGTGTCGGAGAGCGTGTCGGAGAGCGGGTCGGAGAGCGGGTCGGAGAGGGTCGGAGAGCGGGTCGGAGAGCGGGTCGAGAGCGGGTCGGAGAGCGGGTCGAGAGGAGGTCGGAGCGGGTCGGAGAGCGGTCGGAGAGCGGGCTGAGAGCGGGTCGGAGAGCGGGTCGGAGAGCGGGTCGGAGAGCGGGTCGTAGAGCGGTCGAGAGCGGGTCGAGAGCGGTCGGAGGGCGGGTCGGAGAGCGGTCGGAGAGCGGGTCGAGAGCGGTGTAACGTTTCAACTTCGTTGGCGGATTTGCCAAAGTTAACATGAGATGTAAATAAATATTGAAACATTGTTAAAGGTTACGATAGTAACAGAGAGTATTGATATGAAATAAAAGTTGTTGAGAGATTGAAAGACGAAAACGATGTTGATCAAAAGTTGAAATTGAATGAATTGTATGTAACTCTGAAAGGTGAAATAAATTGTTATTTTAAAAGAAAGAATCTATCTCATATGATATCTGAAAGTGAAGAACTTCAAAGAATATAATAAACAACATGATAAAGATACAAATAAAAAAGGATGTTGTATGGATATGTGTGTAACGGCCAGTTAATAAGGCAAGATAACGTGGACGTTACAAAATTGGTGGCAGCGGTGGTACGACGTAGAAATTGTTAGAAGAAATGGTTGCAAATAACTGGTGGAACAACGCGGTGTGCCTGGATTTGTAGTTCGGGAAAGAGTGTTCAAAGAATCAGTGTTGGTTGCTGTGGTTGGTAATCAAGACGTATTAATTGCAGTGGTGGTTCTGCGTGGAGTGAAACATTATACGAAGGAGAACGTGAATGTTTTAACCATATCTGAAGATTTTGAAGAATGAAACGTCATGATTGAAACGTGAGGACAGCTGATGTGTGTGAAACGGGTATTCAGATAGATTAATTTAAGTGTGTTTGTCGAACTGATCAAACAAAGATAATGGCTTTTTAAACAAATGTAAGAAAAGTCAATTAATCAATTTAGCTAGGAATTGAACTGCGAGGTTTCGGAGAAAGAAACTGTTAAGAATATTATAAAAAATATCGGAAACAGAGGATTATGATGAAACTATAGTAAAGAGATTTTAGAAACGGTAAGGTTGGAGGAAGAGGATAGATTACAAAGGGAGGAACGAGAAAGGAGGATAGATTACAAAGGAGAAACACGAATTGAAAGGAGGAACGAGAAAGGGAGGATAGATTACAAAGGGAGAAACACGAAATTGAAAGGGAGGAAGAGAAAGGGAGGATAGGATACAAAGGAGAAATACGAAAGGAAAGGGAGGATAGAAAAGAGGAACGAGAAAGGAACACGAAATTGAACTGGCAAAAATTGAGTTGGAAAATGTAAGGTGATGTCGAGAAATACTTCTGAAACAAACAATATAAATAATGAAGGTCAATTAACTCAGGGATTACAAAGTAAAATTCATTGAAACTCACACAGTGCATGAAACATTTCAATCAAATGAAATGATATTTCTTTATACCTTCAACAATTTGAAAATTTTGCTTGCTGATGACATTTCTAAAGACCAATGGGGACCTTGTTAATGACACATTTGCAGACATGATGCGGAATATATAACGAGAGAAATGGTAGGGAAGTAAAAGATTATGATGAAATAGTGAAAATATTATTGAGTAAGTACAAAGTAACTGCAGAAAATTACGACAGAGATTCCTTTCGATCAGAAAACACCAGATAAAACGTGGAAAGATATTCTTATGAGCTAAAAATAAGTCTTAATGGTTGGTTAGAAGGCGTAAATGTATACTCATTTGAGGAAATAAAGGAATTACTAATAATGGAACAAATAAAACGATGCGTTCCGTTTGTAGTTAAAGAGCATCTAGTTAGCAAATGGACTAAATATACAAAACCTCGTGACATAGTTGAAGAATTAGAAAATTATGACATACCAGAGAAAATTTTAAATTGAAAACTGTGATCAATATTTACTAGAACAAAAATAAGATTTATAAATCAGCTGATACTACCAAATTCTATGAGAAATCCAAAATTCAAAAAGAAAGTAATAAAAAGTTGATACAAAACAGGAAATTGAGGAAGGATTCGAAAGAAAGAAGTACATTGTTATTTTTGTAATGGTATAGGACATATAAAACCATTTTGCCCAAAATATAAAAAATGATTGAAAGAATATAGGATCTGAGCACGTTAATTGTTTAAAAACTTCCAGTAAAGATTTATTAGCACCTTATACGTTCGAAGCTTATATAAATGGAAAAAATTGAAAATTTTGGTGATTCCGTGCTTCTATAGATTTAATAGGAAGAAAAATGTTAGACAAGAACATTATATTGAGAAAGAGTCTGGATATGTCTCCCTTAACAGAAAATCCATATGTTTGCCTGTAGCAGAAGTAGAAATCTGTGCAATTTGGAAAGGTTTATGGAAAAGCGGTAGTAGTTTCAGATAAGTTAGACAGAGATGAGTATATATTAGGAAATAAAACTGCAAAATTGATAAAAGAATTGATAGAAATCTTAGAGATGAAATTAACATATTAAACGTTAATGAAGGAGAGGAATGCAAAATAATGATGAAATAGGAAACGAACGAAGAGTCTGAAGAGAATGGAGAACCATGGAAACAGAAAATCAAAAGTATGATATAGATGACAAGAATAAACATTTCACCAAATTTCACGAAGATAGAGCTGTGAAAGAAAGGATTCTGAACCATCTGTTTGCAAGATTCAATTGATTTGGAATGTTTATCTTTGAAGGATGAAGTCAAATCTGAGAAGAACAGATTATTGGAATTGAAGGAAGAGTATCGTTTTGGAGGAAGAAATAGAGAACAAGAAAACATTACTTGTTGAGAAAGATAGTGTTAGCTAAAAGGAAATGATAATCGGTGAGGATAATAAGAAATTCTTGAATTAAGGGACGAAATTGCTGTCAAGAACCAGAATCTTGATGAGAAAATAGGAGAAATCAACAAATTATCTGAAACAATCAATACTGTTTCAAAAGATAACTTTGATAATGAATGCAAGATATTGTATTTGCAAATGAATTGAAAATCTTCAGAAATCAATTCAATTAGAACGTGAGTCTTTCAGGAAAGAAATTGAGGAGAAAGATGCGAAACTCTAGATACTGAGAGTAAAGTGACCTTTTAAAAGAAGAAATAATTTTGAAAGATGAAGAACTTCGTCAAAAGTGGCAGTAGTTTCGGCCACTGGTACTGTCTAAAGGATACGTGATGATAATTTGAATTGCAGAAAACATTAATTCTTTGCAAGGGAAATTAATTTGTCAATAAAGTTTATAATACTGAATTGGAATCTCTTCAGAAGCTTAGTTGCAGATAAAGATAGTCTTCTGTGTCATAAATTGGAGAAAGAGTTAACTCAAATATATAAAGAAAAACAAATGCAAATTGTAAAATTTTAAGATGGAGTTTGATATTTCAAGCATATAACGTTCAGATTCAGCATAGACATGGAAAGGCACATGGAAATGCTGATTGTTTAAGTAAAGGTTCCGCAAATTCATTTCCGGACTAATCTAGTTGTCATAAAATAAAGATTATTGTATATAATTCTTTAGACTTGATTATAAGATTTATAAATTTTGGCACCAAGGTGACCAAAATTCTTGAAAGAGGTTTTTCAATTTGTAACGTCCACGTTATCTTGCCTTATTAACTGGCTGTTACAACTTTGTATATCCATACAACATCCTTTTTTTATGTTGTATCTTTATCATGTTGTTTATTATATTCTTTGAAGTTCTTCACTTTCAGATATCATATGAGATAGATTCTTTCTTTTAAAATAACAATTTATTTCACCTTCAGAGGTTACATACAATCTATTCAATTTCAACTTTGATCAACATCGTTTTTGTCTTCAATCTCTCAACAACTTTTATTTCATATCAATACTCTCTGTTACTATCGTAACCTTTAACAATGTTTCCAATATTTATTTACATCCTGTTAACTTTGGCAAATCCCCAAAGAAGTTGAAACGTTACACGGGTCGGAGGCGGGACGAGAGCAAGTCGGAGAGGTGGTCGAGGCGGTCGGAGAGGTGGTCGAGAGCGGGTCGGGGAGTGGGTCGAAGAGCGGGTCGAGAGCGGGTCAAGAGCGGGTCGAAGAGCGGGTCGGAGAGCGGGTCTGAGAGCGGGTCGAGAGCGGGTCGGAGAGGGTCGGAGAGCGGGTCGGAGAGCGGTCGGAGTGGTCGAGAGCGTGTCGAGAGCGTGTCGGAGAGCGTGTCGGAGAGCGTGTCGGAGAGCGGGTCGGAGAGCGGGTCGGAGAGCGGGTCGGAGAGCGGTCGGAGCGGGTCTGAGAGCGGGTCGGAGCGGGTCGGAGAGTGGGTCGAGAGCGGGTCGGAGAGCGGGTCGAGAGTGGGTCGGAGAGCGGTCGGAGAGCGACGAGAGCAAGTCGAGAGGTGGTCGAGAGCGGTCGGAGAGGTGGTCGAGAGCGGTCGGGGAGTGGGTCGAAGAGCGGGTCGGAGAGCGGGTCGAAGAGCGGGTCGAAGAGCGGGTCGGAGAGCGGGTCTGAGAGCGGTCGGAGAGCGGGTCGAGGGGTCGAGAGCGGGTCGAGAGCGGTCCGAGAGCGGGTCGGAGGGCGGTCGGAGAGCGGGTCGGAGAGCGGGTCGAGAGCGGACGGAGAGCAAGTCGGAGAGGTGGTCGAGAGCGGATCGGAGGTGGTCGAGAGCGGGTCGGGGAGGTCAAGAGCGGTCGGAGAGCGGGTCGAAGAGCGGGTCGGAGACGGGTCGGAGAGCGGGTCGGAGAGCGGGTCGTAGAGCGGGTCGGAGAGCGGGTCGAGAGCGGGTCGGAGGCGGGTCGGAGAGCGGTCGGAGAGCGGGTCGAGAGCGGGTCGAGAGCGGGTCGAGAGCGGACGGAGAGCAAGTCGGAGAGGTGGTCGAGAGCGGTCGGGAGGGTCGAAGAGCGGGTCGGAGAGCGGGTCGGAGAGCGGGTCGAAGAGCGGTCGGAGAGCGGGTCTGAAGCGGGTCGAGAGCGGGTCGGAGAGCGGGTCGGAGAGCGGGTCGGAGAGCGGGTCGGAGAGCGGGTCGGAGAGTGGGTCGAGAGCGTGTCGCGAGAGCGTGTCGGAGAGCGTGTCGGAGAGCGTGTCGGAGAGCGTCGGAGAGCGGGTCGGAGAGCGGGTCGAGAGCGGGTCGAGAGCGGGTCGGAGAGCGGGTCTGAGAGCGGGTCGGAGAGCGGTCGGAGAGTGGGTCGAGAGCGGGTCGAGAGCGGGTCGAGAGTGGTCGAGAGCGTCGGAGAGCGTGTCGGAGAGCGTGTCGGAGAGCGTGTCGGAGAGCGTGTCGGAGAGCGAGTCGGAGAGCGGGTCGGAGAGCGGGTCGGAGAGCGGGTCGGAGAGCGGGTCTGAGAGCGGTCTGAGAGCGGGTCTGAGAGCGGGTCGGAGAGCGGGTCGGAGCGGTCGGAGCGGGTCGGAGGGGTCGGAGAGGTCGGAGCGTGTCGAGAGCGTGTCGGAGAGCGTCGGAGAGCGTGTCGGAGAGCGGTCGAGAGCGGGTCGGAGAGCGGGTCGAGAGCGGGTCTGAGAGCGGGTCTGAGAGCGGGTCGGAGAGCGGGTCGGAGAACGGGTCGGAGAGCGGGTCGGAGGCGGGTCTGAGAGCGGTCGAGAGCGGTCGAGAGCGGGTCGGAGAGCGGGTCCGGAGAGCGTCGAGAGCGGGTCGTAGAGCGTGCGGAGAGCGGTCTGAGAGCGGGTCGGAGAGCGGGTCGGAGAGCGAGCCGGAGAGCAAATCGGAGCGGGTCGGAGAGCGGGTCGGAGAGCGGGTCGGAGAGGTGGTAGAGCGGGTCAGTAAGCTGGACGGAAGACTAGACTTAGAGCGAGTCTGGCAGCAAGCCAACGGGGCGGGAAGCGTCAGCTTCGGATGGGGGCGAGGACGGCGGGACGTCGGGACGGAGCTGGGGCGGCAAGAAGCTGGGGCTCTGGGGCAGCGGGGCAACGCCCACCGTGGCAGGCCACGCGCGGGCGGGCGGCGCGAAGGCAGGGAGAGAGAGAGACACGTGTCGGGAGGGCAAGGAGCGGCGCTGAATACTCAACCGGCTGCGGCACCGTCGCCCGCCTGCGCAGTGCGTCGTCCTCGTCCTTCGTCTTGACGGTGCCGTGAGCACCCTACGCAGCCCCCAACGGTCACAGGTACAGTCGAGGTATCTCAGGACAGCACGGCAAAATCATTGAACAATGTTTCAATATCAACCTTTCATTTCTTGATAATCATGAATAAGGTGAACCTTTTCAATAATTTTATTAGTGTGCAACATTTTAAGACATATTTCGTTCTCATCATCAGGATGTAAGTTTGATCAGATTTACAAATTTGATTTTAAACATTTCATATATGTACATAAATAAAGCCAAATAGAGTGTAAATTATCAGACATGAAGTAAGTAAAGCAAAGGACAGTAATTGAACGTACAGGATGTCAAAGTCATTAGTCTCTGACGAAGGTAGCTCAGAGGAGAGAACTAATGCACCTCGAAAACTGAATAGAATGATTGAAATTGTTGGTAATTCTTCATGTGCGCTTATTTTGCGAAGAAACTAATGTAATTTATAAGATGCATCCTCTAGCACCATTCAGAATGCATTGTGCTAGTAATGTAGCTTCGTGCATTGATGTCGAAGGTCACAGTTCTTCACAACGTATGTGACAAGAAATGAATGCACTCTCCAAAATCAGAGTTTAATGGCAGGTAATACATTTTCTGTATGTTTCATATGTGATGGGGCAAAATATCACACGTATTACTAATGTCACCTGATTCGGATAAGATTTAACACCCTAGTCATTATGTCCCATTTTACTAGGCTATGGTTAAGTTTGAAGGTTACATAAATTTACATCGACTTGTGGTTCCATTACGAGATTTTATTTCTCCTTCTGGGTGTTAGTACGTAATACTACATTTCACTACAGTGTATTTGTAAATAGTGTGTTAGATTATGTACTGTGCGTTTGTAATCGAGTTGCAATGGGTTTTGTCACAAATGTCATTGGTGAACAATGAAACCAAGGCCACATAAGAAAAGCATCTATACTTTTAAAGACCAAAAGTTACAGCGAGTGTTATGGAAGATTGCAACAGTCCGACAAAATTTAGAGTTTGAACAGTGGCAAGTCTGCTCACACGTGGTCTGTCTGTAGCACAGAATCTCCTTATCTCTGAAAGGCGTCTAGAAATTTCCCGTCAAACACAAAGTTGAAGAAAGGATTCCAAACTGGTTAGTGGATCTTCCTTCTCAAATGCTTTATAGAGTGAATAAATAAAATCAAAGTGAAGGCTATCAGTCTACAAACATCAAGCAAACAAAACGGAATATAATATCAGGTCAGGTCCGTAGCAAAAGAAACGAAGAAAATCTTAAAACATACGAGGTCTTTCTTCCTATACTTATAAATGTAAAACTATATTTTTAGTGCCACAGAGTAAATTTGTTTAACCTGTTGACTATGAATGCAAAAATGCAAATGAATCTTCTTTCCTATGTAGACCGCTAATTACTTGTCATCGTCTTACCTGATTGAGTTCTGTTTTGTGTATTTACCTGATTGTGTTCTGCAGTGTTTCTTACCTGGGAGGTCCTAGGTTCGTGTACCAACACCAGTCTAATGTCAGAGCAGTACTCTAACAACTCAAACGAATGAGCGACTGCACGCCGTGTCCCCATACTCTTCCATGTCCTATCCTTACGCACATACACTTTGACTGACATATACTGCACTACCACATATGTTGGGGAGCTTAAAGCTTGTCCTCGCTGGGATGGCGCCTCGCTGGTGGGAGATACTGGATTATAGGAAAAGCCCGTACGTCGACTTGTGTTGGCGCGATTTCACCTGTCCTGTTGGGAAAAACTCCGCCACCTCGAGATAAAACATCCACTACAGTTACGGGAGTAGCGAACTACGAGTTGACGCGCCAGGAAACAAGAAATAATCAATGAATCCAACTATCTATTTAATATCTGCTCAAATTAGAATGAGTGGACTTGTGATAGAAAATCAGTAATTGAACGATTTTAATGTTTGTCGTTATCATTATCAACCGTTTGCTTTTGAGGACTCTGGGCTATTGTTTACTTTCTACAGTTTCAAAATTAGTGCTTGTCGGTCGGTGGCCGAGATCGCAAGGCAGTAGTGGCATAGTGATCTCTGACCGAAGGGTAGCGGGTTCCAGTCCGTCTCGGGCTTGGTTGTATTTGTTTCGTCCTTTCACCCTTTATCATCACCATATTGTTTCATCTTCATAGTACCATACGTCAAATCCAATAGTGGTTTCATTCACCACATTACTTGACTATCTCTAAGTTCTTCTCAATATTCACCATATTCAAACATTATCCTCGTTCAACTCTGTAAAACCCCCACTCATCCCACTCGCATCAAAATAAATATCCATTCCACATATTTTATAGCAATATTTCAGACCTAGATAATATCTACGAGGTGCCATCATCTTCCTCTACCACTGTAGTAGAGTTAAGTTAGGTTATGATGTGTTGTATCATGCATATGTATAGTTTTATAGGAACTGATATAAAACTATACAAAACAATCAAATAGTAAAACATAATTTAAAAAACCCAATAGTGGTTGCTAATGACCTAGATGTTGATGCGACCTTAAATAACCAATGATATAAAAAAACTAGTGCTTCTCAAACTCCACGTACTTTATCGCTCGTATTTCCACGCAAAATTACGCGAAAAGTACTCTAATTTTCGAAAAATTGTACATGACTTTATTTCAAAATCTATCTTTAAGTAACAGGTTTAATTGAGGGGCAAAATCTCTATCTGTAATATTTTAGTTGCAGGAAGACTCCGAAAATTTTGAACTTTTGCAATTTCGATAAGTCAGGGTTTTCAACGAATATGAGACCTGCACCTTTCTCTTTAACGTCCTTCACACTACTCAACAACAAAATTTAATCAAAAAAGATGGAGCCATTTTTTGAAAATTTTGAAAATGACTCGAGGATTTTATGTAAATTATCCCCTAAAGTTAAAATATCGGTTTCAAATACAAAGGATCGCGATTTCAGACTAATCGATATGGGAATATCAATTTTGGAGAAAATCGGATTACCCGCTAGCGTTATTGACAGACGAATGAAAAGTCGCTTTGACATCAATAGACTTTTCGGCATCAACGAACCACGAAACAAGGATTCTCGCTACTCCACGTGTTAGAGGATTCTGTTCTAAATTTAGCAATTGGATTGATCTACTTTTTCGTTACCAAGACCCTGTAATAAGTGTTTTCCTCGAAGATTCACTGTTTTTCGCTCTTCATGACATACCTTTCTCTCTATTCTGTAGCGACAAATTGATTAGAATTTATTCATTCATTGACTAGAATGTCACATGTTCTATTCCAAGTTACTGTCTCATATCCCTGCAGTCTTTGTCACGGCAGCGCGATGCAGTTGTCCACTGTGTCCACTCAGGGCGCGGCAGTGCCAGGGCATCTTCCCCTGCGCTCCCACCGCTGGCGACCTCCCAAAGCAGAGTTTACCTCCTCTCGGCTCAATTAACTCCGTGCCCTGCGTAGGAAGTTGGGGATTAGGCACGTCCCCGCCTCGCCCGACTCGACCCGCCTCCCAGCCCCCTTCATGGCCTGCCTCCTCTCCTCCCCCACACTGGCCGGAGCTGATCCCAAACGCACGGATTGCAAACAAAGAATAGTGGAATGCTGAACACCGGAATTTTCCTCCACTAGACCTCATTAACAATGCAAAGTACTCATAAATGTATCGTCATTGCAAAACCTAGAAATGAGTTATTAGAGAGGCTTATCACAACGCCTTGACGTAACAGTAGGCGTAAATCCGTAAACTTTAAGAGTTCACAGTCAAGCTTTATTTATAAGTTAACGTCGAATTTTGGCGCGTGGGCATGCATGAGTTGCACGCCCACATCTCTATTGCAAAATCTGTAGGGAGTTTAAAATATTTTCGACGACTTGATTTAAAGCCTCTCAGTGACAATTGGTTGCTGACGAAAGATTTAAATCGATAGGCAAGTCGGAGAAAAGCTAGAAAACAATCAATACGTTAAATTCTGATTGGTTCAGACGATACTAGTTCCAGTTTACGTACGTCATTAGAATTATTGTTTTTGCGTTTAATTTTATTACTAAGTTTACAGCATTGCGTTACGGTTAAGTTTACTTGAGAATGAAGCCTTACTCTTCTTACCAAACAACTACTAAGACGTTCTTTAGAAAGGTCCATGGCTATCGTTGAAATATCTAAAATTGAGGATAAATTGCGTTGAAAAGAAATACCTGTTTTTAATATTGAAGATGTAGATGTTTGAATTTAATTTAAAGTTTTACAATTTTTAAAATTCAGACATTTGAATAAAATTGAAATGTAGCATATTTATAAATTTTCTTTCGTCTATTTGAACAAAAATTTATAGAAAACATTGTAGTAATTTCATGAAAATGTTGAAATTAAAGATACTGTCAACCTTACTGCGCTACCACGTTCTATAGACATTAGCTTTTCAGCTAGGTCTGTCGCTGTCTGGATGAGAATTTGAGGCCGCTGCTCTGATCGGTGTTTTCCTGATTCTCCTATCAACACCAGGCAAATGCCAGAGCAGTACCCTACCAACGGGTCATGACCGCGCGCGATCTTTCCTTCTACTTCCTTTGTCCTATCCTCTCCCTTACACACACACACACTAACATGCACTACACTACGACATATTCCGGGAGATCGGTCGAGCTTAGAGCTTGTCCTGGCCTGCGGTGCCCGCTGATAGGAGGGTCCGGTTAGGGGAAACTCATCAGCTGACGTAGGTCATCACATGTCCCTTAAGTGGACAATAAATAAAATCAGGGAACAAGATTGGAAACACTCTAGCTGGCAAAAGTTCGACCTGAAAATGCCAAAGACAGATACATCATTGCAGAAAAAGCATGCCAAGTGCTATTTTTGCTATAATTCAATTTGATGTTAATTTGACACAAAATATCAACAAAGGCAAGAAAAAACAACTTGCAGGGTGGAAGAGATGTTTGTGATAATTGAAGGCTACATCAATAAGGGAATGCCTCGTGAACTTCAGTTTAAACACAATTATTTTGAAGAGGAACATTCCACGTCACGTCCACTGCTAGATTTGAAGCGCCAGTAGAATATTCAATCTAACCTTGTTTACTTTACTGTGTATCTGTTGAATGCGGCATTAATCACATCGTCTCATCGGCTGATTGGCTGTCACTAAAGTGCTTCTCGCATAAATCTTGTTGGTTCCACTTCATTCTCTCCACGTGGTAGTTTATTATCAATATTCGATACTCGACCTGGCTTTGTCATGAAAGTTGCAGCTCCACCACTCCAGGAGCACGTATTTCATGGCCACCTGGCTAGGCCGCGTTGGAAATATCTATCGAGAAGAGAAGAAACGGATTTCCGCGAGGGAGAAAATGTAATTCGTACCTGTCGGCCATTTTTCGGCGAGCTGCGGCGCGGATGCCAGAGCAATGCATTAACTCCTCCGCCGTGGCCTCGCGTCGGATAACGCGGCGCGCTAGCAGGCCCCACGAGCCAGAGGCCAGGGCTACTTGTTTGCCGGAAGGCGTGTCGTGTATTAGTGTGTGTGTGTGTGTGTTCTTGTATGTGCGTATGTTTGAGTGCTAGTGTGTGTTTGTGCTGTCGGTAGCTGCGGGTGGTTGAGAGGAGGAAAAATGAAGGCGTGATTTTTATTTTTAATTTTTTTTTACATTTGTTAGTGAAATCACGACGCAACGCGTCTCCTAACCCCTTGTTGGGTATTCAGTGCTTTTAAGTAATCCCCCGTTATTTTATACCTATTTCTTAGTATATGGAGTAATCCTCTGATACGTAGGTCCGTCACGTCTTGTTGTATCTTGCGTACACGATTTACCACCTGCTTCTGCGTGACTACCAAGCGGCAGAATTAAAGGAATTAGGTAGGGGTAGGGTTTAGGAGACAAAGGGGGATTGATATCCTCGAAGCAGTCAATTTCCATGAGATTCGAGGGGAATCAAAACCAGATCTGTTGGTGAAAGGAGAGGACTTCGCTCGGTCACGAAAACCCGAGGGGTGGCGTAGGTGGGAAATCTGGGGTTTTCCCGTCTGAAGGAGATGGAGATTAATTGATTGTTAGTGATTCCGCGCCAACTGCAGTCACAGCCCCGTAAGTGTAGTGTTTGTTTTGAACATGGGGTGACAGGATCCCGGGGAGTTGGCGAACCAGCCCACCTACGTCGTTTTGCGGGATTTTCCCAACCCAGATCTCCCACGAGCGTGACCCCGCCCCAGCGGGAAAAGCTCTAGCTCCTGAAATTTAAAACAGTGCAGTGCATAAGGAGTGTAAATTTGGTGTATGGGATGGGGAAAAGGGAAAAACCTTCCTCTTCCTTGTGAGGAAAGAAAATCTCGTGAGGTCCCGCCAGTTTGTAGGTACTGTCCCGGCAATCGCCTGATATTGTCTGAAGCACGAAAACGATAACCGATACGAACAGCCGCCGACACTGATAAGAGCAGCCGATACTGCTGACATAACGATACGAGCTACCGATAAGAGCATCCGCCGCTTGAATTGACCTCCGATATCAGCTAGGGTAGTAAGAAGTTCAAATATCTAGCCACCGTCTGTACTTGCATCATGGGGTCTGCGGTTGAGGCTCTGGTGACATCAGTTGATGCCTGACCCCCAATGGTAGGTGTGTTTGTTTTGAGTTGCAGCAGGAAAGGTAGATACAAGAGGGGAAATGAAGGTGTGAATAGGTGACAGAACGAGAGTCTGGGAGTGTTCAAATTGAAGGTCGATAGTTCTTTATAGGAGGAGATAGGTAGTGGTTCTGAAAACAAAATCTGAGGAAGGCAGTTGGCCTGCGTTTTTCAGTAGTAAAGAGGTGGGGATTGGGAAAGGGAGTGCGGGAGAAAGGGATGTGTCGAGAGAAAATGAGGAATGGTAGTTTATGATGTTGAAAGCGTATATTTGACGTCACGAGCGTCGAAAATACGAACGGAGGCTACTATTTCGTTTTGGAAAGGCATGAGTTGTTGTGGATGCCTGCGGTGTAGGGAAGGAAAAATGGTGAGGGCCCAATTTGGGGGAAGAGGATCGAGAAAGGTAGCAAGAATTGAGATGGGGATAGGATATTGATTAATTCATTGATTTTTCGTGTTTAGGGCCAACTACTTTGGTCTTATTCCCTTAGTGTGGGAAAGTTTTTTCGGGAGATGGCGTGATCTTCCTACTGGGGGGACCCGGGCGCCGACCTCCCGTCGCCTAGTGGGGTTTCCCCTACCCAGGACTCCCCCACCAGTGGGCAATCCCAGCTGGGCAAGTTCTGCTCCGAACAGTCTCCCCGAATTTGTGAGTGTAGGCAGAATATGGGGAGGGGATGGGATAGGAAGAGGAAGGAAGATCGCGTGCGGTTCGTGGCCCGTTTGTTATGGAATGACCTGTCCTTCGCCTGGTTGATCGAGAAATCAGGAAAACTATCGATCGAGCACCCGGCCGCTGAATACCCCCAGACAGCGACTAAATTTCGACCTAGCTGAAAGCTAGTGTCGAAAATCCGCCACCATCGGGACTTGAACGTAGGAGTGATAGGTTTGAAATGGAGGTAAAGTAGTAAGAAGAATTTTGCGTCAACTTTTACAATGAAATTTTCCCGGGAAAATATGGAGTGTGCTACACTTGTCTGAAAAATTGTTTTTCATTCGTCCAGTCTGCGTCTGACGTGGGAGGGACGTGTTTTTGGATCGCCCCGCCCAGGATAGGGATAATGGGCTGCGACTTGCAGGCGTACCGGGCCCGCATCGGTTTGGGCCGCGGCGTGCGTGCGGGGTGAGCGTTGCCCCTTTCCTAGACGGCTTTGGGTGCTTGTCAAGCAACGCGCTAATCAGGGGCGTCGAGATGAACTTGGCCCGGTGTCCACGGGGACGTGGCGCACCAGAGATGTCCGGGGAGGTGCGTCGAGGTTGTAACGGCGGGGTGGGCTGCGCGATGAACTGGCGCGTCTCCGACAGGAATCTGAAGGTGATGGCGAAACTTTCTGCCACTCAACGGAGCTGCAAATCCAAGGCAGCAACAAGTGACAGAGATGGAGGTGACAGCAGCGGCCGCAACGGAAGAGGCAGGACGGTGGCACAGCCGACCACAGCAGTCCTGCGAGCTGAGGTGACCTCGCCGGCCCTGGCTGCCGCGCTGGCCCTGGCTGCCGCCGGCCTGGCCGCGCCGCCGGCCCTGGCTGTGGCTACGGCGGCGACGGCAACATTATCAGCAACGTACGCATCTGTTGTGAGGGCGGCAAAGAAAACCGAGGGGTCGGGCCCAAAAGTGGTTGGTGCTTATTGTGCGTCACGGGGTCACGAAACCTACAGGTAAAATGCTTCCTGAATCCGGTGAGCAATTGAAATTGCAAAGAAGCCAGCGATGTGGAAGCCCCGGGACACCGTCATCATCACGGAGGTCAACAACCTTCGGAGATGTCGCCGTTGACTACCTAACGGGCGAGATCAAACGAACTTGGGGTAGCAGCGAAAAGGTTTCCCATCCGCCCGCATAGTGCAAGTGGTGTCATTCGGCCGGGATGTTTGCCCCGTAAAGTCGCTAGGTGAATCGCGAATGGACTATGTGGCAAAAGCGTGATTCACCTTGTGGATCCAAACGGGTGGATCTCGGAGAGCGCCCAGGCGGACGGCTTTCCACTCAACTGGAGGGGCGTGGCGGCACCCAGTGGCCTCTACACCAGAGTTGCTGAGGGTCCCGCACACGCCTCCGGTCGCCGTTGACGCTGGGAATGTCCGTTGATCCGCCCTGCGGTCGAATGGCGGGCAATGGCGATAGGAGCGAGGCTGAGGGTTGCCTGGTGCGGAAGATTCAGCGGTGACGTGTGACGGTGGAGAAAGCGGAGACCGCGGGGAGAAGCGGCGGCGGCGGCGACGACGGCGGCGACGGCGGCGACGGCGGGACGGCGGCGCGGCGGCGACGGCAGACGGCGGCGACGGCGGCGACGGCGGCGACGGCGGCGACGGCGGCGACGGCGGGACGGCGGCGACGGCGGCGACGGCGGCGGCGACGGGGGCGACGGCGGACGGGGGCGACGGCGGCGACGGCGGCGACGGCGGCGACGGCGGCGACGGCGGGGAGGCGGCGACGGCGGCGACGACGACGGCGACGACGGCGGCGACGACGGCGGCGAGACGGCGGCGACGACGGCGGCGACGACGGCGGCGACCGTGGCAGCGGGAGAGGGGGCGACGACGGCGACCAGATATGTTCAGGTGAGGAAGGGCTTCTAAGATTATTGCAAAAATGTCGAAGATAAAAAAACCATTGAGTTTGGAACTAGTTGAAAATGTGATCCAGAATAGGATAGGGACAGAATCGTGGTTAACAGATGAGGTAGCTAACCCCGAAATTTACATTACGGTTATAAATTTAAACAAGAGATAGAAAACAAGAAGGGGGCGTTTTTCGCGTCAAGACCCCGTTAATAGTTGGAAAATTTCTGGTTTAGTAACAACTTTGAAAAAGTTAGGAATGGGAATTGACGTACAGATAATTCGTGGAAATTATTGCTTGTTACAGGCCCCCAAACGACGGTTATGAAATTTTAGATGAAATCGGTGATAGTGGAAAAGAAGGTCGTTCATTTTGTCGCTTGGACCTAAACTTTCCGACGCTAACTGGAAAGGAGAGGATGCGACAGGAAAATCAAAAGGCAATCGACTAGTATGGGAGCAGGTTTAACGCAGGGAGTCGACCAACCCACGCGGGAGCGCAATTTGGGCATTTTCCCTTTTCACCCTGGCAGAAATGTTCCTTTCTAGACGTCTTCAGGGATTAGCGACCAGCAGGATGGAGAAAACAAACAAATGAAATTTCGCGACCTAAGGAAAGGAACGATAGTCAGCAATATAGAAAGCAAAGTCGAAGGTTTAGTAGTTTCAAGGAAAATGACACTTTCTAAGAACAAAGGGTATGGGGGAACAATGGGGCTTTAAAACAACGTAGAAACAGCTTTTGATACGTTGTTCCGCAAATACGAAAGTAACCCGATCCTGAATATTATAACGGGCGGTAACGAAAGAGAAAAGTTAGACTAGCATTTAATAGGGGACATCGCAGCATTTTGAATGATAACTTTAAAAATTTTACAGGGGAAATTTGAAAAAAGGAAATTGCGTGAATTATTTTAAGAAATATTTGAGACAGGAAGAAATAATTGGTCAGACTTTCAAAAATGTCCGCAGACGCCAGGGGGAAAAAGGAAAATTCAGGGAAAATTTTAGACGGATACCGACAGACCCGTGAAAGCAAATGCGTTCAACGCGCATTTTGTATCAATATTCAAACCAAAACGGGGGCAGGAGCGTTCATTATTTCCAATAGAAAACCAGTCTGCTTCATGCATGGAACTCGCAAACGTATAAAATCACTGAAAACGGTAAATCACGCGACCAGACGGCATCCGACAGATTTTATTAAACTCGGGGGGAGGCAGATTGCCGTATTTGTTAAGATTATTCAAGTTTCAACAATAATGCAAGTCACCCGACGATTGAAGACAGCTATAGTGGTCCCTATTTTCAAAAGGTGATAAAACGAAAGTTTGAATTATAGACCAGTATCGCTCAATCAGAGTATGCAAATAATGGAGCATTTAATAGCGGGTACATTCGCCGGGAAAGGGAAAAGCAACTGGATTTTCACGGGCAGCATGGGTTAGAAGTAAAAATTCGGAAAGCCAAATCGTTTCTCTTTGCAAGATCTAGCTGACGGTTGACGCGGGGGGAGGGTGGATGCAATCGTAATCGACTTTGCGAAAGCATCTGACTGTACCGCATAACCTACTTATCAGGAAATTATTAACTTGGGGAAATTTATGCTAGAGTCGTGAAGTGGGTTGGGAATTTTTTTAGACAGGAAACAAAAGTTGAATTGGCACTCAGTTTTCGACTACGGTTAGTTACTTTAGGGTTCCAAGGAAGTGTCATAGGGATTACTTTTCTTAGCGTACGTAAATGATCTCCACGTTAACATACAACAAAGGTGCGTTTATTTGCAGACGATTGTGTTATATACCGAAAAAACAAAAGTAGCGCTGAGAACAAAATTACAGCAGGATTTAGAACATTAGGGATTGGCTGAAAAAATGACATGAGAATTAACGATCGAAAGCAAAACAATAACGTTCGGGGGGGCGAAATTAGAGGAACCAGACTATCGTTTAGGTGAGGTCATCATCCCAAAAAGTCTCATCATGCAAGTATTTAGGGATTTATAGATGGTAAATTAGGTGGAGAAGCATATAAATCAGGTAGTTAGGAAAACGTAGTCTTGGGATTTTGTAATGCGAATTTAAAGAAAAGCCTCAAACGCAAAAAAATTAGCATATTTTCTTGGTTGCCCCTCATGGAATACGGAGGGTAGTTGGGATCCATAAGAAAGTCGCACCGGAAAATTCAGATAGAATACAGGGGAAAAGGAATAAGTTTACCTACAGAACTAACGGATAAAAAGGCATGGGAACCTCTAGAAATGAGAAGAAACAAGGGGAGGCTTTCCTTTTTTAAATCATACGTAGGTCAAAAAAGCTTAAAAGGAAATTCAGGTAGACTAGAAACCAAATTATTTCGCGAAGGATCACACCACAAAATTGAACAAGGAAACAAAATTTAGATCTTGGGAAATTTTCCTTGTAAAGAACAATTAAAGATTGGAACAGTTTAAGCAGCACTTTCAAAGCCTTCCTCTAAGTGTCCAAATTTTAGAAATAAGGAACAAATGAAGTAAAGACATTAAAAAGAGTAAGTGCTGAAGTGCGGTGAATGGGGAAGTGTGTGAAGTGGTAATGCGATGTAGGCTGTCAGTAACTCAAGCAAAAAAAGTGTAGTGTAGGGAGTGTAGTGTAGTGTAGTGGTGTTGTGCAGTGAGGTTGTGCAGTTAATTTTAGTGAACTGATCAATGAATTAAAACAATAAATTTAGCCAATATTTATGTAGCTTAATAATTTAGCATCACCGAATATAATTATAATTATTATATATCATAAGAGTTGAAATATTGTTATAATACAATTAGTGATAGTATGATTATTGCATGTTCTTTGTACTGTACTCCTTTATTATTATTATATTATTAATATCGTTATTTTTATTAATATTGTTGTTATTAAATGTTATGTTATTATTATTGTAATTATTGTTAATAACTGCCACCGGGTCATACCAATTTCAGTTCAAAATAAATGTAATGTAAATAAGACAATGAGGACAAAAAATGGTATGCATGAAACCCGATTGAATAGTTAACATCTTATCCAACATCATTCATGTAACAATTTACTACCATTTAAATGAGGTTTCAATCATTCCAAGTTCATCAAATACAGAAAGAATATTGGGATGCGGAAGGATACAAAAGCACATAGATAATGTAGTGGAGAGTAATTTGACTATCTGGATGAATAGGAACGTCCCTTCGACAGGATGACAAAATGAAAACAAGAAAGATAATGAAACGAAAACGACAGAAGCATTAATGAAAGTATCTGTGAAATAATTTTAAAAATACAGATTTCATTTAAAATATATGGTAAAACTGAAATATGTCCATAATTTAGTGAATAAGAGGGGTCTAGGAAAATGTATTGTGGGTTTAGAGGCGTTTATTGGGAAAAGGGTTAACTCATATGTCATATTGTTAGTTCACTAAATCCATTTTAGAATGCGATAAACTGTCAAATTAACCAAGAAATGTTTTTTTTTATTTTTTTATTTATTTTAGTCAGAAAACAGCAAAACTGCGATACGTCAGGGAAA
>CAXIVR010000011.1:13555217-13899767 GCA_964035755.1 Teleogryllus oceanicus | reverse complement strand
TTTAAAATTTTTTTTCCGGAATTGAAATTTTTAACTAAATACTCAATCTCTTTAAAGTTTATTCAAACAAGTTTTGTTTCTTTCTTAATAGCTCGTTTTAAAGAAAATTACATTGATTCGTAATTTTTTAAGGTTTTCAAATTTATTCTTTTTTACTATTGGTTATTCAAAAATATTTGAAAATATTTAACTTCAGTGTAGATTTCAAAAATTTAAAAAGAATTAAAAATTTGCTGTTTATATTATTAGCTATTTATTAAAGATATCAATTATTACAATTTTGCTATTAATATATGCAATGTGATATGTTGAAAATAATTAATTATGTTAGCGCCTATATCAGGCCACTGTTGCCTGTATATTACCTTAAATAAATAAATAAATAAAAATATCACTGGGAAGGGATAGATATAATCTTCCAGATTGTAACAGAAAAATAGCAACTTTTGAAAAAATATATGAAAAATAAGACTTATATTTTCAAATATTTCTAATGAGGTTCCTAGTTTTTTTTCCCCGATTATCATTTATAAAATTGCATCAATTTCAAATAGTCTAAACAATATTAACAATAGCAATTTTGCATGATAATCTACTTGGGACACCCGGCAGTGATTTTTAATTGATTAACGAAATCACTGTTTGCATGCACCTGCTCATATAGAAAATGGGCGATTACATTTTCATAATGCGTAATAAAATGTGTGTATTGCTTGCATTTCTTAATAAAACGTAATAATGAAAAAATACAAGTTTTAAATACGTGAACATGAATTTCAATTTGCTTGATAGGAAATGTGTATATTATGTAAATCATTATATTGTGTTTCCGAAAATTATTATGTAATATTAGTGTTCCTTGCTTTAGAACCATTAGCATTTTAAAATAGTTTGTAAGAAACAAAACTTTAATACTATTAATTTTAATCTGACACAAATTTCTCACAATATTAGATACCATAAATTAGACTTCATTTTCATGGTAAAGAACTCGAAAAAAATGTCATGCCCCCTTCCGTGACCCGCTGCCCTTGGTTCGTCAGCGTCCACGGGTTCAGGCAACGTCCAGTGCAATTGGCGGGGTGATCCCGCGCCCGCGCGCACCAATCCGTTTTTTTTTTGTGCCCTCTCCTGTTACCTCCTCTTTTCCTCTCACCTCCCTCTCCCTTCCCCTGCTCACGTTAGCGAGGAGCGTCACTGACCTCAAAAATTTCTCCGCCCCTTTGAGATAACTAGAGGAAAATCTTCGAGGGGAGGAAGGGGGGCGTGTCTGAAACTTGGAGCAAAGCCAATGATAAGAGCGGGTACGCCTCGACGCCAGGATTGGTCAAGTGCCCAGCGATGGTTGTCCAAGCTGTGGAAAAGCCAGATTTGGCCGCACAGGCATCACCCATATTCTGTGAGAGTGGGTATACCTTAACATAATGAAAGAGAAAACTAATAGGAACAATATTTATAAAGACAATGGTAAATTTGTTGACGATATGTTTACGAATGTTAATTGATGATGCATATATTTATTATTGTTATTACTATCGATCATTGTTGAAACACTGACGTAGAATCTTTGTTTCTTATTATAGATACGGACGTCGTAAGAAACAATACGTATTTAAAACGTGTATTTGAATTGTGATGTGTCTAGCCTAATAGATTTTGTGACATGTTTTGTTCTTATAAACGAATGGTAAAATTTTTCCCTTGTTTTAACCCTGGGGGGCGTAGGCGCTTACCCCACTGGTACTTACTACCTTCTAGGTTCAGGATTAACTGGTCACCTGACAAATTTAAAGAAATATCTTACAAAATCAGTCGATTGAAGACAGTGATTAACAAAGTTCATTCTTTTTCTTTGTAAAAAAATATGTTCTCTAATCCCTTTCATGACAAAACCACAAAATGTTGATTCATATAACAAATTCTCCTACTGTTTTAAATTTTATCTTTTTTTCTTGGATGAACTTTTCATTATATCTTTTGTATTTTTTTCTTCTGGAAAGATTCCTTTTTGGCCAAACCCTTCTCATGGGGGTTTTTCCGATCTTGACTTTTTATTTCCATAGGAAAAACAATTTTCCTTTTTGCTTCTACACCTTTGCCTCTGTTCAGAGAGAAAAAAAGTGCTGAATTGAAATTAAAGAAAAGCACGAACAGGTTCCCTGAACCCCGGAGGTTGCATCTTCTAAAACAAACCAGACCCATCACCCCTCATATTGATTTTTTTTCCCCCGGGAACTTCAAGTTGTATTACCTTCCCAAAGAATCCGCAATATTTGGGAAATATTACTTTTTTTCGTCGATATTGCATTTTTTTCTATTTGCAGTATTTGTGATTCCATTTTATGTTAAAGGGCCCCTTTTTCCCCGTATTACAATTTTGATGCTACATATACCTACTGAAAAATAAGAGAGATATGTCATAAGAGGTTCTTTTTTTTAATTAAAACTTTGGTTTTTTTCTTTCTTTGTTTAAAAGTGATACTTTAGAACTACTTTTTAAACTAATCAATCAAATAATTTTCAGCAGAATGCAAACAATAATATATTTCAAATTTATTTTCCCATCGTCATTCTGTCGAGGACAGATAAATAACAACTTTTGATTTAAGTATTTTTATAAGATTTTGGCCCTTTGTACACCTTTCTGTTAGTCTCTTTCTCCCTTAAAGTTTGCTGCAAAACACGATTTGATAATTTGTTTCTTATTGTCCCTTTTGGCATGTATTTATTCTACATTTTCACAAACAGATAAGATTTAAAAATTTTCACGAAATTCACAGTTTTTTTTTTTTCCTTTGTTTACTGCTATAACTTTTTTCGTATTGACATGGCCTAGATCAGTTTTTTTTTCATACTTGATTTTTTAGTTTTAGTTTCAAAAAGGTTCAACTTTTTGTTTCGGGGTTTTATTATCACTGTCTTTTCCATTTTGAGAGGCCCTTTTTGTTCTTCAAAAAAGCAGGACGTAAATTTTCCTTTTTTTAAAGATTAGTACTTTCGACATTTATGTTTTAAATACTACTACCGGCCCCTGCGGGACAGATCAGTGTTAATTTTCACTTACAGAAACTTGCGTCAACAATCTCAACCCCCCGTTTTATTATTTTTTTCAGTTAATGTTAGGCCCAAATTTTGAAAAAACCCGGGGCTGTATTAGGACGTTTTCCTTCTGAGAAAATCAATTTCTTTAAAGGGTAAAAAATTAACAAATGTCCTCTGTCGGGATTTTTTTCACGTACCGGGGATAAAAAAATTCAACACGAAAGGGGAAACCTAAACAATCGATATTTTTTGTTTTGAAATGAATCATCTAATATTTTTTAAAAAAAAGGGGCATAAAAGGAGGGGGACGTCGGCCTTATCGTAGTTTTGTTGTATTTTCCCCAAAACGGAGTTGGTTTATGTTTATTTCACCCTTTTTTTGATAGATTTTTGACTGTCAATGCTCGTCCGTTTTAAAAAAAATATTGAAAACGTCCATTAACCCTTTTTGGAATCTCGAATTTCTATTTTTTAAACCTGCCCATGAACATTTTGAGAGAATGATATTTTAGGTTTGTTCATATAGGTAATAATAATTATGCAGTCGAACTGTTAAAAATTTGAACAAATTTTTTAAAAAAAGGCTGGCGTCTTTTTGGAATCCAGGCCAGGACCAAAGTCGAATATACTTCCCCTCCATATCTCAAAAAACTAAAAGTATTTTAACTCAAACATGCAAAAAATGTATATTATATTGAAATACGTGTATTATTGTTCTACTTTAAACAAATATTTAAACTGTTTGGAATTTCTTCTGCGGCCCCCGGTTGAGTTTCCCCCTACCTTGATGTTTCCGTGTCCAGAACATTGGCATGCAACTGTTACAAAAGGAAACCAGGAAAGTGGTCCCCCTGAAATTTCGGAAATGAATCGCCCCCAGGTTTCCGTCAACACGATAAGTTTTCCCAGTTTCGTTTTGATCTTCTGTCCCAGCCGCACACCCGTCCCCCCCCTCCCCTGCGTGCGCTGGCCATCCGCGCACCGTCCCCCCCTCGCCCGGCCCGCCCCGCCCCCGCCCCGCCCCCGCCCGTCCCCCCCCCTGCCTCCCCCCTGTCCCGCCTGCCTCCCCCTGTCCCCCCCCCTGCCCCGCCTCCCCCTGCCCCACCCCCCCCCTGCCCACCCCTGCCCCACCCCTCCCCCCCCTGTCCCCCCCTGCCTCACCCCTTCCCCCACCCTCCTCCCCCACCCCCTGCCCCACCCCCTGCCCCCCCCCTTCCCCCATCCCGCCCCACCCCGCCCCACCTCCCCGCATCGACCCCCGACTTTCCCCCCCATCCCCTCTGCCCCGCCCGCGCCACCCCTGCACTGCCCCTTCTCCCCCCCGCTCTCCCCCGCCCGCCCCAGTCCCCCCGGGCCTCACCCCCCCACGCCCCCGCAACCCCGCAGCACCACCTGTTCCGTCCCCCCCGGCCTCTTCCCTGCCCCCTCGGCCGCCCCCCTCCCGACCATCCGCCCCCCCCCTGCCCCCTCCCCCTGCCTCACCTCCCTCCCCGCCCGCACCGCCTATCTCGCCCCTTCTCCTCCCCCCTACCCCCCCCTTTTCCCCCGCCTCCCTTTCCCCCGCCCGCCTTTTTTTTCCCCCGCCTTTCCCCCGCCGCGCCTTTCCTCCCCCCTTTCCCGCCACGCCTTCCCCCCGCCCCCCCGCCACGCCTTCCCCCCCCCCTTTTCCCCGCCCCCCTTTCCCCGCCTCCCCCCCCCTTTTCCCCCGCCACCCCTTTTCCCCCACGCCTTTCCCCGCCCCCTTTTCCCCCCCCTTTCCCCCGCCCCCTTTTCCCCCGCCGCTTTCCCCCGCCATCCTTTTCCCCGCCCCCTTTTCCCCCCCCGTTTTCCCCGCCACGTTTTCCCGCCACGCCTTTCCCCCGCCACTTTTTCCCCCCCCGCCCCCGCCCCCCTTTTTCCCCCCCGCCTTTCCCCCCCCGCCATTCCCCACCCCCGCCACCCTTTTCCCCCGCCCCCCGCCACCCTTCCCCCGCCCCCCTTCCCCCCCCCCTTTTCCCCCACGCCTTACCGACCGCCCACCCCCCCGCAGCTTCCCCCCGCCCTATCCCCCCTCTTCGCCTCCCCCCCCCCGCATCACCTACACCGCCCCCCGTCAACAACCCCCCGCCACCAGTTCCGTCCGGCCCCCCAAAACACGCCCGCCTGCCCCCCGCACCGTACCCACCGCCTCCTCTACTCGGGCCGCGACCCCCGCCAACCCCCACCCCCGCCCCCCGCCCCTGCCAATTCTCTTCCGTCGCGGGCGGGCCGCCCCTCCAATTTAAAAACATTATGTCGCCTCCCAGCAGCGGCGGCGGCGGCGGCGGCGACGCGTTGGCCTTTTGAAATTGTGGTGAAGCCGGCCGCCGTTTCCCCCAAGGCGCCCCCCACCGCCCCACCATCGCGCTGCCTCCCGTCATATCGGCGGCCCCCCGCTGGGCAGAGTCCGCTCTGCCTGCCGATGGCCGCCGGTCGTCCCCGCCCGCCCCCGGTCACCTGGCTGGGGTTTGCATTTTTTTTGCACGCCCTTTTTACCCCTTCCTCCTTCCCTGGCGTTCTCGTGCCCCGGGTTCCCGAATCGGTTCCCTGAGTCTTTCCCCGAGTCGTTCCTGGTCTTTCCCCTGAGTCTTTTCCCTGAGTCGGCCCTGAGTGTTCCTGAGTGTTCCTGACTTTCCCTTTTTTCTCTAATCTCCCCCATTTCTCTCCCTTTCCTAACTCCCCCCTTTCATCGGTTTCTTTTCTCGTCATCCTCCGTTAAAATTCCGTCTCTCATTTCTCCCCCTCTTTTTTTCCTCTCTCATTCTTCATTTATCTTTTCTCCATCCCAGAGTGTCTCTCTCCGTATTTTTATTACACCCAAAAAATTGGTCTTCAACTTCCTCTGTAAGTCAAGTGTTGGGCATAATCCCCAAACCCTCCACTATCCTCCTATCATTCCCCCGTACTTTTCCCCCCGCTGTTTTGTAGCTGTCGTTGTCCTAATCTCAACTCGTCCGTTCGTCCGCCTGTAAAGGGAGAATTTTTTGCCTGCTTTTGGGTTTTTGGACCCTGTATGTAAAACTTAGAACAATGCAGTGAAAAAGCCTGTCACTGACAAGTACACTGGTTTGGACTTTCTATTCTACATACCTTTACCTCTCGCAACGGGGCCCCTAAGCTTTCTTCTTTCTTTATTTAAATTAATGATAAGAAGAAAATTTTTAAAAAAAATAACTTTTTACAATAAGTAAATTTTTAAATTTCCCAATTCCTTCTACAGACTGTTTTACACTTTCCAGGAAAATTTTGATAAACAACAAATTTCCCACTTAAAATTTGATTCAAAAAGTTTCATTGCAACGACAATTTATTATTTATAATTAAAATATAAGTGGACATACGATCTATTAGTTTGTATATTTGATCTTAAAAATTTTTTATAAAACATTTTGTGGGCTCTAAGCTCTGAGAAAAGTGAAGCAATGAAACACGTTTTTTAGCATCATCTCCCTCTCTACTAACTCAACTATCCCTTCCAACCCCACCCCCACCTTCACCCTCTCCATCACCTCCTGTTCTCTTAATTCCGTCATTACCTTTCCCCATTTTCCCCACCTCCTCCACCATCTCCTCCCTCCTCCACCACCTCTACTATCTCCCTTTCCACTTCACCAACTCTGCCCTCTCTGCCATGCTTGATCTCAGACATTTGTGACACCTCCGCCACCATCCCACCACCCCTTCGTCTATTCATTCAATGCATTCCACCACCCCATCGCCCCCCCCCCCCCCCCCTCACTTCCCCCCCCTGTCTCTCCCCCGCCGTCCAGGGGCCCCACCACCCCCTCCCCCTTCCTCCCCCCCCTTCCTTCCCCCCACCATTCCTCACCTTCCCGTCCATCTCCCCTTCCTCCCTCCTTTTCCCTCCCCCCCCCACTCAGCCTCTCTCCCCGGCCCCCCCCCCCCTTATCTGCCTGGGCCCTCCGCCAGGCCCCGCAACCCGGGGCGCCCCCCTCCCTTCCCCCCTCCTCCCCCTTCCCCCTTTCCTCCCTCCCTTTCCTCCCTCCTTTCCTCCCTCCCTTTCCTCCCTCCTTCCTTCCCCCTCCCTCCTTCCTCCCTTCCTCCCTCCTTTCCCCCCTCCCCCCCTTATTCCCTCCCCCCTTTCCCCCCCTCCCTCCTTTCCTCCCTCCCCCCCCCTCCCCCACCCCTGCTCTGGCGGGGCCCCCCGGCGTGCCGGGGGGTATAAAAAAGGGGGGGATTTTTATCCGGCGGGGGCGAGGCACTGGCCCCGCTCTTATTCCCCGGTCGCCCCCGCCCGCTCGGGGGGTTGCGGTGCCCCGGGCGCCACGAGGGAACAACACCCCCCCCAAAAATTTTTTGACATTTTAGACGGATAAGAACTTTTCGATCCTGTTGATTTTTTTTTGAGTTTTTGGCCCCTTTGTTGTTTTTTGTCGTCAAGCTTTCCCCCGGGTTTTGAAAGTGTGCGTAGATTCATTAAAACTATTGGTCTCTTTTAAACAGGGGAGATTTTTAATACGATATTTTAATGAAAAAGGGAAAAAACATTTAAAATGGTTATTCTCAAATTATATTCTATGTATATATAACTTTTAAGTTTGTTAATGTTATCCGTTAATCCAGGGTGGCTTTTCACTGGGTTCAAAGTTTGCGACAGCAAGGGTTATGCGAATTCCCAATATTGTTGAAGTGTTACAATATCATTGAATTGTGGGGGTTATTCATTTCAATATGTTTAATGATTGATTACATTTCTTTTCCCGAAATTGTTTCAGTATTACATCAGCTAATAAACAGGTTTTTAAACTAAAAAAATAATTTGGTTTTTTTTTTTTTGAAAGAAAAAAAACCCTGGAAATAAATTATAAACACATTCAAATAGTCAATATTATCGTACTTTTCGAAAGTCATCAACAGTACATATCGTTTTAAGCATTTTTTAAAAATTTATTTGTTTGGTGAAAAAATGGTTCTTGACCAGGTTTTTTTTGTGTTTAGTGTACATTTCTGGGCGTTATTTCTGCCATAAAATAACGATAATATAATCATTGGAAACGGCGAAAATTCATTTATTTTTTTAAACGTGTCATAAATTACCCCGAGATTTACTCAGGTTCTGATTTTCTTTTTTAAAAAAGGGGAATAATTGCTTTTTGTTTTGAAATAGGACATTACAAAATTATTATAATATTTTGTCTTCTTTTTTATATAGGGAAACAAAAAAGGGGTTATCGGGTATATTTTCTTTTTCAAAAATGCACAAAATCTAAATTTTTAAATCAGTGTTTAAAATTTGTAAGTATTAAATACTTATTATTAATTAAATTGATGAACAAATTTTTCCATTAAATTTTATTTATCAAAATATAAGGTTGAAGTAGAATGAATTTGATAAATTAAACATACTGTTTTTTGTCCGGAAATTATTATTTTTAATATTTTTGTGAACGAAGAACAATTTTCGCGGCCCAACAAAGTATCATGTATCGAAATTTCGTCATTTGCATGGGTTGACATTTTATTTGAGGATGGCATGGGTTACATGGGTTTATGTTCGACTAAAAAAAATTTAATCTTTTTTTGCTGTTTTGAAAATCTTCTGATCTTTGCGGAAAAAATTTCCCCTTTTTAAATTACTTGCAGAATTAAAATAAACTTTATAGGATGCACCACGTTGTCAAAAACAATATTTTTTTTAAAATTTTTTTAAACAATTATCTCTTTTTTTATTTTTTTTGCTGTTTCGTTTTCAGGATTCGAGATGCAGGTGAGCTCACAGGCACCCGGTTAAAAAAGGGCCCCGGGTTTTAAAGTAAGAGCTGTCAAATTCCTCCAAGAGATGGTGGTGGTCATTGGTTACCTGGTCTTCAGTCTTTGGGGAAATTACTTACAGATGTTGTCCAAAATTTGTTTTTACTTACCATTTTTCTTCAAGAAAAAGACGTATTAAAAAGAAATAAACATCAATCCCATTTTAAACCAATTAAAATAACATTAAAAAATTTTAAAAAAACAATCTTAATTTTTAATCCTGTTTACATAAAGTGATGTTAAAAGGGTGAACTTCACGTTCTGGTTAGAAGGTTTAAAGACAAAATTCTTGTCTGTTAAAAACGCTTTTTGTCCGTAGTGAAATTGTCAACTGATAGAGACCTAATTTATTTCACATTTTTGCGATATACAATAAATGCCTGTATGATTTAATATCACAACATAAATGAAAAAAAGGAAAGATTTTAATCAAACATATTCCTGTCACTGAGCAAAGATGTTTATATAAAAAAATTTTTAAGAAAAAAAACCGAAAAAAAATAAAAAGTGAAGAATGAAACATAATACAACCTCTTTTATGTAAACATCTCACCACCCCTTTTTGTCAGGTCACTATTCACCTCTCGCACTGCAGCTTGGGCATTCACCTTTTTGGATTTAGGAAAAAGAGTGGGGAAGGGGAAATTGCCGGTCCCGTAGTGGGGCTCCCAGGCGGGCAAGTAGCCAAAGGGCCGCGGTTTTACCTCATTATGAGTTATCATCCCAATTCTCCAGATGCCCCCTATAATCAGCAAAAAAGCCCTTGCATTGAGCTCATTTCCCCCCCGTCCACTCGCTGGAAGAAACCCGGGGGGGGAGCTTCCCCAGGGGTTTCGGTGTGCGGGGGGCAGGCGCGCGGAAGTGCGTTCAAATCGAAACGCGGGTTTGGACCCTCGCTCGCCGCGCGCCGGCGCGTCTCTTTCTCTCGCCGCGAGCCCACCCCCCCCCCTGCCCCTTTTTGCCTCCCCCCTCAAAACCCTCAACAAAATCTTCCACAAACACCTCTAGTCCAACTGCCATCAGCCAAGCCAAATAAAACAGTGCAATTTTTTTTTGTTTTTTTTTTTTTCACCCGTGGGTTTGTATTTTGTAATAATTGGCCGGCTGGCAACCCTTTGTCCAAGAAAACCAGGGTTGAGTGCGAAACCAGTTGCATTTTTCTCCCGGAAGATTTCAGTATTAAAACAAGGGTCAGGTCTCATGCGGTTTTTCTCATCCAGAAAACCCCTGACACATAATCTATTAAAGTTTTATCACCCCGAACAGAAGAAAAAATCACCTTCTGATTGAACTCAAACGTTAGCGCCGACATACCATGACGTTAACCACTCCAAAGGATTTGTGTTTCAGTGCCACTTAAAAAAAGGTTAAAAATAATAAAACATACGCAAATAGAACATAACTTTTCGTATATTTTTTTTTCGTTTTCAGAGGTCAATTTTTTAATTTTAAAATTTTTTTTGGATTTATAATATAAATAAAAATGTATAATATAGAATAATAAAATATATTAATATAATAAAATTTAAAATTTTAATAGAATGCGAACTTTTCTTTTATAGAAAGAAAGACAATTTTTTTACTTTTCTTCATGCAAAATTTATCCCACATTGTCATAAAAAAACAGAAAGGACTTGCAATTATTCAAAACCAATGTCAAAATAGGACAGTTTAAAGAATATATGATGCTAAAACGCGATTTCTCACCCGTTTTCCGGAAACTTATGCGGAAAATACAAAAATTTTAAAAATTGACATGATCTTATTTAAAATCTTATTTTTAAAGGAAAGTTTCATAAAGGGAAAAATCAAATTTCAATATTTTATTTTGGGGAATACTTAAAAAATCTGATTTCAACGAACATAAATAGCAATATTCTTTAAATGCATTTCCCCAATATCCAAAATTTATTAATTTCATTTTTATTACATTTGTAAAAAAATTATGGACCCATTTGTTTGAACATTTGAAAATGTCCAGGCTACATGTAAATTTCCCTTCCCTAATTGAATATCTTTTAAAAATTTAAGGGCCCCAGACATCACCCAAATCGATTATATAAATTTTTGGTAAAAATCGGCTCAACGGTTTAGCCCCCAGGTTGTTCGGGGACGGACGGACAGACATTTTACCGTCAGTCGATTTTTCCTATCAACCCCCCACAAACATGGATTCTGGCTACACCACGATTTGGAGGTTTTTTTTTCAAATTTGAAGTGGATTTATCCATTTTTCGTCACAAGGGCGGTGTAATATTTTTTCCCCGGAAACGCCGTTTTTCGCGTAGCATTCGAACTTTCTCCCTTTTTAAGAAAAAAGGGCAGTCAATATATAAAAATTTAATTAGGGTTCACGGAAAATTTTATGCTTTCACTGGCAATTTTCAAAATTTTGGGAAAAATTTATAAAATTTTTTAAATTTCTTTGTAGAATTAGTTATACGAGAAGAAGAGTAAAGAGTTATGAAAAATTTTGAAACAGATTAGAATTGTAATGTTGAAAATCCCAGAGATTTTAAATAAAAGGTGCATTTACTACAGTTTTTTAAAACGGTATAGTGATCGAATGAAGATGAAAAAGTAAAAGAAAGAGTTTTTTTTCAGAAAGTTTAAATTTGCAATATGAGCATAATGTAACATACCCTAGATATTTGGAATATCATTGGATTCAGAACCCCAATGAACTTTAGTATAATATCAATTTTGAAAAAGAATACATTGATTTGGTCAGTAATTTTTTAAATTTTTTTTGCGGTACCATGCGTACAGGTCCTTTTTTCCTACAACGAGTCTAAAAAAATACATGTTCGGGGTCTTTTAAATTTTTTTTTTATTCGGTTTGCCGAATTTTTTTTAAAAACCCCTAAATACTATTTTTATTTGATATCATTGTTTTGTAGTGGTTGATTGAGAATGTAAAAAAAGTAAAATATTTAAGGGTTTAATCAATATTAGGCCAATTTTTTCCGTCACTGTTCTCAGTTTAAAGAACTATGGAAATATTTAATGAAAGAACATTATTAAATTCAGTGGTACTAGTTTAATAAATATGTTTTTTTTACCAACGAAAAGAGAAAGTGTGAATAAAATATGTATTGGCTACAATGAATATCATTAATATTGTAGGAAATCTCTGAGAGTTGAATATTGTATAAATAATAATCAATTAGTAGCCCATATATGAAAATTTATTTTTGATTAAAAAAATTTCCCTTTTATAATACTATTTTCCCCGGGGAAATAAAGTCCTTAGGTTTTATTAGGAAAACAAAAAAGTCTGAATTCAAATATGTGAAATTTTTTTGACAATTGAAATTGTTGTTTTTGTATATTTTTTAATGTCTTTTTTTAACTACAGGTCATATAACGACCACTGTGTTTTTTTATGTTTGGGGTTTTCTGTAGAGAATACGGGAATCAGAACACACATCATGTCGAGGGGCCCGGGGCCCCTTTTGAACCCAAAGCTACCCTTGTCGTCCATTTTCTTTTTTCCTAGAAAACCCTTTTGACATCATATATCCAACATCAAATACATCGAAGATATCGTTTTAATTTCCATCATTTGAATTACTTTTTTTCCTGTGTCCCTGGCCACGGGGGAAAAGGGGGGGAAAAAACCCCTTTAGGTAGAAAGTTTCGAAAGCCAGAAAGACATCTTTATGGTAAATCTACTCTACTACCAAGATTTTACCCAACGTTGCATTTGAGTGCAAACAGAGGGAAATTTTTTTCAAACTCACAAGGATCATAAGCCCTTTTGTCGGTCATCCGTGGCTCTGCCCGAGGAAAGTTATTCCCCTTCGATGGGGCACGCCATTTTGCACGGACATCTCGGCAGACCCCCCCCTACCCCCCAGAAACGAAGAACAGATTTTAGTTAAATGCCCTGGCACTGCGATAATAAAAGAGCCAAGGGCATAGCTTGTCGATTTAAGAAGAGATGCTGGTTTGTCCTGCAAATCTTAAATTTTTGCTAGGGATTTATAAATCTAATATGAAGGGGATGTTTTTTAACATGCCTTTATAACTAATTTTGGTTTTTGTGTAACACTGTCTTTGTATTTATTTCATTTTAAAATTAGTCTTTTTTTACTGTTTTTACTTTTTTAATCTTGTAATAAAAAAAAAATATTTTAACTGATTTTTATATTAATTTTAGAAAAGTTTAAAATATTGCACTTTTAATTGAAAGATATTTGAGCACAATAACATTTCTTTATATTATTAAAGAAGGATGAAGTTTATTTCGGAAAAAAGAAGACTGTAGTTTATTTTTCAGATTTGAGAACTTGTGATCTCATTGAATCTTTTTTGTTTTTCCCGTGTTGATCTAAACCAAATGTATTTTCGGGTTTCGATATGACAAATTGGACTTATGAGCAAAAATTATTTGTCATGTAATTTCAATGGCTAAAAGTATTTACAATTAATCTTTAAAAAACAAGGAGTGTTTCGAAAAAAAACCGTTTCTACCAATATCGATAACCGTGCGGTTTCGGATTTTTGTTTTTGGGAACTTGAATCGAACTAAAACTCCAGAAACTGTTTCGGGGGGCATACAAAACCTAAATAAATTGGGATAATGTTTCGAAACACTGTTTTCCCCTTAAATATTTTAATTGAAAATTGTCCTAATTAAAATTTTTTTAACTAAATACCAATCTTTTAAAATTTTATTCAAAAATTTTTTTGTTTCTTTTTAATAGGTTTTAAAAAAATTAATTGTTTCGTAATATTTTGGTTTTCAAATTTATTTTTTTTTATATGGTTATTAAAAAATATTTAAAAAAATATTTAATTTTGTAGATTTCAAAAATTAAAAAAATTTAAAAAATTTCTGTTTATATTATTAGCTATTTATTAAAGATATAATTAACTTTTGTAAAATATATGCAAGGGATAGTTAAAAAATTAATTATGTTATTATCGGCCACTTTTGGGTTTATATTATTTTAAAAAAAATAAAAAAAAATATCACGGGGAAGGAAAATATAATTTTCCCAGCAAACAAAAAAATAGCAATTTTTGAAAATATATGAAGAAAAAGAAATTTATATTTTCAAAATATTTCTAATGAGGTTCCAGTTTTTTCACTGATTACCTTATAAATTGAAATTTTTTACAAATAGTCTAAACAATATTAAAATAGAATTTTGCAATGATAATTATTGGGACACCCGGCAGTGATTTTTAATTGATTAACGAAATCACTGTTTGCATGACCTGTCAAAAGGGAAGGGGAACATTTTCATAATGCGTAAAAAAAGTGGGGTATTGCTTGCATTTTTAAAAAAGGGGGGTTAATAATGTCAAAAAAAATTTTTTTAAATAGGGAACATGAATTTCAATTTGTTGATAGGAAATGTGTATTTTTGAAAATTATATTGTGTTTCCTGAAAAATTATTAATATTAGTTTTCCTTTGCTTTAGAACCATTAGCTTTTTAAAAATAGTTTGTAAGAAAAAAAAACTTTAATACATTAATTTAACTGACAAAAATTTTACAATTTTGATCCCATAAATTAGACTTATTTTCTGGTAAAGAATCGATAAAAATGTAAAGCCCCTTCCGTGACCCGCTGCCCTTGGGTTCGCAAGCCCCAGGGGGCAGGGCCAACGTCCAGTGCAATTGGCGGAGTGATCCCGCGCCCGCGCGCACCAATCCTTTTTTTTTTCTGTCCCCTCTCCTGTTACCTCCTTATTTTCCCCCCCCTCCCCCCTCCCGTACCCCCCGCTCACGTTAGGAGGAGCGTCACTGACCCGAAATTGCTCCGCCCCTTTTAGATAACTAGAGGAAAATCTTCGAGGGGAGGAAGGGGGGCGTTCGAAACTTTGGGGCAAAGCCAATGAAAAAAGGATACGCCCGACGCCAGGGTTGGTCAAGGCCCAGCGATGGTTGTCCGCTGTGGAAAGCCAGATTTCCCCAGGCATCACCCAAATTTTGTGAGAGGTATACCTTAACATAATGAAAGAGAAAACTAAAAGGGAAAAATTTTTTAAAGACAATGGTAAATTTGTTGAGATATGTTTACGAATGTTAATTGATGATGATATATTTATTATTGTTATTACAAAATCATTGTTGAAACACGACGTAGAACTTTTTTTTATTAAGATACGGACGTCGTAAGAAACAATCGATTTAAAACGGGATTTGAATTTGGGGTTTTCTACCAAAAATTTTGTGACATGTTTTTCTTATAAAAGAATGGTGAAATTTTCCTTGTTTTGCCTGTCGGGGGTGATGAGGCAGCACCCCACTGGGACTTACTACCTTCAGGGTTTAGGATTAACTGGTCACCCGACAAATTTAAAGAAATATCTTCAAAATCAGTGATTGAAGACAGTGATTAACAAAAAAATTTTTTTGCAAATAAATATGTTTCTAATGCCGATCATGGGCAGAACCACCAAAAAGTTGCATTCATATAACAAACCAGTTTTCATACTGATTTTTTGTTTTATCTTTTGTTCGTAGGATGAACTTTTTTATATATCTTTTGTATGTTTTTTTTCTTGGAAAGATTCCCATTTGGCTAACCTTTCATGCTGCGGATTTTTTTTCGATCTTGAGCTTTGTGCCCGTCAAAAGAAAAAATAAAATTTCCCTTGCTCTCTAACGTTTGCCCTTTTGTTGGAAAAAAGAAAAGTATTAATTGAAATTCAAAGAGCAAAAAACAACAGGTTGCCTGAACTCCGGAGGTTGAAATTTTTTTCAAACAGAAACCAGACCCATCATCCTCAAATTTATTTTCTTTCCAGGGAAATGTCAATGTTGTTTCCCTTTCCCCAAAAGATACCAATATTTTTGGAAAATTTCTTTTTTTTTCGTCGATATTGAATGTTTTTTTCTATTGTGCAAATTTGTAATTATTATTTTTTAAATCTTTTTCCCCGGTATTACAATTTTTGATGCTACATATGACCTACTGCAAAATAAGAGAGATATGTCATGAAGAGGTTCATTTTTTTTAATTACAAACTGTATGAGTCACTTTATTTCATATCTTTGAATTTTAAAAATGATACTTTAGAACTACTTTTTACAACTAATCAATCAAATAACTTTCAGCAGAATGCGAACAATAATATACTTATTACAAATTGTAGTTTGCATTTGTCATTCTGTCGAGGGCAAAAAATGAACAAATTTTTTATTTAAAAGTATTTTTTTAAGATTTTTTATGACACACCCTTTACTTTAGTCTTTTCCCCTTGAAAGAATTTCAAAAAAACGATTTGATAATTTGTTTTATTTACCTTTTTTGCATGAGTTCATTCTAATTTTACAAAAGATAAGATTTATCACATTTTCAGAAATTCATCAGTTTATTTTCCCGTTTACTCATAGACTGTTTTTTTATTGACACCAGACGTTATTTTTTAACTTGCATTTCTGTTGTTTTTGTTTCCCTAGGGTTTAACTTTTTTTGTTCAAGGGGTTTTACACACGTTTTTTTCCCTTTTTGAGACGGCCTTTTTTTTCTTCATAAAAGCAGGAGAAATTTTCCCATTTTTAAAAGTAGTAGTAATCTGACATTTATGCTCTTAAAAACCCTACTACTTCGAGTCCTTTCGCCCGGGCAGATGAGTGATTCCAATTTTTTATCACCTTGAAACTTGCGCAACTTAACTTCAACGCCTTCTTATTAATTTTTCAGTTTAAAGTTAGACGCAAATTATTAAATAAAGAGTGTATTTGGGCTTGATTTTTTCTTTGTAGAGAAAATCAATTTATTAACAGGAAAATTAACAAATGTTTTGTCTGATTCTCTTTTTAGTACCCTGGGTAAAAATTCAACACGTGGGGGAAAAGCCAAACAACGATTTTTTTTTTTGTTTGAATGATGAATCTATCTAATAATTAAAAAATGGCATAACAACGGGGGGGGACGTCCCTCATCGTAGTTTTGCTTGACTTCCCCGAGTACGGAGTTGGTTTCATCATTATTTCATCCTTTTGAAGAGTTTTGATCAAAAGCTCGTCCGTTGCTTAAAAAAATATTGAAAACGTCGCCATACATAATCGCCTTAATCTCCGAATTTCGACCGGCCAAACCGCCCAGAACATGAGAGTAAGAAAGATATTTTAGGTTTTTTCATAGGTAATAATATGCAGTCGAAGGCATGTTAAAATGTTGAACTAACCCTTTAAAAAAGGCTTTCATTTAAATCCATTTGGTGCCGCAAGTGCAGAATATATTTCCATGCCAAACTCAAAAATGAAATATTTTTAACTCAAACATGCAGAAAAAGTGTATATTATATTGCTAAGTACGTGTATTTTTTAGTTTCATGTAAACAAATATTTAAACTGTATTGAATTTTTCTGCGCCGCCGGGGCTTCCCTACCATTGATGTTTCCATGAATGGCATTATGCAACTGTTACAAGGAAACCAGGGGGTGATCCAACCCTGAAATTTCTGGAAAAAATCGACCCCCGGTTTCCGGGGACTTAACACGATAATATTTAGTTTTTTTTTCGATCTTCTTTTCCCAGCCGCCCCCTCGCCCCACTGCCACTGCAGTGGGTGACCCTCCGCACCGTCCCACCTGCCTGCCGGGCCCGCCCGACCCTTTCCCCCGACCCGCCCCGTCCGCCCCTGCCTCGCCCCCCGTCCCGCCCCCCGCCCGCCCCTGTCCCGCCCCTGCCCTGCCCTCTGCCCCCCGCCCCACCCCGCCCGGGCCCCCCCGCCCCACCCCTGCCCCACCCCCCGCCCCCCCCCTGTCCCACTCCCCCGCCTCACCCCTTCCCCCCCCTCCTGCCCCACCCCGCCCCATCCCCTGCCCCACCCCCTTGCCCCATCCCCTTTCCCCATCCCTTTCCCCCCCGCCTTTATGACCCACCGCAGGGGCGGCCCATCCGCTCTTTCCCGCCCGACGCATCGACTGCACTGCACCGTTCTCCACGCCCCGCTCTGCCCCGCCCCGCTACTTCCAGTCCCACCCCGGGCCTCTCACACCTCGCCCCGCCACGACCCGCAACGCACCGCATCGCACCACCTGTTCCGTCACGCCCCGGGCCCTTACTGCCACGCCTGGCTGCCCGCCTAGCCCCGAGCCATCTCGCCTTGCCCCCCCCGCCCGCCCTGCCCTGCCCCCACCTCGCCTTTCCCCGCCACGCCTTTCCCCGCCACGCCTTTCCCCGCCACGCCTTTCCGCCACGCCTTCCCTTTCCCCCCCCGCCTTTCCCCGCCACGCCTTTCCCCGCCACGCCTTTCCCCGCCACGCCTATCCCCGCCACGCCTTTCCCCGCCACGCCTTACCGTGCACCGCCCCGTACCACCCCACTCCGCATAGCTTCTCCCCGCCCTGATCCGCCTCGTATCGCCTCGCCCCACCCCGCATCACACTACACCGCCTCCCAAGCCCAAAAGCCCCCCCCCCTTCCAGTTCCTCCGGGGACCCCCAAAAACTGCCCGCTCTGCCACGCACCACCGTACCGCACCGCCTCCCCTACTGGGGGCACGCCCGCCCCACCCCGCCACATCCCAGCGCCCCGCCCCTGCCTTAATTAACTCTTCCCGTCGCGGGCGGGCACGCCGCCTCCTAATTAAAACATTATGTCGCCTCTCCAGCAGCGGCGGCGGCGGCGGCTGCAGCGACGCGTTGGCCGTTTGCAAAGGGGGAAGTCACGGCCGCCGTTTCCCCCAAGGCGCGCCCCACCGCCGCCACCATCGCGCGCCTCCCCTCATTATCCCACGGGCCCCCGGGGGAGTCCGCCCCTGCTGCCGATGGGCCGGTCGCTTCCCCACATAGGAAGTGCATTGAATACAGTCACTAGCATTCGTTTTAACGAATACGTAACACGATTTCTTGAGCAAAATCAATTGCTCTACAATTTCTCGCGAACTTGCCTCGTTGGAAATGGGCGTAGTGCTGCTTTTTGAGTAAAGGAAAGCTGCGCATTATTCAACATGTAGTGACCTCCACTTCTAATTTTTGTTTTGGTACCTCACTTGTTTAAAACTCTTCCCTGGGGGGCCGAATAGGATGGACATCAAATTCGTTCTCTTTAGAACTTTAATATAAATGATTTGCAAAATATTATACAATAAATATTATGAGATCTAACCAAGTTAAATCTTCATTGCCTATTGCCTTTACAATAACATGAATTAGAAATAATCAAACAATCACAATAAAAGTTTTCTTATTTATTAAAACATCCCAAAGTCTACTCAGTTTAATAATAAGCGTTAAGGTAACTTGTAATAGATATTTTAAACCATTTTAATATTATAACTCGTAAATAAATAAATATATACTTAGTAATGATATTTTTGTATGGAGAATTTACTGCTTATATAAGGTTAAGACAGTGTAACGCATTCTGAAAAGTTTCCATTTACATTGGACAAATATTCTTTTTATGTTTTTAGCTAAGAATAAACTTTTAGAAACGCCACATTAAGAAGGATTCCGGGTTCTTTGTTGAAGACGTATGCGCCTGCCATTATAGCCCGTTATCTCACATATTTAATGCATTCTTTTGCACTGGAGCGTTTCCAGATATATTCCAAACAGCTAAGATTAAGCCCCTCTTCAAAAAAGGCAACAAAAGTGAAATTCAAAATTATCGGCCAATTTCACTTCTGTCAGTTCACGTGTGTCATCACAAGGAAAGTAACATTAATTTTAACAGTGATATTTAATGCATTATTTACCATTTGGACTGTATAAATCCAAATAACCTGTAATAAGTTTTGTACCACAGCCTCCGGGTCAATGACCCCCATCTCCATGAGGTTTTTCCAGTTTCTCTGATCCATTGAGCAAATGTTGGGATGGCCCCTTGTTTTGCTTCTGGACATAAAAGTAACTTTATTATCTGTGCACGTCTTCTTGAATTCAGTGGAAAATATAGTTATTCAAATTATCAATGTCATGTTGTCGCGTCAGGAAGTATTATCTCTTGACGAAGGACATGATGGATAAGAACCTAAATTTATTCCTGATTTATCCTCGAAAATAGATTTTATTATATTAGAGCTTTTTTCCCCTTGCAAAAAACGCTATTTTTCTGTTTCCAAAATTAATGTAGTATATGGCTTAGCGCAGGGATCACAGACCTTCCCCACAGCATGTTACACAGTTTTAACTGTTTTTGACAGTAAAATAAATAAATATATGAATAAATATATGATGATTTACCCTACATTTTGTATGTCAGGACATCAAATAATTCTCATCGATCTTGGAAAAAGCAGAGTTGTGTCATAGCCCAGCGATACTCCCGTATGTCCCCATTTTGTGCTTCAAGTGATAAATTTGAATATGAATATTGAGCGCAACATACTTGCAGAACTGACAGTAACATAAAAGCAACATGCTAGCAGGTATACTAGCACCACAATAGATGGGATATCGTACGTTTGGATAAATATATGAAGAAACTATTATATAGGATATCCGGGACGAGCCGCGTCTCCGTCGTGGTAGCTGGACTTTCCGGCAACAAATTGTGACCTTCCTCAGAGCGTACTGTTGAAACTGCTGTACGTCAGCAGTACGGTCTGATATATTAATTTTTTGAAAAATTATGTTACGTTAAAGTTAAAACTTTAAGTTAAGTTAAAAGTTTGAGTTAAGTTAAAAGTTTGAGTGAGGTTAAAAGTTTGACTTAAGTTAAAAATTTAAGTTTTACGTAATACTGTGCGACTTTTTTATTAGTTTGCCACATGCCTAACACGTCACACACAGTTTTTAACTGTTTTGACGTGAAATAAATAAATAAGAGATAAAATGTTTGAAAACTCTAAAGTGAATGGATATTCTTTAGAGTCAACAAGTAGCACGAAGAGGTAAAATCTCACCATTTCAATTTAAACTATTCCATTAATATCAGTATAAGTGAAATATTTATATACGACTGTAGACACGCTCTTCCTGGGCTGGGGTCACTTTGCCGGAGGGCGTGGCCCAGAAGAGACGAGGCGTGGTGTGAGGCGGGCGACGCGTTGGCAGAGACGAAGGGTGCCGAGCGAACAGTGCATCAGGACATTAATCGCCCTAGCTTCTCAGCGCACAGCCACTTACTTCATTTGTTTACGTCAGGGAATATGCTAGGCGATGGTCGGCTTGCACTGGCCAACGAAATCTTTTCTGTTGCTCGTCTGTAGCTTATCTAAAGCGATCGGCGGTTAAACTTGTAGCTTTTTTGTAGTTTGTCTCTTGCTCTGAATTTTTATTACTTTTGCTTATAGTTTTAGCTTCATTTTGTTTATAGCAACATGTGCGAATAACACTGTAGTAGACTCGTAAAACACTCTAACTTAAAATCTGAAATATAAATTAATTTATACAGAGACAATATTTTTAAAACTATCTATTTGAATATTGAATCTACACCTCCTGATTTCAAGAGGGCAGGCTCGCAAATCAGTCTTATTCATATTCCCGTTAATTTTTCAAGCTCTACAAATTCTTTCGCTAGCCTCTAAATATTCTTTTGTTTCTTTCAAGCTTTTTTCTGTACCTCCTCTTTGGCCCAACCCTAGTTCTCCTGTGGTTTGTCCCTAATTCTTCGGAGCCTTGTCTCTAATTCTTCTAAGCCCTGTCTCCAAACCTTCATTGGATAGTTTGTACATCATCTGGTGTATCTCTAGATTTTCTGAGACTTTATTTATTAATTCTGGTGCTTCAATCTAAACCTTCTAGAGCTAGTAATGAAAATGATTTACTTATTGCAATTTACTTACATAAACAATGTACATAAACATAAGCAATTTACATCACATAAACATTGAACAAAGAATTTACTTAATTTGTTGTTAACAGTCGTTGACGTTTTATAGATTCAGTTGCCAAAAATACATTCGGTTTGAATTTTTAGAAATCAAGGGTTTGATTGTGCCCGTCACAGTAGAGACTGATGACTGACTCTTTAAAATACAATAAAAAAGTGTAGTGAAAATACAATCTGAAAGTAAGTGAATTGCATGCATCCGCCCTTGTGTATCAACAACGTAGTTGGCTCAGGGCATCAATTGATGTCCTTGCAATGTCTCAGATCGGTATGTTCTAGGGACAGTGGGAAGATTTTCGGCCCAGCCACGCAGCAAGGTCCTATTCATGCTGCCTGAAAATTCTGGCGGCCGGCTGATCTGATCGGTAGTTTTCTGTGGTTTCTCCGATGAACACGAGCCGAATGATGGATCAATGCTCTAGCAAACGGGCCACGAACCGCACACCTTTTTCCTTCCTCTTCTTTGTCCTACCCTCAACCCTTACTTACACTCACGCACTTATATGCATTGCACGTCTACACATGCCGGTGATCGGTAGTTTTGCCGTAAGTTTCTCTGATCAACACCAGGCGAATGCCGAAGAACCTCTCACACTCACACGTCACTCCTACACACACACACACACACACACACACACACTTCCACTCACATTCACTACACTAACATACATGCCGGGAGAAGGAGTGGGGCCTTAGCGCTTGTCACGGCTGGGGTGGTTTTCCGCTGGTTGAGGGGAACCCCGGTAGCCGGCCCAAGGTCGGCGCCGGATTTAGCCACTCAGTGGGGAAGATCACAGCCACATCCCGATGAAAGCATGCACTACACTTATCGGACTAATGACCTCAGTGGTTGACGCACCCGGAATCACTAACAATCAATTAATCAATCATATGCCGGGAGACCAGTCGGGAGCTCAGGCTTGTCAGTTGGAGTAGATGCCTGGTCAGAGGCTTTCAAAGCCAGATGATAGGTCGGCACCGGACCTCGCAGGAAAGATCACTACAACCTCCGCAGAAACAAACAAACCACTACAACATGCACTACACTTGACCAGGGCTGCGTTAAGTTGACGCACCCGGAATCGCTAATCAATCAATGGCCATGTGTCTCTGCTTGTCTCCATTCGCGGAAGCTTTGGACCGAGGCGGTAGCTCAGTGCCTCAACTGATGTCACTGTAGCGCCTCTGACCGGGAGGTCCTAGGTTCCCACTCCCCACCGCGGTAGGATTTTCATTTTCTTTGGGCCGGTCAGATTCAGTCGCTGTCTGGAGGAGAATTCAGCGACAGTTGCTCACAGTCGGTAGTTTTCCGTGGTTTTCTCCCACGATCAACACCCAGGCGAGAGACCGGGCAGTACCCTACCAAAATGGCGCGCGATCTCTCCTTCCTCTTCCTTGTCCTATCCTCTCCCCGCACACACACACACACACACACTTACACTGACATGCACACGTACACTACCACATATTCCAGGAGATCGGTCGGGAACTTAAAGCGACCGGCAGGCGGGTGCCCTGCTAGTGGTAGAATCAGGTTAGAGGATGCCCACTGTATTGATAGGTCGGCACCGAATCTCACCATCCAGCGCGGGAAGAACACCTCCACCTCTCCTGAGAGAAAAACATGCACTACACTTAAGAGACTTGCCAATGACGGTTGACGCCCGGGGAAACAGGAAAAAATCAATCCAATCAATGAAGCTTCGGCCCGGTGTAGTGCAAGTGGCGCGGCTTCCGCCCGCATTCAGCGTGAGGCCGCCGCCGCCCGATAATGCCTCCCCGACACGCAATTACACGAGAAATTCAGGTAACGATGTCGTGTTGCCTCGCGCCGCTTCTGAGAACCAGACTTTTTGATGCTGCCACGAAAAAACAGGCAGCAGTGACGGACGGTCGATGAACCACGTAGCGTAATAAGATTAGGTGGTTCGTTGCCAAAATTCATCCTTTCCACAATCTACTATCATTTTCTCTCGGCCATTTGTGACTACCGTGATCAAATTCCACAAGCATTACATTTTATTAACACAAAACAATCTTCGCCAAAAAGGCAAAATACATGGAAGCCAGATATTTTAAAAACATAAACAAAATATCAAAACGAATTAAATATCATTTAGAACAATAATATTATCAAAAAATATCCCACATTATTAAGTCAAATATATCCCTAACAATGAACATATCGGCAGGCTATTAAATGTTAACACGACAAAAACTCGCTCGTCCTTGGACTATAGTATATATGGATGAGTACTTACTCAGATTTATATAAAGCAAATATGATTTCTTATCATCTTAAACAAACATTTAATATTTATTGACTTTCTTATGCTTTTTTCAATTGAAATGTAGAATAATGTATTTATGGCGTAGTACATAAAACTTGTACGTGCACTCATGGTTATTTTTGAGTGACTACTTTTGGACCTTCTCTTTCATATCAACCTCGTGTAGAAAAATGTTATGTACACTTTAGACATCATGCCTTTCACTCGAAAGGGAATACTATCACTCGATAAGAAAATGGATTTTCAAGCAGTGTTCTCGAAACTTGGAATTCTGGACATGCATGTCAAAATGCAGTGGGTGACGATGCCCATCACTCGTACTCGTGTAGTACGCTCCCGTACATATCACGTACGTGGGTAATGCTGCCTCCCCGAGTGGAAGGACCTTTGGAGCAGAGGGCAAAGGCCAAAGGGCGCGGCGCAGTGTTTTGTTCGCATCGCTGTCACCTCTCCTCCACCTCCCATTTCCTCTTCTACTCCTCCTCGGCGGCCCGGGAGCAAACGGAAAAGTTTTTATTGTAGGCAGTAAATGGCAGTGTCTAGGAATCAGCGCATGCTTCATTGGGGATTCAATGAATATTCCAAGCGTTGGAAACCGGAGGAGCGGCGGTCTCGGTGAAGAGAGGAGGGAGGAGGGAAGAGGGCGGCGGCAGGGTGTTCCGCTGATGGAGCGCCCTCTTGCTATCACCCTCACGACGACGAAGCTCAGAGCCAGCATTGTTGCTATCTCTGCAGCGACTCTGACTGCGAGGACCTAAAGTTTGTGTACCGACAGTGACGGATTTCCCACTCTAGCTACATAGCTAGGTGGACTTCACCGCTACCGGAAGTGGATACTAGCGAATCCAGGTGAATGCAGGACAATACTAACAAACAGACACGAACTAGGTGCGATCTTTACTTTCCCTTCGCAGTCCTTTTACATTTACCATTACTGTACCATTCGTATTTTCAACAGTTGTTAACATACCAAGAAGAAACAACTGTCGCAAGGTTTATGCAAAACACTGCATGATATTGCTGTAGTAATCTTTGTTTTGTAAAATATTTCATAGAAGAGTGAATAATACAATTCTTGCTATTTGAGAGTATTTTACTTGTTTTTCATGAGCAGTGTATGTGCTTATTTATGGATAACCAGTTTGTGTGATATGATTCAACAGAATTCTGTTGGTGTAGGCCACTAGTATTTATTAATTTCATTAGATTACTCTTACTGTACAATGTTATATTGAATATATAATTACTATTGATATTTTTATGTAGCATTATGATGATGAATAGTACGTGTAATATTAAAACTAATATCATTGAAAAAAGTAAAAAAATATTAAACTTCTGGGTAGTTTGTGAACAGAATTATTTCAATAGTACCTCTCAATTCATTTATTATGGGCAATACAAAAAGTATGCCAAACTTATATATTTAACACTTAATTTAATATTTCACATTCATTTATATATATATATTTTTTGGTTATATTTTTACTTTACTCATCTTAATATTTTATTTGCTGCCCAGATGTGAATTTTTTTATTTGAAAAGGGAATTCCAGATTGTTTTAAATTGAATGTTTTAAAGGAGTAAGATACTTGAATATAGATATTTCATGTCAACAATGTCATGTCAACAACACATATGTAAGGAGGGACTTGCAAAAATTAGTCAAAATTTGAGGACAGGAGCCAAGTAGCAAAGGGAAAAATGTACCGACAGAATGTTTACTCTCCGCCAATAATTAAACACATCTGAACATATGCAAAAAAAGTCGTCAATCAGATTACTGATTTGAAAATAGCAGATGCTACAAAGAATGTCTAAAATCAAATCTTGAGTTATAAATAATTTTGCCACCGTGAATGAACACTTACAAACAAACATTTCCTGTAAGGCGTTAATAGCATATTGGCCATTTTTCGCGATAAACAATTCAAACAACACTATTTCAACAAAATAAAGTTGAAACTCGACACCAGAGATATCTAACTATAAATATAGTACTATGATAAAATCAAGTTTTTACCACACCACCATATATTCCGAGAGACCGGTCGGGAGCTTAGAGCTTGTCCCGGTTGGGCCGGTGCTCTGCTAGAGGGAGAGTCCTGAATAGGGGGAACCCCACTAGCCGGTGGTAGGTCGGCACCGGATCTTGCCATACAGCGGGGGAATATCACAGCCATTTCACGAGAAAAAACATGCACTACACTAACGGGACTAATGACCAAAACGGTTGGCGCGCCGAAACAGGAAAAAATCAATCAATGAAAATAATAAAGTTTTGGTATACTTTTCATTCGACTACTTGGGTTTGTTGATCGAAGAACATATAATATTGTAGTGAGCGCTCAGCCAGTCCGTGTACGTCAGTTCAATCTGCCCCCACCAGCCGGGCGGGCGGGTGGCGGCGGAGCGCGCGGTCTGTGGCGCTGGCGGCCTGGCGGCGGCCCAGTGAGTGACGGCACCCGACCGTCAGCCCCGCAGGCGGGCGCGCGCAGCAGTTCACAATTAATTACTCGGAAGTTTAAAGCGCAATTAAATTAATTTTTGCGTAATTCATTTGCAATTAAATCCCTCTACAACGGCATATTTGGTTTTGTGGTAACCAATTTTGGTAGTGCCAGCATAATTTTCCGCTAGCTCGCCATTAAATACGCAAAAATTTGAAGAGCAAAAAAATTAATTTCCGTGTAATTAATTAGCAATTAAATCGCTCTAGAAGATGGAATATTTGGTTCTGTCTTAATTCTTTGTGGTAGTGCCAGCATAAACCCTAACTGCTAGTTTACCAGTATTAGTCGGAAGTTTGAAGAGCAATTAAATTAATTTTTGCGTTATTAATTGGCAATTAAATCGCTCTACAAGATGGCATATGTGGTTTTGTGGTAACTAATTGTGGTATTACATGCATAATCTTTCTTTAGCTTACTATTAATTACGCAAAAATTTGAAGATCAAAAATTTAATTTTGGCGTAATTAATTAACAGTTCTAAATAGTGGCATATGTGATAACCGATTTGGTAGAGACAGCATAAGAGAGGAGGTTAATTAACGTACCTTTTTCTCTCAACATTCGGAGTCCTCTCTTCCTGTAGACAAGCCTCCGCTCTTTGAATCCTCTCCCCCGCCCATGTTCCCACAACCCAACTCATCCCTCTCCTCGTTTCATACCGCTCCCAGCCACCCTCGTCAACCTTCCGCCCCGCTCCGCCCCGCCACGCCCCATACACCCTGGTGCCGCTCCGCAATTCAAAGGGGCGTTAAAACAAGAGGCACTTGAAGTGGCTGGTCATTGGCATTCCTTTAATGTTGCGGTGGCCCGTGGCCAGTCATTGAGACGAGAGCCATGCGACGCACCGCTGTTGGCCGGCCGGGCCGCAACACTACGCCGCGCAGATTGTGCACGTGCGTGCATATGTGCGTGCGTGTGTATGTGTGCGCGCGGAAGCGTGTGTGTCTTTGAGCGGCACATCCCTCCTTACTAGAAACGTGCCGATCTTGAACATCCACTATTTTAAAGAAAGAAATCATGCAACTTAACGGCAATATTTAATTTTTATTTTTATTTCAATACTCGCTTATCAATGCTCAAAACTCTTGTTGTCTTGGTATCAAAAAAATGTTCTGTGGGTCCATACATAGCTTTTTCCTTAGCGTGAAACAAGTTTTAAGAATGATGCAGGTTTTTATTTTCGTTGAAATCTCTGAATTTTCCAAAATTGGAAAAATTTCAAATCTTTTTGTGTTTCTACAGCTACAATAGTGAAGATAGATTTTTTTTCTTAATAATATCTACACTTCAAAGGCAGATCGTTAAATGAGATACTTAATATCGATGATAGACACTTTTAACGTTCTAGCTACGATATAAAGAAAAAATTATGTAATGCTGGGCGAAAAAACTGCAAATTTTCGGCAGAGAAACTCTTTAAAGCTACCGAAAAATCGAATGACGGCAAAACGTCTGTCGGTCTGTCCGTCTGTGTACGTCCGTCTGTTTGTATGTCCTGTCTGTTTGTGTCTGTCTGTCCGTTTGGGAACAACGCTAGCGGCTAATCCGTTTAGCCGGTTTTCTCCAAAATTGATATTCCCCAATCAATTGTCACGCCTTTTGAATTTCAAACCGATATTTTAATTTTGGTAGTACTCGACGTGAAGCCTCTGGGACATTTTCAATATGTTGAAAAACGCCCGCACGTTTTTTTATTAAATCTTGTTGTTGGATAGTATAAAGGACGTTTAAGAGAATGGGGTAAATTTCATGTTCGTTGAAAGCCCTGATTTTCCGAAAATTGCAAAAATTCAAGATTTGTTTCGGCGTCTTCCAACATCTCAAAATTATGAAGATAGTGATTTTTTCGTTTATGAAATCTTTTCCTTAAAGATAGATTTTCAAATTAGGTCATACAAATTTCGGAAATTTGGTGGGTTTATGTTCGCGTGAAAATACGAACGAGAGAAGTACGTGCTGTTTTAGCAACAAGAGTTTCTCTTAATGACATCTGTCCTTTAAAATGAATCTTGCAATATTAATGTAAATGAAAACTACTGATTTTGTTAGAAGTTAAAATCATAAATGATCTTTAGGGGAAAGTTTAGTACATCATGGGCTTATGAAATAGTGTAATGTACGAATCCTATATAAATCCTCGTTTTGTTGGTTAAGAATGACAATTGGATCTTTCAATCTGATTCGCCTCCATAGCGTGTAGAAGGAATAGACAGAGGGACGGCGAGAGTATACTTATCTGGGTCAGTAATAATGTCGTGTGTAAAATCATGGATAGACGATGATTACGAAAAACTTGCCATTGAAGTAAGAGGAAGAGAACAACATAAAAACATGCGTAACATTTCTTTCTCTTTCCATGTGAATGCATTGGATATAATGAATTCTAATATATTTTTCTATTCTGAAACTATCTTTATTAGTAGCTGTATCAACTTGTTCGAAATGTTTGTGCTTGTATCTATTAATAACTTTAAATTATATATAATAAACACCACTGTTGCGAAGACCTTAATCTGTACTACTTGCCAACTTACATGGAACGACAGTCTCAAACACGCTATTTCTCATTAAAGCGACTGGCATTAGGCACCAGAAATGCTAGTTGGACGTCGAAACTGATTTCTGAAATAACATTTCACGCTACCAACTTATTCAATACTGAATATAATTTGTAGCTATCAATGGGCAGGTTAAAATTAAATAGCAAGAAAGATCAACATGCTGCAATGGAAAAGAACAAGATATTTAATCACTAAAAAAAAAGATGAAAAAGCAGAGAAAAAATCCGTAAAATAATAATTAAAAAATAGTACCCAGTAAAAAAGTAATATTAAATCTTGTTGCCGTTAAATGTTTAGTCCTTTCCAGTTATTGAACAGAAATTACTAAAAATTAAGTTCCTCAGGACAGAATTAATTTCGCCATCGAAATAAATTAAAAAAATAAAAGGCGGGTCACTAATCCGTTGGGGCCCGTCCACCGGCGGCTGATAATCGAGGAAGCGTTAGATGAAGCCATTTACGTAGAGCAGCAAGAGGCTGTATGGCGTGGGTGGCGCCAGAGTTGCGACCCCAAATGAAGGGTTGAGCAGCGTCTTCCTACAGGTTACGTTGGGCAAATGAGGTTTTGCCCCACTTAGTGAAACGGAGTCGTACGCTGCGGCCAGTCGCCGTGGATGGTCTTGGCTGTCCGGTGACGCCGCGTCGAAGGCTGTGTTGCCGACGCTTCGACCATCTTTTCCTGGTCTCGGTCTGTGGGCAGACCAGCTCTGAGGAAGACCACGATAGCTTGAAGTTTTTTTTTCTCAAAAAAGGCTACAATATTTTCTTTTCTCGGAATAAGAAAGAACGCTTAAAATAGGACCGCTCACAGTTTCATTGAAATCTCTGAATATTCAAAAAATGCAAAAATTATAGCAGCAACAAATTTTAAATGTATTTATTTTTTTATTTTACGTCAAAAAAACAGTTAAAAACTGCGTATGACGTGCTATGGGGAAAAAGAATTGTGTGCACATTTTCAAAATTCTGTGATCCCTACACTAAGTCATATACTACTTAAATTTTGAATTTTGAAAGGGAGAAAAAAACAAAAACTCCCATGTAGTAAAATCTATTTTCAAGGATAAATAAGCAATAAATTTGTATACAATAGACTCTACATAGTTTATAATCCTGAACACGCCTGTTGTGAATTGCGTGTAACGCGCGTGTTTCTTAGCGAGGAGCGCCCCGTGGCAAAACACCCCCACTGCGAGGGGAGCGCGATTTGGCGAATGGGCGCACTCTCTATGCATGCTGTTTTCGCGTCTCCGCGTGCGCGTGGCAGCATGTGTGGTAGATACACTAGTGATGTTCTTCTCTCCTCTCTGACCCAGATGTCGAGAATATATGAAGTGTCACAGGTTCAATACCAGCTCGTAGGAGTGGAACTTGGAAGATGTTGAATTTCACAATGCAAGTTTATTCATAATAGAAGTTACAAAGATCCGAGTAATACGGCCGAAAATGAATATAATTTTCATATGGAGAGTTATGAACGTCTCGTGGCCAAATGATGCGTTTGATAGGCGATACCACACTTTTATAACCTATTTGTGTATTACATTTCTGACGTCAATCATGACTGGAAAGAAATGACCCTTTTAAATGTACGGCATTGAAACCAAACTTTCTGTTGATCGGGTCATTTCCCATGGTCACAAGACGTATCATGAAAACTCACAATGTCATCGGATCAAATATTTCCGTTTACCTTACTATGTGACTGAAATGAAATATTGAGTTGATTTGGAAATTTCCTGCGGTCTTGTCAAGAAGTGTTTTCGGGAACATTGTTTACGGAGCAATAATATGACAATTAGAATTGCTACATACCTCACTGATAGGACAGCGCCCGAAGACCCAATCCTGCTCCCCCCCCCGCCGCTCATCGCTGGCGGTGCCTATACGATTTGCAACCAGAAACTCTAAGTATTTATCACATCTTTCAAATTGTTAGTCTTCTCTACTGCATAACTGTCCTACATTATTAGATTTAATGAGCATTAAAAGATAATAATATTTTTCACGAGGAAATTAATTCATTTGACACTATTTGTATAGTTAAAAATACATTTCTTTGTAACAAGTATTGTAATCCAGTTTTACAGGTCAAATACTCCGATTTCGAATAGATTTGCTTCTCAGTTTACCTTGATCCTTTGTTAAAGTGCTGAAAGGATCCTTCGTTTACTGTGTTTTTGTATATTATTTATTAATCATAAAAAACGTGAATATTCTATTGAACGAATGGTGGAGAAGTAAATTTATGCACGTTTCCCCGAGTTTTAATAATCCATATTCCATTCTTTCACTTTTCGTAGTTGAATTATGAATCGATGTACCATAATGAGTGGTTTGCGACACTGAAAAGCAGTAAATTTCACTCTCGAGAAACAGAAAACATCATACATGTTTCGAACTAACGTCACATACGGTCTCTCGGGCGTCACTTTTCGTGCTTTTTAGCATAATTAAAATGCCATGAAATATAATTTTCCTTCAATGTTTCACTTTCCATTTGCGGCTGTGATGCACAACGAAACAATGCAATTGTCAACTTCTCAGTGAATAATTAATCCCCGGAATTTGCGATCTATGATTTCCTCGTATGTCCGCACAGTTGTGTCTGCCCTGTACACGCAGCATCAAAGCTCAGCTTCCTGAAGCCAGCTAAGCTCACAAGTGTTCCGAATGCAATCAGCGAAAGTGCATGTTAACGCAACTCAGGGGTAATACACAATACTGTTCCCCTAGAAAAACGCAAAAATCGACCCCAAGACTATTCAATGGACGAGGAACGTTGTAATGGCTGCATGCTAAATCTATGGCTAGCGAATGAGTCTGCAGTTGTTTACAATTTGTCTTTCTCTCTTTATTGCTCTCGCCAGTGTTTGCGACACAAAACAAAAGGCTATAGAGTCCTTCCGTTGTTTGTAATCCCGGGGTACGTTTTCTCATGTGAAAAAACTCGTATTTACCTGTAGCCCTATGTGCACCAGATATGAAATGTAGCGTTACATTTCGCGAATAACCAAGCCTCCGGCGCATTCAGAGACATCTGAAACGGAGCGTTGCAATTGAATGAGAGTACACGCGCACGGCTCATCGTGCAGGGCGTCACAGCGCCACTAGATTTCGACAGGAATCCTGCACGCAATGGGACTCACCTCTGCTCCACCAATGCACTTGCTCTGCCTTCCAAGGGAGGAGCCCGCACTCGGCTTATCTTCCCCATGAGGCGGTGCAGGGCTGCAAACTTTCACCACTGTCCATAAGACGTTGCCTAAAATAAGAGAAAGTGATGCATGGAACAACATGTGAAATACTCCGCTATGTTAATGGGAAAAAGTGATCATTTTGCAACATCAGTATATACTCTAGAAGTTTGTAACGTATATTTTGAGACATTCTGTTTGTGTGTATTGACAAAAATGTGATAATTGTTGACATTTCATCATGCTATAGAAGTTTGTAACGTTTATTCTTGTATATTTCTGTACATTATCCGGGGAACGATCACGTTTTCCATTCATCAGTGTTGCTCACTTCTGAGGAATGTAGAGGAATCGGTGAATTGCTTGTTCAATTTCCAGTGGAGTATTTAATATTTTAAATTGAGGTGTTTATTAGTAATTATATTTTTAAACGTTTTCCAATTAATGCGTGTGTTTAATGTGTGGGTGGGGTTGTGAGGGGAAATTTGTTGGGTTGAAATGATGAAAGGAAGATGATCTGAATCCAATTCGAATATGGGAGAACTGTGAAATTTGACTCGTGTGTTGGTGATTGCAATATCCAATATATCCGGGAATTTGTTTTGGTCGTGGGGGTAGTGTGTTGGTTCACGGGGAGGGATTATTTGCAATTTGTGATGTTATTGATTAAGACAATTATAGGCCTGCGGTATTGGAAGTTCTGTAGCCCCAGTTAAAGTTTTTGACGTTGAGTTCGCCAACAAGTATTGTAGGAGTATTTTCTTGGAATAATGATCCAAAATTGGTGCTATGAATTTTGATTTTAAAAGAGTTTGTAAGATACAGTAAGTAATATTTCTATTGTCTTGTAAATTGAATTACTACTTGAGATTTAATTGCTACTGTTTCAATTACAGGGGTATGGGGGAGGTTATTTTGAATACATGGTTCTGATTTTTCTATTAGAATTATTTATTGATTATATCTATTAGAATTATTATTTGAGTTCATTCTGTCTGATCTATGATTACTATATCCTGGCAATTTCAATGTTTCGTTTGGTTTTAAATGTGTTTCGGTAATGCATGCTAATTTGATATATTTGGCATTTAGGAAGTACGGTCATTCTGTTTTCTTGTTTTTTTATGCCGTTGGCATTCCAATTTAGTAGATTTAGTTTGTTAGTGTGTTGTGGAACCATGATTGATATTAATGTATGATGACAACGAGGTGTGTGTTGCTGATAATTGCTGGGATGATTCAGTTTATAATGTTTACGATATGAGTTGTAATATATTAGATAGTGTACGAATAAATGAATGAATGATTATTGTAATTGTTATTAGTACTGGGGTTTCTGTTGTTTGGTTGATAAGGTGGATTAGAGTTGGAGGTTGCTGTTGGGTCGAAAGTGAAATTGGGGATGCCGTCTGTGGGTGGGAGGTTTGGAAAATTGTCGGAATGTAAACGAGGTGGGGTGTTATTGTTGGATCTGGTTCTGGGGTTGGTTGGTTGTGAATTTTTGGGTGGGAATCTGAGCGTAGGCCTTGACTAGGCTCCCATTGGGGTGGGTTCAGTTAGTTTTGCCAATTTTGAACTATCTGCACGATGTGACCCGTTGCAGTTCTTACAAAAAGAGGTGAACATTTTATTTGGACAATTTACCGAATAATGATCTTTTGAGCAGTAGATACAGGCTAAGTTGTGGTTACAATTATTGCGGGTATGACCAAAGTCTAAACACCTTAAGCATTGGATTGGTCCTTTGATTCTTCGTCTTTTTTCAGCTTTCACTTTTAGATTGCAAATTTCCGTTATTTTTATTACTATCTCAATGGTTTGCTGGTCGTTAAATTTGGCAGCTACTACTGGGATTGGAATGTTTTATTCTTGCAGTCTAGTAACACTGATTAGAGAAGGGCACTTCTCCTTGACGTCCTCGAAGATTTCCTGTAGTGATAATGATTGATAAACATTAAATACTATGGAGAAGTTTTTATTTGCAGGGCCTTTATAAATGTGGAAAGTTCTTTTAGTATTTAACAGATATTTAATTGCTTTTCTGAAGTCAGTTATTGTTTTGAACATTACCTTTATTCGGTTATTTATTATATTCGAAGTGAAATGATTAGAAATATTGTTTTTGATTCCCCTATTAAACTCTGATAAGTTTGTTATGTTATTTGCATAAATTGGTGGAATCTTGACATTTGCGTCTTGACTTGGGGTGATGTTTATATAATTAAATCTGGAGTCAGGATCTTTTAGTTTTTCTCAGGAGCATATCTATTATTAACTGGCACTGAATACACACTATTAGCACTGTCGACTGTTTTAGGAGGATGTTGATGTTCATCAAGTCATTGAATGTTCTCTTGCCGCTATTTGCTGAACTGTCCGCAGTTTCTTTGTTTTCACTCTGCATTTGCTTTTGTTGCGCCTTGGGCTGCATCGCTGGCAGTTTGCTGAGTACAGTAGCGCCGCTTGACATCCGTTCCTGAATTTCGGGGATTGAAGTTTCCTGGGTTCCCGCGTGCGGCGGATGTCGATCGAGAATAGCGTATTGGAGACCAATGTTGTCTTGCTGAGCAGCACCGCTTTGATGTCCACCATGGGATGGCGGCCTCGTGATGAATGCGGTGACCATGGCGGCGTAGTCCGTATTATAGCCCCAGCTATGCTTTGTCCTAGATCAGAGCTGCTCGCCACTGGTTCACTTTAGATTAGGTGCTGCAGTGGTGGCACTAATGAGTGTCACTCAGATGATAAATGTACACTTTGACTAAACAAGCCTTATCGGCAGACTCTTCACTGTTCGGGACACTGGCTGGCGGCACTCAAGGCATCAGTGTAGCACAAGTGCCCGTCGATAGACTTGTTGGACTGCGAATATAGTGGGGTAGACAAGAACCGAAGGAACCAGCACACGAATCTGTACATATTTTTTCGCCCTGAATAACACTTATTTCGCACTAAAATATTTTAGAAATACGCGACTACAGTGATGTTTTATTGAAAATAGAATGAGGTGGTATTTCACCTATTTTTATAAAACTAATGTACTCAATTACAGAGATGCTTTTAAGTGAAAAATACGCTCGCTTCTAGGGCTAAAACTAGCATTCCTGATGACTGTGTGGTCAGAAGACATTTTCTTTTCATTGATTATTTTAATTTCAATCAGGCCGATACATCTCTGCAATGTAGTGCCAACCAATCGCTGCTGTGCTTTGGAAGTCATTAGCGTCATTTGTGAGCAGATGTCCCGCATATGAGACAGCCAGCTTGCTAGGGTTTGGACGTGGTACCTAGGACGTGGTCGAACTTAGGACCTCCCGTCCAGAGGCGATGCAGTGACATCAGTTGATGCACTGGGCTACCGCTCAGTAATAAGGCGATGGAAAGTACCCCCCAAAACAAATCGATATTCGCGATGCTCATATGAAAGAGAATACAAAATGACGTAGATTCACAAAAAATCAGCCTCCTAGGGCAATCTATTGCAGAGATACAATGAGAAACGTGTTTTGCATGTTTTATTTTTCTCAGCATCTATTGCATGTATCAGGCTGAAAAAAAATGAGACGGAGAAACATAGTTGAATTTGAAGGTATTTTGTCAACGAATTTTGACGCTTAATTCATATAGCAAAAATAAATAAATTTTTGAAATTCTTTTTCGACGTGATAAAGTTGAATTACAGTTTCAATTTCCTCCCCCAAAATGGGTATTATAACACACTATAACAAATATTTTCAGATCTTTAAATAATGCGGATTACAGTAGTGCAAAAAAATTAAGATTTGTTTCAATTAAACATTTGAAATTCGCATCAAAATGTGATTTATGAATTCAAGCGACATATATGAACTTGAAATCTTATAGGTGTTAGATGGGTGTATCCAAATTCAATCGGAATATCCGTAATTGGAAGAGCATGGTGGAAATACATAGTGGAAAGGGATGGGCAGCCTCTTGAACATCTGACCAATGATCTAGGAGGACCATCTGATAAATGAGCAGACGCAGTTTGCATCATAATATTAGCGGGAATTTTAAGTGCCAAAATTATCACAGTTACAAGTCATTGAAACAGAAACAGATAAATTACTTTTTTAATATTACATATTTTATTGCAATTACCCTTTCATCGTGTTATTTTTGGTCGGTCACCGTTGAAAATTGTCCATTTATGCCACTTAAAAATGTTTCTCAACACTTCTTGCACTCCATGAAACATGGCGGCTGACGTCTGGTCTCGTTTTTCAAACTAAGTAGTCACATGGTTCGTGGCGGAAACTGGTGCTGCAGAACGAGCAAACATCGGTGCACCGGAGGAGCCCACCCATCTCTTTCCCCCATGCGAACATCGGGAGGGAAACGATATTGTCAACGTGCGAACGAAAGAGGCACCTTCGGATGCTGCTCCCACATAGCTGCAATCATTTAAACACACACTTGAACACGCTAGTTACTTCCTTGAAAATTGTTAGACATGTATTTTTTTAAATAGAAATGTCGAGAAAAACAGAAATTTTAATTAGACATTTTATAAACAAGTAGGATTCCAGTAATTGACCACCAGAGGATCGCGATGGCGTAGGTTGTCGCGGTCTCTGGTGGAGTGTCGTAGACGACCACCCGGACCCTGAGTCTCGCGGCGCCACTCACGTCGTTAGTCTGAAGGTGCAGGCAGTGAGAAGGCGATGCTAAGCTTCTGGTGGCCGGATTGGGCGAAGAATGCTCTTCGGGTACTCAGTTCCCACTTTGAAGTCCGGCAGAAACCGCCTCCCCGTCGGGGATCTTGGTACCGGCATTACCCACGTGTGAGCTGGCGGTGGGGTGGGAGACAGGATGGGCGCTCTGGGCCGCTATGGCCCCTAGTCCCGAGTGGCTAGTTGGGCTCGGATTCGTCTTGGCAGTTGCCCGATACCTGTGGCAGCAGAGCAGAGAGGAACCTTGGGCATGTGGTGGCACAATATCGAGACTCGGTGCTAGCCACCGGATGGCTAGGGCTCTGATCTAGGGCGACCCTACCAGGCATTGTATGGGGAGGTTGCCGCGAAGGCAAACTGGGTTCCGGCTGGATCCGGCCATCAGCCTGTCGGCGTTAACGCGTCGGCGGGGGGTGCGGATAAAAGCCCAAGAGGCATAGGTGCCCACCCCGGGGACTTGTCCCTAATGAAAATATTAGTGTGGAGTTGTAAACCACACGGGGTATCTCTCTCTTTCTCTCTCTCGCTCTCTCTCTTTCTTTCTCTCTCAGTTATTAAAGGAAGTGACGATTAGCACAGCCACAAAGATTGTCTAATTGTCAAATCTACAACTAATAAATTGGACTTATATTAGAAACAATAGATAAAACTAAAAACAAAAAGAAGTTTCATAATTTTATTGGAATAATATAAATACAACATAAACAAGCATTTGTATCAGCAGAAAGTTTCAAATGATCTGAAGTAGCATGACCTTTTGCAGCTTTGAACGACTGAGAAGTCTACGAGGGACATCAACGAAGAAAAGATAAGTTAACCGCGGTATAAATTGTAAATTGAAAGATATCTTGATCAAAGGCCTAAAAAAATTGTAAATTCACTAATTGTTTACTAAAACCGTAAAAAAAAACTTTGTTGAATTTTGTTCTTTAGAAAAGAAAGTGATCGTTCATTTAGTCAATCCAAACAGAAATGAACTAGGAATAGAATCATTCTATTTCAGATTCCCAGCTGGGCTGTATAGTCAGCGGATCCTATAATCCATTATAGGGGTAATAAGGATTATAATATATCGTACCCATTGACCCAGAAAACCGGACGCTAAGATCTTTAGCAGATATAAATGTAGAGAGGGGAAAATTTTGGTATTTTCTCTCTCTATATCTATATATATATATATATATATATATATATATATATAAAATTCATATTATTTTCCCTTACGTCTTCAGCTTTCTTCAGTGTCTCAATCTGTCATCTATTGCGTTGGCGCATGTATGATAGAATACTTTTTGATTCCAACATAAATATGACGGAAGATATTGAGAAAAGAAAAACTGACCTATGCAGTTTTCGTGGAAAAAAATTAAGCCGTTTTTAAAGGAATATCGTTTGAAAATCCCCAAATTTTCAATCAATCAGTCAAGCCCAATTTTCTGGTAGTTTTCGAGAAACATTCGTGTAAACCAATTAAAGTACTTCTCCCCAAATATAATAATGTACACAAATTTTGTAACGTCAATATTATCGTTTTGAGAATTTCCCGGATCGTGTATCAGAAAAATGTTGTTTCTGCAATTTCTGGAAATTCAAATAAATGCATAAAAAATTACGTCTGTCGTTAATTCAGGTATTATTTAGCACTATCCGATTAAAATGTTGGGAAAAAATTTGAAGCCGTTTTGGAGAACGATTGCCACTGAAAAGGCAGCTTTAAGTTCATTGTCACAGAAATTTGATTTTTGCGAAACTTTGTAGAATGTTATTTAAAACACTTGAACTCAAAAATGTATTAATTTAAACAATTCGATAAAATTGCAAATATTACCGTGAGATATAAAATAATTATATTAGGAAAGTTTTGAAAAAATTAAGAAGGTTGCAAAAAGGGGATTTGTAATCTCTTATTGTTCACATTATCAATAACTCTAAAATCTGAGACTTTTTAAGAAAATCTTGTTTTAACTTTTTTAATATTCCCTATTCCTTACAAAATACCCCGAAGTGGTTGATTCTTCACTCTATATTTGCCTCTATAAATTACATGAATGAATCTTTTGCTATCTTGGCAAATGCGCTCCCAAATGAAACTCATCAATATTAGGTAAGTATAAAAAACCCAACTAGAATTTGGGTTGTTGCTCCAAGTAAGTGAATTTATTAAGATGTTGCGTAAAAACTTTTTGTTACTAACTTGAAACCCTTTTATAAATAACTACTTAAATTTTAGTTAAATTTTTTGTTTCAGAAAGGTAATATTAATACGTTCCGGGAAATACCACTGCCCTCACTAATTAACGAGTTTTTCTCCATTTAAGATAGTGACTCCAGTTTTGCGTATATGAAGTACAAGCTAATAATATATACTATGCATTGGAAACCCGATATCATATTCACCATTGCATGCCCTTTATGAATGTTCAGGACCGTATTTAAGTCCCAAACACTGTTTGAATTATGCCATTGTAATACCGATAACGGATAGTATTTGTTTCGTATTTTTCAGATATCTTCTATTCCAGGCAGTGATCGATAGCGTGATGGAACGCACATTGCGGATGACTATGTCGGGAATACAGCGTTCCAGAATTCTTTTACAATATAAGGGGAGTATAGCACTTCAGTCATGTACAAGTCATATCGATATTGTTCGTATAACAAATTATTAATGAGTATTAGTTTGAAGTTGAACACGCAGTATGTAATCCTTGCAGCATGACGGAACGGTAGATGTCATGTTGAGCTGCGAAATCGGAAAAACGGGGATTAGGGATTTTTTATATTCTTCGTCAATATGAAAAGAGTAGAACTTTTGACATATAAAAATGATTCATATACATAATAAGAAACTTTTTTCCCTTCAGACAGCTTAAATACATCTGTAAACCTGCACCCCCGGACGCACTGAAGAGAGTTGTTGTGCCTTCGGCCACCCAGGATTCTTTTATTATAAAGGAAATGTTATTATACCTAATATTTTGCAATAGTGTATTTAAATCTACCATCCAACAGAATTTCTAAAGGTTTTTAAACAATATCGAATTTCATGCAGCATTACGTGAAGGAACATTCCCAACACAACTGCATTGAACTCCAAGTTTACAACGGCTGTTAAGATCAGCGATGAAGAATTCTCAAATGATACAAAAATATTTCTGCATTCTGCATTCTCAAAATTAAATAAAGATTTTTCTACAATAAACAACTAATGTATTTTAAGGTGTAGTTGAACTATCACTGTTATATTCGCTTAGAGTAATTCCTTCAAAGACGAATTAACTACCCGACGTGTGGAAGAGCAGTATAATTTGCACAGGTTTTTGATATCCAGATCCTTTACATTTTCGTACTACGTGCGATAAACTTCTTTGAGCGTGGTGGCAAGTAATACGTCGAGAAACTTTGTACGAGTGTTGAAATGTGTGTGATGCGGTTGATACGTATAAAGTGAGTGTGTTTACAATCAACTTTCCTATCACACATAATATCTGTATTTTTTAATTCAACAGCTGTGTATTTTTTTTAATCGATTATATGGTGTAGAAAATTGATATGTATCAATTCGTTTAATATTAAAATTTGTACTATTAGATACCGATGTACCCAATCAATTGGCTAATTACATTCGGAAATATGATTCTTCCAGTGAAATAAATGAAATTATAATGGTGCGGTTACGTAATGTTTCGTATGAGAACTTGTACACTTCTGTTCGTTTTCACAGGAAACAGACGATCCTGCCAAGCAAAAGACTTGCAGTAGTTTCTCTTCAATATTATTATTTGTGTTAGGTAAACTGAAGTATATTTTATTTCTCTATTGTGAAAACTATGACTTGAACATTGTTATTTCTTGAAATTACTAACCATCGATAACCAGTTGTGATGGTTGGCACTAGTCAACTTACAATTTGTCTACTTCTACATAGTATTTCTTGTGTGTAGCGTGCTTTTTAACAATATTCTTATTTCTTAACGTTTATAAAACTCAGTTTTTGTGAACATGCAACATCAAAAACCTAGCTTTAAATCCTAATATAAGTAAAAATTTACAGATATGTAATAGGTATATTTCCTTAGACAAAGTATATAACATAAATAAATTTATATTTAAAATTTACAGCAAAATTTGTTATTGCAATATTTCAGATAACTGGTTTATATTATTATCATATTATGATGATGCTTCATATTGAGTATGCCTTACATTCATCGCAAAGGGGTAATAGACCACAGTTTAAAATGGTTCCGTAGAGGTTTAAGCCTCATGTGTGATTGACAGATGAGGCAATCCCAAATGAGGTCTTAAATGACCTTAAGTAACCCCTCTCTCCTCATTTTGTGTGGGGTTGTGTTGTGTCTGTGTTTATTTCTGCTATCAAGCGATCCATTGTGAAATTTTTCTTTTGAAAATGCAGTGTTCTGTCCCTTATTCACATTTGCAAAATTTTGTAGTACATATGATAAGAAAGATACTACCTTGAAAATGAATTCAAATAAGGAAGTTGAGTTGTGTTTGCAGATGATTCATTTTGATGTTGCGTTAATTCTACACTCCTTGGCGGTTAGTATTTAAAAACATTTGTGTTAAACCCGTTTCTTGACCATTCATCATAGACGTTTGTTGGCATGATGGAATACAACATATCGACAGCTCAAATATTATAATGTACTTGTTGCAATGAGGCATAATGTTTTGTTTCGAGTACGTCAACGGTTTGATCATTGTGGACTTTTACAACGTTGAAAGGTTTATTATTTATGTGTCACGAATATCAGTCTTTTAGTGTTTCAAGAAACATCAACTATACAGCCCTATAGAATTGTTGTTGTAAACGTGTTTATGATCTCCTAAATCCGCTGCTATATCTTATGGTGTACGATGTGAAAAAGCCCTCTACCATTTGTGTTTGAAAATAATACGGTTTCCTGTACGTCGTAGTCATTCATGTTCATTATTGACCTGCGTGTTGAGCACACTTTATAACAGACTTGTGTACTTTTGTATTGATAAGATTTGTCAGACTTTTTAACCAAAAGTTAAATTGTGTATTGAATTTTTCACATGTGCCATGTTTGTTGGTAGTGTAAGTTCATATTCCTATTATATAAGTATGCAATCTGTAAATCGCAATACTCTGTAATTAAAATTACTACGCCATTTTACGTTTCGTGTGTGTACATGCATGTAGAGCACATATAATTACTCTGTGGTAGACACCTGGGCTCGTGGAGTGTTACCTCCACAACGAAGAAATTTGCTTTTCAACATTTTGTTCAAAGTACTCGAATGAGTGAACGTTTATATTACCTGTTTTTAAAACATGTGTTTTGTTTCAGACTGCGGAGATTTCATTTTGAACAGCCGAAGGACGCGTTGCAGCCAGTTGCACTAACACCACAAGACCTGAAGATTGGTTATTACTTTCTTAAATTTCTCAACACGGAAGAAATAATTATACTGGAAATTTGAAAAACTGTTTCCTTTGTATTATTGCGTATTGAACTACCAATATCAGGTGAAAGATTAAAATGGCAACCATTTTAGTGTAAGTTGTTTAAAAATGCAGGAAACTATATTTTGTGAATATGTGTTAGAGGGCCCTGCTAATAAGAAATGAATGAGGAAAAGTGCCTGGAGTGTGTGTAGCCTAATAACAAATGGAATTTTGTGTATTAATCGCAATAAAATATTATTTTTGTGTTCATTAAAATGTTACTAAGAATAAAAAACTAATACGACAGTCCTGGATCGTCCAACAGTGTTGACTTTTTGTGTTGTCAGGTTTCGACACTTGTTTTCTTATTTATTTCCTTTCTTTAAAAAATATTAGGTTGTATAATACAAATAGGCAGTGTGCTTCTAATGCATGGATAGCCCATTGAATTTAATTGCTATTTCCCAAAATTTTTTGGGGGTGTACTTAAGTAATACTTTATCGTTTTCTATTAATTTTTCCCTTTAACGATCTCTCTATTCTACATAATTTTTTTTGTAAACATGAAAATCTAAAACAAAAATTCTGCTTAATAAACTGCAAAGAATTGTTTTACTGAGTTTTATTTTCTTCAAACTTTAAATGCCATTCCTTGGTGCGTTATACATTTTCCTATCCTCAAATTCCTCTTTACTTTCAGAGCGCATACAAATTCAATGACAATTTTAAGTATAGGTTATATATCAAGTGTACTGTTTCTACACCGAAGAAAATACGTTTGCCAGTTTATTTCAGGTAAGTGATAGTGTAAATGATATTTTAAAACGATACAAAATGAAAATTGGCTTTGCTTGAAACTATTTGTGGGAATTCTGATGTGTTGACGTTCTTATGAGAACAAATAAAAAGGAGGTTCTCTTCAACATAATACTTTGGAAATCAAAGTAAAAGATTTAGAACTTAAAATATTACATTGTAATATAAAAATCGCAACAGTTCGGAAAAGAAACAAAAAAATAAAAGATATAAAAATCACTTTCAATTATTCCAGCGATGGTTCAAAGTACCACTGTTTTTTCATCTTAATCTCCCAAACTTCTCACGTGGCCCATAGATTGGGGAATTTTGATTATATTTTTACAATTTCTTTTTGTTTCACTTCCGGAACTATTTACTAATTCGATATATTGGACACCATTCCTGTACCCGTTTCTACCAACACCCCAGACAAGTATATACCGATACATACAATTCATACACCATGCACAATTTTTTTATACACGCACAGAAGAAACCGAATGTATTTATTTCTTTATACATACACAATGCACAGAAGAAATCGACAGTATTTATTTTTTCATTCACACACACACACACACATACATACATACATACATACATACACTTCTACAAATACCCTTTGTACATACCTTATATTGTTATTACCTTTGTATGACCATTGGGGGATTTGAACCAGTAGATCCTTATGCTCAGTGTGCATTTGGTTCGTGCTTTAACCATCACAGCTACCGGTTGGCTGGCCGAATTGCCGAAAAATCTCTTACAAAAGTGTTAAATCCCTAGTCAAACAGCATCAAATCTCACTTACAATTAATATACCAAAAATGAGCGTGTGCCCAGCATTCCCGGGTGGTCGAGTGGTTATAAGTGCTGGTATTGCGAGTGCACAGGTTAGCAGGTTCGATTCCCGGCGGCAATGGTAACGCATTAGTTTTTTTTTTGAAACCTTGCCCCTTTACCTCAATTGACGGACAGACAACTTAATATACCTTGGCTGTGAACGCGGTTTCCCGGCGTTCTCGTGGGTTACTGGTTAAGCTATGGTCCTGCCATGCTGAAGGTGTGGAGTTCGAATCCTGGGAATACTAATATTTTCAATGCATTGCATTAGCACGGAAAGAAACTGAACGGAATTAAAATATGTTCTGTGTGTGGGGGCTGGTCGGATCGCTCTCGTGGTCTAGTGGTCATGGACCTGGTGTTAGCAAGTATAACATAGCGGGTTCGAATCTCGAGACAATAAAGCTTTTTTTTATCTCGAGACAAGAAAGTTTATTTTTTATATATACATTATACATATATATATACATATATAATACATATATATATACATATATATATTTATATATAAATTTATATATATTTATACTCATATATGTATATATATTTCAAGTGCGTGCAACCCTCTATATATATATATATCATATATATATATATATATATAGTATATACATATATATAATATATATATATATGCGCGTGCGTGCGTGCACGCGTATATATATAAATAAATTTAATATAAATAAATAAAAATTTAAACAATTAATTTTATACATTGTTTATAAACAATATGACTATTTTAACATAAATAAATATATATAAATAATTTATATATTATTTAATAATAAATTATATTATTATTATTTTAACAATATTGTATATATATAGCCCACACACAGAACATATTTTAATTCCGTTCAGTTTTTTTTCCGTGCTAATGCATGCTTTAAAATTTAGTATTCCCAGGATTCGAACTCCACCCTTCCCGCATGGCGGACCTGCTTAACCAGTAACCCACGAGAACGCCGGAACCGCGTTCCGCCAAGGTATATTAGTTGTCTGTCCGTCAAGGATGAAAGGGCAAGGGGTTTTAAAAAAACATGCGTTCCCTTGCCGCCGGGTCGACCTGCTAACCTGTGCCTCGCAATACCAGGGCCAACCCTCGACCATCCGATGCTGGCACACGCTCTCATTTTTGGTATATTAATTGTAATGAGTTTATGCTGTTTGACTAGGATTTAAACCCTTTGAAAGATTTTCGGCATTTGCCAGCAACCGTAGCTGTGATATTAAACACGACCAAATACACTACATAGGGTCTACTAGTTCCCAAAACCCCAATGGTCTATAAAGGTAATAACAATATATTGCAAATGGTTTGTAGAAATGTAATATGTAATGTATGTATTTGTATTGTGGTAAAAATAATCATTCTTCTTTAATAGCTAAAGTATAAAGAAATAAATACATTCGTCTTCGTGTATAAACAAAATTGTGCATGGTGTAGTTATGTATCGTGGTATACTTGTCGTGATGTTGAAAAAAAGTACAGAATGCGATTAATATATTTAATTAATAAATCGTTCGGAAGTGAAACAAAAGAAATTGAAAAATATAACAAATTCCCAATCTATGGGACGAAAGTTTGAGATAAGATGAAGACATTACTGAACCATCGCTGAATAATTGAGTGATTTTTTATCTTTATTTTTGTTTCTTTCGAACTGTTGCATTTTTTTACAATGTAATATTTTAGTTCCAAATCTTTTACTTTGATTTCAAAGTATTAGAAGAACCTCCTTTTTTTGTTCTCTAAGAACGTCAACACTCAAAATTTCCCCCAAATAGTTTCAAGCAAAGCCAATTTTCATTTTATCGTTTTAAATATCATTTCACTATCACTTACCTGAAATAAATCAAGTATTTTCTTTGGTGTGAACGTACACTTTGATATATAACCTATACTTAAAATTGTCATTAATTGTATGCGCTCTGAAAAAAGGAATTTGAGATAGGGAAAAAATTTTAACACCGAATGGCATTTAAAGTTTGAAAAAATAAAACTCAGTAAAACAATTCTTTGCATTTTATTAAGAGAACTTTTTTTTTAATTTTCATGTTTAAAAAAAAAATTATTCAATGAAATTTTAAATAAAAATTAATAAAAAACGAAAAAGTAATTACCAGTATCCATACCCCCAAAAACCCTTGGCTTTTACGAAAATAAAATTTTTACTGCTGCGGAGAAATAAATTAAATTAATGGCTATCCATGATTAGAAGGTACAAACCCCCTTTTGATTATACAACAAATTTTTAAAGAGGAAATAAAATAAAAAAACAAGTGTCGAAATGAAAAAAAAAATAACATTTGAGACCCGGTGTCTTTATTTTTTATTCTTAGTAAAAATAAAACAAAAAAAATATTTTATTCGTTAATACAAAAAATTCCCATTTGTTAAGAACCCCGGCACTTTCCTCATTCATTTTTAAGGGGGCCCCCCCCTTTTCCCAAAAATATTTTTTCTGTTTTTAAAACAACCCTAAAATGGTTGCCTTTTTAAATTTTTCACCTGATTTTGGGTGAAACGTTTTTCAAATTTCCCGTATAAATTTTTTCTTGTTGGAAATTTAAAAAAAATAACCCAATTTTGGGCTTTGGGGGTTATGCAACCTCAAGCCTTGTTTTTAAATGAAAAACCCCATTGAAAAAAAAACTGTTTAAAACTTATCTTCAATAGGAATATAAACGTTCACTCATTATACTTTGAATAAATGTTGAAAAACAAAATTTTTTCGTTTAGGTAACACTCCCGGCAAGGTGTTACCAAGAGTAATTAAAGTTCTACATGCATGTACACCAAACAAAAAAGGCGTATAATTTTTAAATTCAGAGTTTTCATTTTACCGTTAACCTTTTTAAAAGGGAAAATTTAACTTACCAACAAACATGGCACTTGAAAATTCTACACAATTTAACTTTTTTAAAAAATCGACAAATCTTATCTCAAAAAAAATTTTATAAAGTGTGCCAACACGCAGGTCAATAATGAACATGAATAGCTACGACGTACAGGAAACCGTATTATTTTCAAACACAAATGGTAGAGGCTTTTTCACATCGTACACCACTAAGATATAGCAGTTTAGAGATATCAGAAACACGTTTACAACAACAATTCTATAGGGCTGTATAGTTAATGTTTCTTGAAACACTAAAAGACTGATATTCGTGACACATAAATAATAAATCTTTCAACGTTGTAAAAGTCCACAATGATCAAACCGTTGACGTACTCGAAACAAAAACATTATGCCTCATTGCAACAAGTACATTATAATGTTGAGCTGTCGATATGTTGTATTCCATCATGCCAACAAACGTCTATGATGCTGGTCAAGAAACAGTTCAACACAAATGTTTTAAATACTAACCGCCAGGTATAGAATTAACGCAACATCAAAATGAATCATCTGCAAACACAACTCAACTTCCTTATTTGAATTCATTTTTTCAAGGTAGTATCTTCTTATCATGTACTACAAATTTTGCCAAATGTGAATAAGGGACAGAACACCATTTTCAGAGAAGATATAAATTTTCACAATGGATCATGATAGCAGACAATAACACACAGACACACACACACACACACAAAATGAGGAGAGGTTACTTAAGATTTTAAGACCTCGTTCTGGGATTGCCTCATCTGTGAAACACACATGAGGCTTAAACCTCTACGGAACCATTTTAAACTGTGGTCTATTACCCCTTTGCGATGAATGTAAGGCATACTCAATATGAAGCATCATCATAATATGATAATAATATAAACCAGTTATCTGAAATATTGTTATTTATGTTATATACTTTGTCTAAGGAAATATACCTATTACATATCTGTAAATTTTTACTTATATTAGGATTTAAAGCTAGGTTTTTGATGTTGCATGTTCACAAAAACTGAGTTTTATAAACGTTAAGAAATAAGAATATTGTTAAAAAGCACGCTACACACAAGAAATGCTAACAGAAATGAATAGATTATGCGTTTGACTAGTGCCAACCATCACAACTGGTTATCGATGGTTAGTAATTTCAAGAAATAACAATGTTCAAGTCGTAGTTTTCACAATAGAGAAATAAAATATACTTAAGTTTACCTAACACAAATACTAATATTGAAGAGAAACTACTGCAAGTCTTTTGCTTGGCAGGATCGTCTGTTTCCTGTGAAAACGAACAGAAGTGTACAGATCATACACGAAACATTACGCCGCACCATTATAATTTCATTTATTTCACTGGAAGATCATATTTCCGAATGTAATTAGCCAATTGATTGGGTATCGGTATCTAATATATAATTTTAATATTAAACGAATTGATGATACATATCAATTTTCTACACCATATAATCGATTAAAAAAATACACAGCTGTAGAATTAAAAAATACAGATATTATGTGTGATAGGAAAGTTGATTGTAAACACACTCACTTTATACGTATCAACCGCATCACACACATTTGAACAGTCGTCACACTCGTACATAATTTCTCAACATACGTCATACACGTCACCTACAGTTTTTTACTGTTTTTGACTAACTGAATAGAATGTGCTGCCTCACCACGCGCAGAGAACATTGTGGCACATAGTACTTAAATACAAAGGATCTCAAGAAAATGTGCAAATTATAGTTCTCTTCGAAACGTCGGGGAGTTAATTGTCTTAGAAAACATTAATCTAATAAAATCAAACACACACATGGTTCTACAATAGACAAAAAAAACGTATATGATGATGGTAAAATGAAAATGTTTTGTCACTTTTTTCCTCTAACAAAAATATCATCAGGTATTTAGCGTTAGTGTGTTTTTGTAAGTTACATGTTCAATACTGTCTTCTCAATTTGTTTTAAATTTTCATTTGCGATTCATATTTATTGCGAATGAACAAGTTATATAAAAATCAAACCGACGAGGGTGAAAATCATTTGTAGGCTCAAAGTTGATTATTCGTATCTCTGAGTGAATTAATTTGTGATTGTGTGCAACATTTTAGTATTCACATTCAAAATAAGAACATTATGATCATAGAATTTTACAGCACTATTATAAGTATTTCAAGTTCAGAACCAATCAGTTTTGGTAATGGATTGAAAAATCAACAGAACAATATCCTTCATTACTAGCTACAGTTAAATCGTCGTGCGACTCATGTGTGCGACTCACTCAATCTCACATGTGTAACAACCTGAATCACCTTCGAGAACGTTATTTTATTACATTAAACCCCATACTTATAAGGTAGGATGTAATGTTATTTGAAAACAGTGTACTGGAATATGGTTTTTGTATATTTTTTACAAAAATCCGTTTTCTTTATTGCAATTCACTTCTCCGGTTTATTGTTGTGAAACATTTTCATAGTAAGGTAATTCTTGGATACACAGGACAAGTGCAGGGACATTTAAACTCTTCACATATATCACACATTACAGACCAGGATTCAGAATAGTAATCTCGTCAACATTAAGTAAGCCCTGTATCAGAGGGCAATATTTCTTCACTTTTTAAAAGGAAAAATGATTGGTGTTCATGACAAGTAATAAACATTTGAACATTGTATTGCCTGACGTGGTATGTGAAAGTCTATGGCGAAATAAATCACACGAGGGCGTACGTTCACAAACACATACACGATGCATAATTCTCACAAGTATACTATAACACTCCAGTATTTAACATGTGCTTAGGATGGATTAGTATAAATTAAGCTTTATGGACTAAACAAGACATCAACAAAACTCTTAAATGTACATTTCTCGTCATATAGACGAAAAAACATTTCTCAACGTGTTCTGGGAATGCAGCATGAAAATGCAGGTGCAACAAAGATAAATAGGTCTACTTGATTTGATTTTTAAAGAAATATTTCTTCTTATCGCATGATTATATAATATTGAAATGTTAATAATGGATCAATACACTGTGTTCAAACGAGGATTTACATGTTCACATTATAGAATACTCAGTAGTTCTCCCCCCCACACACACACAGACACACATACGCAATATGATATCAGCTGCTTCTATAAAACAAAATTTCATTAGGTATGACCTGAGGATATTCCCTAATCTAAATGTAATATCTTTCATAGCAAATGGACAATAAAAATCTACAATACTTTGTAGTCAGACGTAAGGTAATTACAAGTTATTGCCAACAGGTGGAAGAATTGCAACACCGTCGATAGCCTTCTAATACACAATGTTTGTTTTCCTTTTCAAGATATTAAAAAACCGTGCAAAATATTGCATGGATCCAACGGAGTGTTGGCGCTGCAACAGGTTCTTCGCGATTCATTCGCGCCGACGATGTGATATCACAATAAGGGGAAAAGCAAATAAAATTTTAAAAATGCTCTTAGTATCCTCTCGAGTGTTGATTTCAAGCAGCACATATATCTCATATTATATGAAGAATTAGCAACTAAGCTAATGTGATGGTATCTTTGACTCTGAATTCCAGTTTCATAGCTGTTATTGCTAATATGGTTGATTCTTGTGTACACTTTACACAATACAACTGCTCTGAAATAATGTTAAGCATTTACTGAATCTTCACTGATTTTACGTATGCGCAGTGTGTATTTATCCGCCAACATTTATCAAAACTATGACTAAGGAAGATCCTTTTCCTCCATGTGTGTTATATGAAAATACTTTAACATTTTCATAATCAAATCGCTACATTTCTCACTTCCAAATGAAAGATTTTGTTCATATTTTAACATTAATACATGTAATATTACATCGTGTATGCAACCACGTAGTTTACGTCAATTTACAGACAACTATCAAATAAGGGATTTCCATTTTATCGCTTTCTGTGTTATCAGTGCTGCGTTACAAGAAGCAACAATGACCGCTCATCAGCTTCATTTTCATATTTAGCACCATTTAAAATGGAAATAAGTATAATATAAATGTAATAATAATAATAATGAGATAATATACAAATTCGAACTTGCGTAGCATCAGCAACCTCAAAGACTTCTAAAATTACGATCTGAAGCGCAAGATTTTTCAGAACGGGCGATTGAATTTTCATGCACAATTACTCCAAAATGCAACATGATTATTTGAAGAACTGTTTTTATGTACACATTTCATTAAAACATGTATCTTTATAACTGTAGTAGTGGAAGTCGCCAGAAACAATTTTTGAATTTTCAATTTTTCGAAAAATCACAGTTTTCAACCACCATCCGCCATTCTCTTAAACGTCCTTCAGATTATCCAATATCAAAATTTAATCAAAATTGACGGCGCCATTTATTTCAATTTTGAAAATGTCCTACGATCGGGTTTCGGTATCAAGGACCCACAAAACGGGGAGTTCTGGTTACGCCACGTCTTAGAGATGTTTTTCTAAATTTAGCAACTGTATTTATCTAATTTTTTGTTGCCAGGACCGTGCAAACAGTTTTTCGGCTGAAAACTCCGTTTTTTTGCGAAGCACTACTTTCTCATCTTAAGCACGAAGAAGTAAAAATCAGCCCTCTATATCCTTTAAGCGAACTGCATCGTTGAAGTCCCGGTATAGCCGCTACAATGTTCATTTTGAATTCTTCTAGGATCAGATGGGACCTCTAACTCGCTGTAGATCCTTTAGGAAACCCGAACTATCTGAAAAACACATTAAAATACAGTAATTGGATTTCTCTGAAGATAAAATATTTCAACGGTTTAAGTCTAATTATATTCTCCACTAAAATTAAGTAAGCAGTAACGTAAAATCCGTCTGATCCACAACGCCAGGTCTTATCAAGAAAACGTAAGATTGTAATTTCTCAATAAATCCCGTATGTACCTGACTGTTGGTTAGCAACCTTTCAGGGCTGGAGGAACGAAATGCTAAGTAAATGTCCGCGCTCGCCGTGTTGTGAGCACTTGGAACACATCATACAGTCAGAGCAATGCACTCTCAAAAGAGCGGATATTTTTGTTCCTGCCTGGATCAGATAAAAATGAGATGGGCCTATAGAGTCCAAGATTTACTAATGAACATTACTTGATTGGCTCTACCTCACTTTCGAGACGAAAAGACTGGTCAGACAACAAAGGTTGAAGTAAAAACTTAGCCAAGTAGCCTAAAGATTTTGAAGTAGTGTATTTATTGTAGGTTTTCCTACGTGTATGGTGCGTGTACGAAAGTGTATGATCCGAGAAATCTGAAAATCTTATAAAATGCTGGATTGCACGTAACTCACAATGATAATCAGCTTTCTTTCAACTTAACAAATTGCTAATTTATTATAATGATAATCCAAAATGATTCATCTTTGGACGTTTATGACCAGTTTTCTCTACATTAATGGTTATAAAACCTTGTTATTCATTCGTGGGTCTTCAGCGTGCTTCTCCACTTGATTTCGATGGCGCCCTGTTGAACCTTCTCCGTCGACGCAGCGGAATCTGCAGCTGGATAAAGTCCTCGCCTAATGTCGTGTCTGGTTCAAATTCCCCGGCGATACTATTATAATCCGTGTCTTCTCTCACTTGTACGTCTCAGGTGGACGCCTAGACGCATGTTACGTCCTCAAGACGTTTCTATCCTAATACAAGAAACAATAGTGCGCCAACTGCTCAATTACAGTCTTTCCTCGATCTAGTAAAATATATCAGGAGCCGACCCGCTCATCACCGCGTTTCTCAAGCGAATGAATGTTCTTCTAAAAAATCGGAAGCATCAGAATTTTATATCTTTTTCTTTTGTCTCTCAAAACAATGCTAATTCCGCCTCTGCTCTGTCATTTCAACCTAACGAAAATGATCCTTAACGCCGGTTGTTTATCACATAGCGACCCCTCGCGATCGTCCTGACATCGTATATTCTGTGTCATATAAAATGACATTTCCATAATAAAAATGTTTCATTTGTTTATCACAGTATGTACCACGGATCTTGACTGGTTCTAATGACAAAAAGCCCTCAGGCCAACAGCACTCGGACTTTTTGTCGTCGCTCCATCGTTAGAGCCCTTATAACGTCCTTGGCGCATAAATAACTATTATTTTTTTCGTTGGCTTAGTGCAAGAATCACACGCTTAGTAAGTGATATTTTATTTATTTTTTTAAATTTATTTTACGCCAAAAAAACAGTTAAAAACTGCGTATGACGTGCTATGTGGAATAGTGAATTGTGTGCACATTTTCAAAATTCTGTGGTCCCTACACTAAGTCATACTCTACTTAAATTTTGGGGGAAAAAAAGCTCCCATGTAATAAAATCTATTTTCAAGGATGAAAAGGCAATAAATTTTGTCTCTTATCCATGTTGTCCTTCGGAATATTACTTCCTGCTGCAACGACAATGGAAACAATAATTTAGATAATAAGTATTTCCCACTGAATTCTAGAAGACGTGGACAGAAAATGAAGTTACATTTATGACCAGAAGCAAAACAAGGGAGCCATCAGCATTTGCTCAATGGATCAGAAACTGGACGAAAAACCTGATCCGGATGGGGGTCATTTGACCCGGAAGCTGTAATTACAATAGTTGTTACAGGTTGTTTATACACATTTACACAGTTGAAATGGTAAATAATGCATTATGTATCATTGTTAAAATTAATGTTACTTTTCTTGTAATGCTCAGTATAGTCTCTAATTGTATAGAAACAGTTATGCAGTGATGGTGGGAAGTAAGATTTACTGAAAAATTTTTGTAGAGGTTACTGTGTATAATAATTATTGTAAATATTTTAAAAATGGGATTGCATCTCGCCTTGCACGATCGATGAATTCCGTTTTCGTCTTAGGAGAGCATTCCATACTATTGTGTGTTCCTTATTCCATATCGCCATTGAAGTGAATTAAATAATTACTGCGTTTAAAGGAATTTCTGAGAAATGTTTGAGCAATAAACGGTGTCAAAGAGATCTGCTGACTTCTTTAAATTCGTTATCCATCGTTGCGTATTTGCCCGCCGACCCGATAATGGGTCTAGTACTGGAATCTCGATCTCGGTAATGGCCGTGCGGACTAACATTTTCGGATTGGTCACGCTTGTCTAGTCAACAAGAATGATTGGAACTGGATATCTTTTGTTCGGCTGAAACCCCGTCGTCCTCCTGCGGAGGCCAACAAGGGTACACTCCATTTGAATAGGAATGTCACGGGGTATAGCAAGGGTAACATGGTACACTCGCAAGGGTCACCGTGATCCCCTACTCACTCTGTGGCGTTCAATCGGGCAGGACATCCTCCCGTCCGGTGAGTCGGAGATGATGAGGCTCTGACTGCTCGCCTGGAAGAGGACGAGACCAAAGCCAGTGTATTGGATCACGGCGGAAGTTGGCTATGCATGAAGTGTAACGCAGAAAGAATATGAAGAAACAAGCTGACATCTCAACCGCCAGGACACCCATTCCCGCGCTAATATAGGTGTCATGTACCGCAATAAACAGTATACAGTATACATGATGGAGCGTTCAGCATACAGAGGAAATAAAAGATAGGGTGATAAAAAGGTAGATGTGAAATGAAATGGAGAATAATGAGATCGAAGATGTAGAAGAACAAGGCCTTTCCTGCTTCCGTCAAAATATTGGACAACCGAACTCCGAGGAGAAGTTTTCAGAGACACTGGTTAATCTTGCATATAATTCACGAAAGATATGTGCATTAAATAATACGACACAATCAATCCTTACCTGTATAATTTAGTGTATTAATTTAGAGGGTTCAAATACCCAGCGCTCTCACTTGACATCAATTCAGAACTGTCAAGAAGTATACGAGTTTTGGTATGCTTGCCAACCTCGTTAACACACAGTTGACTTAGTTTTTCTGGTTGCAAATTTTACATCCCTACCTGAAAAATAACCATAATTATATAATATAAATAAGGTAATGTTAATTATAAGGTAAATAAAGGGGCAATATTAGGACATTCTCATAAGAGGCATAGTAAATGCAGTATATAGACTCTACAAGTAGTATATGACTACCAGTTTGTTTATTAATTAATCCTAACTAAACAATGATATCTTGCATTGTCAATTTCTAACATTGTATTCCATTGTAATAATGGAACGCACGTCCTCTCTTGTGCGTTGCATGCAATTCAAGGGTTTTGAAAATATCAGACAAATACTTGCTCAATAAAATGTAGCGATATAAATATTTAATGAATAAAATCATACTGAAATGTACAGTAAGTATTCAATGAGGTATGTCTGAAAGTTATCAGCAATATCTTCTTATCGGAATGTGACAGGGAAATTCAGACACACTTAAGTTAAATTGCATCACTGTAAATTTGAGATTGCTCCTCCAGCTCACTTCAAGTACATTGGATGACTTACATTTCGGAAAAATTACGTAATACATTTTATTTTTCTTCTTCTTCTTGCTATTATAGTGATAGAACATATACTCCATAAAATGCAATCTGTCGGAAAAGATAGAATTCTTATTACCATATCAACCTTCATATACATTGTATTGGCTTGACTACCTGTGAAATTTAACATATCACTTCTTTCAGAAACATTATCATTGACTGGAGAGGAAATACAAATCCCTAGAAAAGAAAATTCTAACTTACTAGGACAAGTATTTTAATGACCTAAATTTAAATTAGCTAAATAATTTCATTCACACCTAACTTCTCTTGAAAAAAATGAATTCTTTAAAATATACCAAACCATTTTGTCATTGTGATTTTCATAGTACTGGAATTTCATGGGAAAGCTGCTGCTACTGTATCGACAGAACGTAGGGCCCAGTGGGGAGCAAACCATGGGTCATGCTGTCTTTTAACCTACCTATACCACTTTTATTCACAGAAAATCTTGAATTGGCTGCAAATTCTTGATTCACTACTATTTTATCACATACCTTCCACGAAATACAAGAACCATGAAATAGATGCGAGGATATTATTACCACAAAAATTGTACTGTCTTGGAGTACGTTTATGAGGCAACGACCTATAAAGTTCTGAAAGAAAATCAATATTTTGGACATGCATTTGTATTGGCATTACATACATGATATAAAGATGCCTCAAGTCATGCAAAACTATTAGCAACAGAGATTTGTAATGTTGCACACAATTTAGACCCGTGTAGTGCCTGAAATGGAAATCAATGGACATTTTAGACAATAGTGACAAATTCTCTGATTATGTACATGTTGTACCCTCAGCCAATAATGTACCACAACGATTTCCCACGTAATCGCTCACTCGGTTTTAATATTCCTTCTTTGGAATGGGTTCTGCAGCTCGCAAGCAGATTTCGTTTAATACAGCTTACCTAAAAATAAACAAAATTATCATTACTGATACAATGTAGGAATGCATTCATTAATTTTATTGTATTAATATATATATATATATATATATATATATATATATATATATATATATATTAATATCACTAATAAAGCTCTGCAAATACCATCGGTGAATTTCCCAACATTGCATACTCCACATTAAATCTGGGTCGATACGTTACCTCAACTTTCTCACAGCACCACCTACCTAAACAATACAGAAACAAATAATTGAATTATGATTTGGGCAAATTCGTTAGCTAATATTCTATTCACGAAGAAGCAAGAAGATTACAGAAGCAGTCGTGCATGCTGTGAATAAAAATTATCAATGCACATGGAGTCGGAAGCTTCTTTTAATAATTTATTAACTCTGAACAATGTTGATTCAATTATGGTGAAAATTCCATCACGTCTCTGTGTAAATGCTTCGTGTATATTAATCTCATTAATACATGATGCAACGATAGTCTCGATGGAAACCATCCTTATTGGGACTTATTATTTTCATTAGTTTGGAATGGATGAATCCTGCAGTTCGCAAACATTTCATTAAATACCGGCTTCCTAGAAGAGTAAAATATACCATTATTATCTAGACAACATAGGAGAATATAGCAACGTTTTCTGAGCCAAAATAATTACTTACCATTATAGATGTCATCAGTTATTAGCCTGTTTGCGTTAGACAAGTAAACATGCATAAATATATTAATTCACTAATAAAATACCTAGAATACCTTTGATGAATTCTAACACTCTCACACACTCCTCTCAAGTTTAAATGAACTTGGGTGGATATAAAGCACATCCACCTTTCATGTTAAGTACATGCTACCTAAAATATGAAAAAATTACTATTACTCATTGACAATGAATAATGATTTAATGCAAATTATCCCTTTCTTCTATAGAAGACAAGGAACTCTTGAGTGCAACGTAGCTATGCTGTATGAATCAAATTGTCGATGCACATGAAGAGAGATCGTTCTGTCAACATTAATAATAATTATTGAAGAAACACTGATGATTGATGGAATAATGGTAATTCCATCATATTAAATATTAAAGCTGGTCTTGATGCAACTATCCTTATTGAGACTTCACAGACAGGCATGTACGAAGATATGCGTTCTCCACATTTCAACGGTTATTTTGAAATGGAATATGCTTGGATAAAATTGCTATCAACTACGGACACTATCAACACTGAAATTGAATAAATACGTCTCAAAATAATGAGAAATTATTAATTAGATTACATCATGAAATAATTCCAGTTCTTTTAATTTTATTTTAAAATTTTATACCTCCTCTAAAGGTAGCTCCACAGTGCGCAGATCTTCCACAAAAAAAGGATTACCACGAAAATATCAAGACACTTAAAATCATTATTTGCTTTGTTGTCACCGATATGAAATAAAATAAAATTTTTCTCAAAAATAAATGAAGCAAATATATTCTATAAATAAATAAATAAATAAATAAATAAATAAATAAACAAACATGCTCCTCACCTGATGCGCTCAACAGAAAATTCTTGAACGTTCTCCGCCAGCCATTCTAAAACATTCATTGCAAAATGAATTTGCAGAACAAAGTCCCAGATTTTAAGCACAGATGGAAATTTTGCCATCAGAGCACGAGTGAATGGAACGCATCCAAGCTCTTAACTTTAAAATGGTCTGTGTGTGTACTTGTATCGTCCATCAATCCGTCCACATCCATTCGTCAGTTTCCATATTCCTGTCACTGTACGCGGTCGGTGCTTGTGTCGTCCGTCAATCCATCAAATCCATCCGTCCGTCCGATCCGTCAATCCGTCCGTCCGTCCGTCCGTCCGTCCGTCCGTCCGTCCGTCCGTCCGTCCGTCCGTCCGTCCGTCCGTCCGTCCGTCCGTCCGTCCGTCCGTCCCGCCTTACGTTGCTCCGATTAGCATGTACGCGTGTCCGCACGTCCGTTCGTGTGTGCACCGTACGTCTGTCGGAACTGCCATTTATTGCACTCTTCGCCTTGCGTCTCTGGATTTATAGATATTTCGTCAAGTATATTTGATATTAGTGATATATCTCCAAGCTAAGTAGTTCTCGAGATCAATCTTGAGTTTGTTATATACATTCATATATATACATATAAAATACAATTGGTACTCGTCGAAGTGATATTTTTAAAAACCATTGATATAATCTTTTGCTGTAAATTTAGAAAATGACTAATCTAAACCAATACAATATGTTCCTTTTCTGTTTAAGTTAAATGTACCCTAACAATTTTGTTAAATGTACCCTAACAATTTTATCAAATTTTATCAAATTGTTAGGGTAATTTCAATTATTAAATTTGTTAATAACAAGGACGAAGTTTTTTTGAAACAAAAGATGAAGAATTGTCAAAATCCGGGCAGTACTTGTTGTAATTAAATCGCAAAACGGCCTACGTTGCAACCTTACTTTCTCTGAAGTGCCTTCGCCATATACATTTCAGTGGAGTTGTAATGACATCGCACGACCCAATCGGCTTGGAAAAACTTAAAAATCTATTAGAACCATTTTGTAACTGCATTTTACACGCCGCGTAAATATACGTATATGCTTCGAGAAAAGCCCTAAACAATTTCCAACCGAATTATCAAAAACAATATCCGTTGCATGGTATATCTGAAAAAGAAACCAAATTATTATAAACCTCCAACCGAATTATCAAAAACTCTGTTTGTTATTTAAACTTTGAATAGTAAAAGCAATATATATTTTCTTTAAAAGTTTAGTTTGAAATCGACATACGTACCAATAATGATTTGGTAACTCAGATTGTTCGAAATCTAAGGTATCTGTAAAAAAGAAAACAACTTATTGACTGCATTGTAATGACAAAATTCAATAACACTGTCAAAAAATGTAACAAAGTACCACACTAAGAATTACCTACACATTCTGGGGTCAATGAGGTCTACCACAATAGTATTACGTGGTATCGTATATCGTGGTAGTATATCGTGGTAGTATTACGTGGTTCATTATGTGGTAGATACCTCATTAACCCCAGATAGCTTATCATGGAGTACCACAAAATCTCCGCTGCCACCACAGAACCTACAATCATATACGCCAAGACGTTTCAATGCCTGCATCTGGGTTGGAGTTGGCACTTCCAGCTCGCATACATACAATTTATTGAAAGAATCCTGTCAATTTAATGGTTTAATGGTAAAGTTTTAATAGAAAGTACCTGATCGTACTGAAGTATCGTAGTTCTCGACGTCCTTGCTACAGATTTTCAATGCGTTTCGGTTGGAAATTTTTGCAGTAAGCGTGTGGCCTTACATGTAAACTACCTGTGAACAAATATATTCTAATCATTGAATGAACTGTGGCAACAATATTTCATGGGTTAGCTTTTTGTGTAATCATCGTAGTAGTTATGACACAAATTTCGACGAATTCTCTGGCGATCTGTCGCTCATGCTCGTCATCTTAGGAATCGCGTCGGCACCACCTGTGCCTGGACATGGCGTCTCCCGGATAGCCAAGTAAGTTCTAATTCCGGCCGCAGAAGCCCACGCTCTCATTGGAGAGTCGATCTTAGAGGTCTCTCCAGCTCACCAGTTTCATTAAATGAATGTCTATGAAAACACTTCAGTTTGGATTTTAGTGACAATTTTGCACTTTTTGATGGATGGTCATTTCCCTTTCTGAAATAAAAGCAGTAACATAAAATTTAATGAAGAAACAAAATTACTAGTATTAATAGTATTACAACAATATTACTTGCAAGAACAAATGTTTAGAAACGCAAAATCAACATTTCTAAATGATCGGTGATGTCACAGAAGCTTGAAAGATTGCGCTCAAACCCGTTAAGCAGGGACGCGCTCACACGCCACAATGAGTCCGGGAAACGTACATAGACCGACATAGACTACGAGCTACCCTGGTAGGAGGATGAGATTGGCCAGTGCGAAGAAGTTGTACTTGAAGCTGTCTCTGCCGAAGGGCGTCCGATGTAGAAGGTGAAGGAAGTAGAAGAATTCATCAACATCAATTTAAATCCGAAAATCAACATTACAATCTTAGGTGCAGTACCATTATAATGGAAGAATTAATCAAGTTAAATTAACATAAAATAAAAAACTGTAAATGCATCATGCGGTTTCATGCACTATTCATAGCAATGTTAACTGCACCATAATTCTATATACAAAAAGTTGTATTGTTCAGATATATAAAATAAACAAATCAGAGAACGAAATCCAGTTGAATTGAAAAAACTGCCTTACTCTTCAGAAATAGTATCCATAATCTTCCAAACCAAACATCAATTCAAAGCGTAACTCATTATATCAGCTAGTTAGAGCTAAGTATTATCTGCACATTAAAAATTGCCACTACGATAAGTTTATAATAGTCGGTTTTCATCCTAAAACATTAACCCTCCGGGCAAACGAAGCCCGTTGTAACTGGAAAGTACACCTAACACTAAAACCAAACAATTACGAGTGGCCACTCAATACAATTTTCACTTATTCCACGCAATACAATTTTCACTTATTCCGCATTACAATTTTCACTTATTCCACGCAATACAATTTTCACTTATTCCACGCAATACAATTTTCACGTATTCCACGCAATACAATTTTCACTTATTTCACACAATACAATTCTCATTTATTTCACACAATACAATTCTCATTTATTTCACACAATACAATTTACAGACTTACTCGAGTTTGTATAATAAGACAACACTATTGATTCTGCGCATGAGCAGATGCACTGAAGTTTACGTACAACAAAAGGATAGACCCAAAGATACAACCTTGTGGGACCCCATGTTCAATTGACAAAGAATTGGAAAGATAAGTAAATAATGTCCTTTCATGCCAGTACGGTATTTGTACACTTTGAGATCTATGTTTAAGATACGAGGTTATTCAATCTATGGCAATACCACGAATTCCATAAGAAGGTAATTTTGAAAGCAAGATGTTATGGTTAATAGCGTCAAACTTTCGAAAGATCTAAAAATATCTGGCCGGTTCTTCAGTTTGGTCTTTTAATGAAGCAATATCAACATTAAAAGAAAAAATTAATTCGTAGATTTTATTTTCTAAAACCGTGTTGTGAGTCTGAAAACGCTTCGTTTTTTTCCTGAGAAAAGTTTTTTCATTCGCGTATACAAAAACCCCTCTCATATTTTTTAAGACAACTGATAAAAGAGAAATTGCCGGTAATTTTGAATTTTCATTTCTCTTATTTAAAAAGAGACGTGATTTTGCTGTTTGAAAATATCTGGAAATATTCCTATGCACAAGGAAGCATTGAAAATTTGAGTTAAGAGTATAGCAGCGATAGTGATGCAGAAACTTGAACTACGCGCGCAGATGATCAGTAGTGCTTTAACGTTCGAGGGTGCACAAACGGTTATTCACATATTACAATATTCATATTCACACAACACAATATTCACTTATTCACACAACACAATATTCACTTATTCACACAACACAATATTCACTTATTCACACAGCACAATATTCCTTGTTCACACAATCTAATATTCACTTATTCACACAATCTAATATTTCTTGTTGCGCAGTACAATATTCACGCCACACTGTACGCAACATATTCACCAAACAAAACATTCATGCAGTATAGTACAATAATCACACCATACTATACCGGAACAATACCGATTATTATAAACTATTTATACCGAAGAAAAATTTACCAATTCAAAATATATTTAGTACAATCCAGCAACAATTATTTTACTCTATGATTTGATAATAGTTTGGTTGATGACTTTGGTGCCCTTCCCCTCGATGTTGTTCGCACTGTGGCCTTTGTTGATAGGATTTAAAATAAAATATTATTAAGAAAATGAAAGTCTGAAATTTGGAATTGAAGAACTAGCAATTACCACTAGCAATTATTTTCAACAAGTGCTGCGTTTATTACAAGACGTTCTACGAAAATGTCGGATAATTTTGGAATTCACATGGTTGGAAAAAAATATCTAAATTAATTTTGCAGATGACATTGTCTTAATTGCCAATCCATCCAGAGAACTGCAAGCAATGCTCTCAACTTCCGATTCTTAGTAAGGAAGTAGTCTACAATAAATCTCAGAAAATTAAGGTGATGACAAATAGCACAAAAGAAAATTTCTGTTGGTGCAGAATAAAATTAATAGGTGAATGAATACATTTTATCTAAGATAATTATTGCCCCTTTCAATATTAACACAGAACAAGAATTAACCAGACGGTTGTGCATCATAGTCCAGCATTTTAGGGATTAAAATTTATTACTTTGAACAAATCCTACACGCTATGAATAAAGTGAGAAATCATCAATACTTGTATAGCGCACGCATATGGTTCGCAAACATGGGCATTAGAACATGAAACAAATATTGTGATGTCTGCCTCAAAAAATTGAGAAAGAAAACATTTAAACATTACCCATAAGTATAATACGAAATGAAGACATAAACCTTCAAATTAAGGACCACTGTTAAGAGGACCAAATCGTTACCACTGTTCGACATAGAAATGGGATTTGGGGCAGGAGTCATATCATGCGACTTTCCCATCTCCTTCAGAACCCACGAATTACCCAGCCAGGATTCAAGAGTTCGGCAGGCTGAGAGCTGGTCGTAAGAACTGAAAATGCTGTTGGCAAGAATGGTTTACCTCTGCGAGGATCGTCGGAAGTGGAGGCCATGTCTAAATCCAACGCAATGAACGTACACTAAGATTATTCAGTTTCTCGCCAACTTGATATGTGCAATGTAGAAAGTAGTACAATAAAGGATGATTAGTTAGATTCAGTAGTGATCAAACTGAACAATGTTATATTTGACAGTGACAAAGTGAACAATGTCACTTGGCGTTTCACATTTTTCTTATTTTGTGTGTAAATAGCGTCTTGTGGAAGTTTCCCGGGTGGGTGCTCAGAATTCTACCATTGAAATCAGCCGACAACTGGGGCCACTTGCGCTCTATGGGATTGTAAGGGCTATAATAATAATAATAATAATAATAATAATAATAATAATAATAATAATAATAATAATAATGTAATTGTACAGCAGCATTTTACTTTCCCATGTATGTTTCAATATGTAAAGTACATGGAATATTTTTTTGTATGATGTAACAAGAAATTAGTGGTTCTATAACACATATTTTATCACAATTGCGATATACCAAGTGAACGCTATTTTAGTAGGAAATGTTATTTTATATATTTTAGAATATAGGATGTCAGATTCCTCGCCACTCCGTATGAATGGCAGATTGAATAATTGGTTTGTAAGTACGTAGCAACATTGCAATTCGAACCCAATTAACTGAGCTAGCACAAAAAATTTGGAGTGAGAGAGAGATTTAAGTGCATGGAATCATTCGGTTTTAAATGCAACCTTTTTCCTGGCGCTCCGTCCATTTATCAGTAATACTTGTGTTTCAAAATGTCTTTCAAGTAGGACTTCTTAAATAAATATAGACTTGTTTCAAATTAGCAGTCAACGTCGGACGTTTCACATTATTTCTAAATTTGCAATTTCGGAAATTTCCAGGGTGTTCAACGAAACAGATAACGTGATTATTTAAGCGTCTCTGGTTCCTTGGAAAAATTTAAGAAAATATTTGGAGCGAATTTGAGAAATTTCTTTATAAATTGCCTGAATTTCAAACACAAATTACGCAAATTAATGAACTAGGTTTTGAAGAACTTGCTAATAACCTTTTTAAGACCTAATTTTTCTAGAACAGACTAAGGCAAAAATCTCATCTTCAACTTTGTAGTTTTACCATGTCAGCACTTTTGTCGTTTGAAAATACAAATTTCGATGAAATGAACTAGCGGCAATTTTTATCGTCCTTTGATACATACGGAGATAATTTAAAAGAAAAAATACGACCTCTTTCGTTAATATTTAAAAAATTAAAAATTGCCTTTCACGCAAATTACGCTAAAACGTATTTTCGAAAAACTAAAGTGTATTCAAAATCCTCTTTGAGAACAGATCATGCGAGTGATAAATTTCTCAATATTTGAGTCATATTTTAGAAGATATTGAAAAAGTTGAGGTTTTACGTAAGTATCCCCAAAAATCAAAATATCGTTTTCAAACACACAGGGCCTTGAGTTCATTTAAATCGATGGGCCAATCTCAATTTGGACCCAATCGGCTGAACAGTTTAGACGTTTGCTTGGATGCGGACAGAGGTTTTGCAGTCAATGGATTTCGGTATCAAAGAGCCACAAACCATAAATTCTCACTTCATAATGTGTTAGAAAGTAATTTGAGTATACATAGAAATAAGATTTATATTTTTTCATTGCCAGGGCCCGGCACTAAATTTTTCTGACAAAAAATTAATTGTATTTTCCGATGCACGATTACAATTATCTTCTTTCCAGTAAAGAGATACAGTAAAAACTGATAAATGCTGGGTCAGTTACAATTTACTAAATAAGTGCACAAAACTACTGAAATTTGGAAACCTTCAGTACCTGACAGTTTTTGAATCCTGGAGACAGTATACATAATTTGGTTAAAGGCTATTAAATTTATTTGTTGCCAAGAAATTTGTAATTCATGATCAAGCCTGTTTCTCTCTGGAGTCCACTGAACTTTTGTAGTTAATCTCCTTCCAGTTGGGTTGTGGACAGGTCTCAAATTTCAAAATTTCTGTTCAAGTGCAATGTTTCATCTCAGTGATTCAGAACTCTTGCTTTGCAGCGCCTGGATGGTGAATTTAATGAATTTTTATTTTACAACTCAACAATACAACAGTAACAGTATACATGTAAATAGTATATACACTGCATACTAAGAATATAATACAAACTGGGCCCTTTCCTACATTTATCAAACAGTGATCCTTTCTGCTTTGCCCACTTTGTAATAACCACCTCACCTTACCTGAATATTCCACCTCACCCACATTCTTCCTTCTTCAAATAAGACATCTCTAGGTATTCCAATCTTCCTCTTCTTTCATGAGATGCCACTTTCCTCCTCACTAAGCCAATATTTATAAACTCTCAGTTCCTTTACCTAATCTAACATCTTGCCATCCTGATTCTGTCTTTCCTTACATTTAGCTTTTACATAGCTAGAATTTCGCCCATCTGAATAATTTCAAACCATTACTAAAATTTGAATTTCTTATGTGTTCATGTCTTCCTGTAAGCAGTCCTTATCTCTTTGAATCTATTGTTTACTTAGCTCTTTTCCTTCCTTAGCATAGTGCTCAGTAAGATAACATTAATTATTAAACACGTACCCTTTTCCAAACAAATTTCTCAGTCTCCACGATTCATCTATTCCCCAAACAACTTGTACACAATAACTCATTAACCTTCCCTCTTCTAATCGTTTTCTCAAACTTACATGCCATTTTGCCCACCTCTTTTCTCATTTGTTACCTCTGTCTCCCATCTTATCATGTAATCAGAGAACAAATAGTCTGTACCTATCATCCATCTTAAAATCTTTCATGTGTTGCTTTTGTTTCCTTTTTTCAGCATCTAAATTTCTGCTCCCCATAAAATAAAGCTTAACAGGCTGTCATCCTAATACCCTTTGCCCAAAAATCCCTGTATATTCCTCATAGTATACCCCACACATCTTTATAGTCACCATCTCATATTTTCTATTATAGTAGCCTCACTCCTTGATAAGCCAAAATTCTAAACATTTATGGTCTTTCTACATTTCTAACAATACATACTTTTCCACACATAATTTTCTCACATTTACTCATTTATTGCCCTTTTTTAAACTCCATCTCTTTTGGTGCTTCTCCGTATTTTAATTCAATTCCTCTATTCTCTAAACATGTTTCTAATCTCATATTAATTCAAGTCATTTGCTATATCAGCTAATAATACATCAGCGTAAGATAAAGACAATTTTCATTTACTAGTCAATAACCCACCAACCTGGCTCAACTTGACTAACTCTAAACATACCATATATAAATTGAAAAAGGGACTCGATGGGCAGCCCTGTCTAATCCCTTTATTGATACAAAAATTCAGCTTAATGCTAAACAACCTTTATCACCCTGTGACTTTTTTATATTAACTTCAAACAATGAATGATTTCATCGGTTTCTGTTCTTATAACCCTCTGCAACTATTTCCTGTTCAGATGTTCGAAAGATGGCTTCAGATCAATAAATACAGTGTATCTGCTTCTTTCTTTTATCTCCCTTCCTATAATAAAAATTAAAATCTAAATATTGTCCATAATTCCCATACCACTTTTGAAATGTTTGATATTTGATAAATGAACCTTTCTCTGTTACCTCTCTCCAGTTTGAAAATTATAATTCTCATCATATTTTATCTGAGATGCTCACGACATTATTCTATGTAAATTTTCTACCTTATTTTTGTTTCATTGCTTTTAACTCATTCTCAGTTCCTTGCATATCATGTAATTATACAACTAACATTATCAATCTACCAGGTTGTAAACGTGAATTGAAATATTTATTCAGGATCATTAACATAATATTCAAGAAATTATATTAGATTTGTTTTATTAAATGAAAAAAGGTACAAAATGGAGTGCTTGTACTCTTCAAGAGTACATCTGGAACCCTAGTATCGTTAGAAATGTGAACGTTATATTTATTCTTTAAACAATATCAATATATCCATTATTCTGCAATTCATGGAGGCATCGGACTATTCCTTAATACCTTGCGAAGAACAGGCATCTTGTAGCAATACTGCCACAGATATAAAATATTAAAATTGTTTTATACATAAATCTTTGATCAGTGAATAAGCTGATAAGTCAAACAATTTTACAGAAGAGCAAAAAACGTTTAAGAAATTAAATCAGGGATTAATGATATTCAAACGAAGTAATGTTATTCAAACAAAACTCTTTTTGTGTAGGTTTTTGCTTGAATATCATTAATTTCTTATTTTTAACGATGATTTAAAGTGGATTTTTGCTCCCCTGCAAAATTAAGTTTTTGACTTATCGGCTTATTCACCGGGAATTAAAAATATGAAATATGATAATCGAGTCTTGAAATGTGATACAGTGCATTGGACGCTCAACACCGTACTCAACTTGTGCCGCGGGGCAGCGGAAATGAAGGAAAGGCTACCGCCCACTTCGGCCTCTACAGTTACAAAGCTGTTACACTATGTTTCTGCGCCGCAATAGCCTGATGGACCGGGTGCTGTCGCCAGCCAGCGACGCATTTTGCCCGCCGCTGCAAGGCCACAAAAAGAAGTTCCCATACTGCAGAAGTAATATCAGAACATGTAAATATACGTTTTATTTCCCATGCTTTCCATTCATCAAATATCATTACATTCGTATTTTTCTTTTCTAATATGCGAGAGATGCTATGTAAGTGAAAGAAAACAGAGGTGTGCAATGAAACCCTATCCGGGATGCTAGGAAACGAGATGCTTTCTGAATAAAAATGGCTACCTAATAGTTCAAAATAAATGGTCAAATTCAATTATTATTAACATTTTTCAATTTCTAAAATTGATAAGCGTTTTCCTGAAGATGGAAGACCTCTTCACACGGCATTTGGTCAATTAGATCACCCCTTTAGCTCCCGTGTCAGAAACTAAGTTTTTCTTTTAAAAAAAGTATGAATTTTAAAACTTGATCTTTCCCTTTTCATAAACCACGTTGACGTACTTGACATTATGGATTTCCATCAAAACGTAAAATCATTAAAATTTGATTTTCGGTACTTTAACCTAATTTTAACTATTTTCAATTGCAATTTGCGTACGAAGTTCCTTTTTGTTCGACTGAGTTCTGTGCACCATTCCCCCGATAATTTGAGAATTAAAACTGGGTAAATGGAGGTTACTTGTATATCAAACGTAATTTCATATTTATACATTATCTGCTCCACAATCGTTGGTACGTGCTCATTAAATTGTTGCGGTTCCAGTATTACTGGATTTTCTAGATAAAAAATTATTTCCACATATCATTACGAATTAATACAATACTTACGGTATTACTGTTCTTCTTCATCCATTATCTCTGTATTCTGAGAGCAATAGTGATATTTGGCTGCGAGAACTGAAGTGTGACTTTGAAGACAGTGCCGTCAGCGGTGAAAAACATGGTAAGCGGAAGGTCCTCGGAGAAATGGACGTACCTTTCGGTGAACTGCAAGGAAGTGAGGAAAAGTTGCCAGAATCTGCCGCTGCAGCTGGTAATCGTAGCGCTGCTGCGCCAACATCAGTGACACTGACTGTAGAGCCGATTAGGCTACGAAAAACGATAAGTTAATTAATTTCTCAAGCTTTCAAATTTACTCAGCCTTAATACTCTCCAGCCTGTTTCATTCTCAATACTGTATTAATAAAAATGTTTAATTTCGTTGCAATTCATCTCTTTTAGTTACTCAACTGATGCAAGTCAGTCCGTTCGATGTTGGAAACCTGAGGTATGATAGAAAGGAGCAATTTCAATGTATTACCTGATCTGATTGTTGGTTTGATGTACATTTATGTTTGGCATTTTGTTTGAATGGATTTATTTTCGAAACTTTAATCCATTATTGTAAAAAACCTACATTATATTCCTTTTTACTGAATATATATTGGAAATGTCCATACGCATATTTGCTTTTTTATTGTATTTGAAATTGAGATATTTGTGCAAGTAACTTAAGATTTTTACGATCATGCTAAATGGTTATAAATTAAAAATTTAGTCAATAATTAATGGTCTCTGAAATATTTATCATAGTGCAAATATTTGGCGATTATACATCCATGTTGCACATACAGTATTGATTTTTGGATCTGAAATAACTAGTAAAGAAATTGAATGTGATCAACAGTGACACATTTAATCATTTCAAAATAAACATTTTTACCCCAAATGTACAATGTTTGTCAGTAATTTTACAGTTAAGGAAATTGAAGCATTTAAAATAACACAATTATAATAATAAGCTGATCAAACTGTGGATAGAAAACGTAGTTGAAAAAAAAACTATGAATTCTAGTTAAGAAATTAAAACTTTGAGTCGTGAGGGTATTTTACAAGGAAGAAATATTTTAATAGTTCATTCTTATTTCATAAAACATTTTTAACTATAGAATATTGAGGATGAGTGAATTACTTACATGTATCTTGGTTGCCTAAGTGTTTATGGGAGTAGATCATGGAAGTAAATGGGAAACTACTAAATATTTAAATGTGATATGTAGCAAGGATTTGCGTTTGGTATAAAAATGATAATTAAATACCACTTAAATTCACCGAAACATTTGCAAGTAACGTGAAAAACTGTGGATGTTGCTCCTCCGTATATAGAGCTTATCTCGAATAATAAATAACACACATTAACTAATTGCAGTGCACAATCATAATGAGTGTCTGAGGCAAGTCTAACACTGTGGTGGTGCAATTGAAATATTCACGAAGGATGGAGGTTTCATCCAGTCGCGATTGAAAGGCGTTGTCATTGTCAACAATAGTATTTATTTCACAAATAGCAGCTTTCGATGTGCTTAGCCATAATCATCAGTTTTTCTGCTGTCTGACCATCATCAGTTTTTCTGCTGTGTGGTAGTCGTTTTGTGGCTCCCGAACGGCAGAAGGCACGATGATGATAACTAAACCATCGAAAGCTGCTATTTGTGAAATAAATATATTGTTGTTTAATATTTCTTTGCCTTCAATATTTCAATTATGTAAATGTCAACTACAACTCACCACTGAATCAATATTCATCAGTCAGTAAATTTCTCCAAACAGGAAGATTAACCAAGACAGACTCTTTCATGATCATACCTTGTATTTATTAGACATAATTGCATAGACTTCGTTTCGTATATTTGAATACTATTTGAGATATTTTTCAAACTTTTCACTCAGATACATGTCAAATTGTCCTCCTGTAACACACGTCAGCTACAAAATATTTGGAGCACATTCTACTTTCATAAGTACTAATAAACTTTACATCACGATCTAATCAAATAATTCTATATTATTAGTTTATTATTATTAGTATACCTATATAATATAATATATTATGTAATATAATTATTAATATAACTATATTATATATTATAATATATTATAACTATATTATTATTAGTATGTAGATACGTATAGCTATCTAAAAATACGTATATATTCATATAATATTTAAAATATTGGAAGAAATAAAAGAAGTCATCTTCGTCAACATATCAGCTTTATTAAGATAGCCGGCTTTCGACGGCTTTGCCGTCATCGTCAGTCTCGCTGCTGTCGGCAAGTCGAGCGACTGTGCCGACAGCAGCAGGACTGACGATGACGGCAAAGCCGTCAATAACTATCTTAATCGCTGATATGTTGACGAAGATGACTTTTCTTTATTTCTTCTTATAAGGCTGTCAACAACATCCAATCAGAATTCCCACAATTTAAAATGTTGGCTGCGAAGACGGAGCAGACCACATCCAAAATATTATTGGTAGGAAGCAAATCAGGATCTTCATGGATATACGATATTTTAAAATTTTATTTATATAGCAAAGTAAAAAGATCAATTGGCTCATTTTCAGAATAGACTTGCATACATGCTAAACAAAAAATATTTTATATTTTAAAATTTGAAAATCAACATAGTCTGCCAATATTGTAGTTTCATTGAATTAGTAAAAGCTACAAGTACAATCGAACGATTACTATCACATTTACGATGTTGTCGAACTACACAGAAAGGTTGATTTAAAATACCCAGGTTCAGACTTTGAAACTAAACTGTTAGGCTCCTTCCAAGACAAAACACGATACCTCCTGAACCAATAACCGTAATATAAACTCTCTGCCAAAAACTTCTGCCATAATCGTTGCAAAAAAGTAATCTGTAATAAGGAAATTTGCCGCGGACCGGATTCAGTTTTACAATACCATGGTTCCAACCCCAGAATTTAGACTCTTGGAACTTCGTCCGCGAGAAAGGCGATACCTCTGAACTGTTAGCGCAACAATTTAAAGCCTCTATACCAAATTTGCTCTTACACGTTGCTAATTGTATTCTGCAATAAAAATATTTGCCGCGGACCGGTTAGTTTAAAATACACAGGTTCGAACCTCAGAAATTAAACTATTGGAAGCTTCCTTCCAAGACAAAACACGATACCTCCTGAACCAATAACCGTAAAAATACATACTCTCTGCCAAAGCCTGCCCATAATCGTTGCAAAAAGTAATCTGTACTAAGAAAATTTGCCGCGAACCGGTTAGTTTACAATACCAGGGTTCCAACCCCAGAATTTAAATTCTTGGGAGCTCCCTCCGCGAGGAAAAGGTACGATACCTTTTTGAAGTTGAAGTCTTGGAAGCTCCCTGCGCAATGAAGAGAAACGTTACCTCCTGAACCAATAGCCGTAACAATTTATACTCTATGGGAGAGAGAGAGAGAGAGAGAGAGAGAGAGAGAGAGAGGGAGAGAGAGAGACAGACAGAGAGAGACAGAGAGAGAGACAGACAGACAGAGAGAGACAGAGAGACAGACAGACAGACAGACAGACAAAGAGAGAGAGAGGAGGTAATGAGAGATAGAGATTGAGAGGGTGAGGGGGAGAGTTGATTTCTGGTCGAACGCGGCAGACCGGACATCCATTACCTGGGGAACGAAGTAGGAAAACAAAAAGGAGGGAGGGCCAACACTTGGCAATTTCGAGTTTTAGTTCGACCAACATTAGTAAACTCAAAATTAAATAATTGTCTCTTTCATTTTATAATTTTAAAGATTTTAACAAAATTATTAGTAAGAACTAGAAAATTCTATAATTTTCTATAATTTTATTAAAATGATTTTCTCCTTTAAAAATTTTTTTTTTTTTAGAAATCAAGCTGTTATATAACAAGTATACATTGTGTGTGTGTGTGTGTGTGTGTGTGTGTGTGTGTGTGTGTGTGTGTGTGTGTGTGTGTGTGTGTGTTATATATATATATATATATATATATATATATATATCGTTTATAAAACACACTTTTCCTTAAAATGTATTACTATTATTTTTCTTTTCATCATCTTCAATATGTACCACACCTCAGATATACCAAATAATTAGAATTATACCAAATAATTATTTTCCGCAATACGTTATCAGTTGGAGTTACGAGTTGCAAGTTATGTACAAAAGAAGCGGATTTAGAAATGCAACAGGAGCGGTACCATTATTTCAAGTAATGCTACAAAATGAAATACAAGAATTTTTTCCACAAGTCTGTAAACTTCTTTGATTCTTCTCACTTCAGTAGCCCAACAATCGATTTCAACAATGAAGCGGATAAAAACTCGTCTTAGAAATACTATGACAACATAACAATGCTGTCAATAGAATAGCAACTTCGAGAAACCAGCAACTTTAACTAAACAAAATTTAATTACTAATAACATGAATACTGACACAATAAATAAAACACGCATGTGCCGAGCATTTACTACAGTTAACATAAAGTTATTTACGGACTACTTGCTGAAAGAATCATGGGAGGCAGTTTATAACGCTAATGACACAAACGAAAAATATAATTTATTTTTCTCAAATTCATTTCTCTTCAACGCATGCTTTCCTATTAAAAGAAAAATTAAACATTTCACGAAAAAGTAATACTTGGATCACAAAAGGAATTAGAACATCGTGTAAAAATAAACGTACTCTCTACTTTATTTCTAAACGTCATGACGTATCTCAAGATTTCCTTATCTACTTTAAAAATACAAAACATTGTTACGAAAAGTCATAAGGCAGGCTAAAATAATGAAAAACGATCAGGATATTTTGAACTCAAATAATAAAACAAAAGCAATGTGGAATATAATAAAAAATACTACCAAATCAACTAGAAAACCCGTAGAGAATGTTGTTTTAAAATATAACGATATAAATGTGAACGACCCGGGCAACAGTGGCTAATCTCTTTAACCAATACTTTTCGAAATTGCTGCCGATCTCACTAAGGGTCTTCAGGCACAAAATTCAAAAACAGACAGTTCACCCAAAATTTTAGACACAATGTTCGTTTCCGAAACTTCTTCCTATGAAATTCTCAAAATAATCGGTAAACTAAAAAATAAATATTCGTCCGGTTTAGATGAATTCCCGGATTCTTTGTTAAAGACTTGTGCGTATGCCATTATACACCCGTTAACTCACATATTTAATGCATCTTTATGCACTGAAACGTTTCCAGATATTTTCAAAACAGCTAAAATTAAGCCGCTTAATCAAAAAAGGCAACAAAAATGAAATTCAAAATTATCGGCCCATTTCTCTTCTATCAGTTTTTTCAAAAATATTAGAGAGACATTTCTCACTAAACACGACGCGCTTTCAGATTGCCAACATGGATTTAGAAAATCAAAATCAACGGAAACAGCTATATTTTCTTTTCTTAAAGATGTCGCCTCATCATTGGATCAAAACGAGGCACCCATTGGATTATTTTTAGATCTCTCAAAAGCTTTTGACGTCATTGATCATGACATTTTACTTTCCAAATTACTTTCATATGGATTTCGTGGTATTGCTCTAGATTGGTTATGTTCGTACCTTAAACAACGATCTCAGGGAGTTGAAATACCTTACTGGAATGATGGAACATTACGTACGCCCCTTTTCCGACTCTTTGCCCGTTGCATGTGGAGTTCCTCAAGGATCGATTATAGGCCCTATTCTGTTCCTACTTTACGTAAACGATATGCCCTCGACGATACGAAACGGAAGAACGGTTCTCTTTGCGGATGATACGAACATCCTTTGCAATAAAGAAAACGTAAATAGTACAATATCAGATGTTTCAAATTGGTTCCGAAATAACAAATTAATAGTAAACGAAAAGAAAACGGTTTTAATGCAGTTTTCCATTTCAAATAAACAATTCTGTGCTCCATTGAAAATAAAATTTTTGGTCAATTCAGTAAACCTTAAATGGAACGTCCATTTAAATGAATTGAACACAAAATTAAGTTCAATATGTTACGCGTTCAGAATTCTTGCAAATTCAGTCAGCCTTCATACTGCTCGTTGTGTATACTTCGCGAATGTTCATTCCCGCCTGAGATATGGCATAATATTCGGGGGAAATACATCTTATAGCTCCCAGACTTTTAGATTACAAAACAAAATTGTACGAATAATAACCAAATCCCCCCCCGTGATTCATGTAAGCCTCTCTTCATTAATCTAGGAATTCTACCATTACCGTGTCTTTTTATTTACGAATCAGTGGTTTTTGTAAAAAATGATTTGCTCAAGGGCGGGAATATATTTTCAGAAAATGCCGAAGTCTATTACTATAACACTCGACGTAGAAATCATATTCACCAGGTGACAGTATCAACAGCTCATTACAAAAAATTCACATACAATACATGTACATTATTTTACAACACTTTGTCAGATGACATTAAACGATTAACTTCAATAGAAAAGTTTAAATCCCAAGTGAAATCGTTTCTGCTGCATAACTGTTTCTATACAATTAGAGACTATACTGAGCATCACAAGAAAAGTAACATTAATTTTACCAATGATACATAATGCATTATTTACCATTTGGACTGTATAAATGAGTATAAACAACCTGTAACAACTATTGTACTACAGCTTCCGGGTCAATGACCCCCATCTCGATCAGGTTTTCGTCCAGTTTCCTGATCCATTGAGCAAATGCTGAGATGGCCCTTGTTTTGCTTCTGGACATAAATGTAACTTCATTTTCTGTGCACGTCTTCTAGAATTCAGTGGGAAACACAATTCTTCAAATTATCGTTTCCATGTTGTCGCGGCAGGAAGTAATACTAGCTTAATTTATTGCTTATTTATCCTTGAAAATAGATTTTATTACATGGGAGTTTTTTTGTTTTTTTTTCTCCCTTTCAAAATTCAAAATTTATTTCTTATTTATCCTTTAAAATAGATTTTATTACATGGGAGTTTTTTTGTTTTTTGTTTTTTTCTCCTTTCAAAATTCAAAATTTATTGCTTGTTTATCCTTGAAAATAGATTTTATTACATGGGAGTTTTTTGTTTGTTTTTTTTCTCCCTTTCAAAAATTCAGAATTTAAGTAGTATTAGACTTAGTGTAGGGATCACAGAATTTTGAAAATGTGCACACAATTCACTTTTCCCCATAGCACGTCATACGCAGTTTTTGACTGTTTTTTTACGTAAAATAAATAAATAAATAATGAATTAGTGATAGAGAAATTTGTGCATCTGAGAAATTGGCAATTGGATTTTAATTTGATGTAAACAAGGGATGTTTATAATTTCCTCATTTTAGGGTAGATTGGTAAAATTGTTAATAAATGTTTTGTTCCGATTGTTGTCTAATGAAACTATTGTAAAATGGAGGCAACGTACAGACGCGTCAAGGTCAAAATTAATATATAGCAATAAACGAAAAATTAAAGCATTATTGTGAAAATTGGTTATTCATGATAGAAATAATAATTTTCTTCACAAGCTCTTGGGTCAGGTCACTGCGGTAGAACAGGAGACAGCGTGCTCCGCAGAGAAGGAGTCGATTAACATCCACTTATCAGTCGTTGCGTACATTGAAAGGAATACGATACGCCGGACGTGCCGCGTGGGTCGACCTGTCGCCGGCAACGGATATGACGCTGATCTCAGCTCGATTTCGGAGCGGCAGCGCGCCTTCGCTCTCACGGCGCTTTGTCAGACGTGGGTGGCGTGTCCGAGAAATGTTTATAATGAGTTTCTTGGAATTACAGAATTTTCAGAATTTTTCGTATCATTCTGTATAGATTAGTAGTTTTATGTTTTACACTTATTTATTTTTTTCGTTAATAATGCAAATATTTTAAAATATATTTGAAATTTAAGAAGAAATGTTCTTAAACAATTTATATAATTGTGTCTAATAATAATTTGTTGGACCGAATACCGAAATAATAGCGGTAAAAGTATTTATACCGGTATAGGAATACTTTTACCTCTATTATACCTTTATTCAAAATAACTTTAAAAATACCGGTATAAGACGTCAAATACCTACCGGTATTTTTCAGTAGAATCGTTTCAGGTATTTGGGGGAAATTCATTGTGTTTTTCCGTTGGAGATGTCTCAGAGGAAAGAACTATTTACACGGCAGAGTTTCTTATCGGGAAGTCCTAGGGTTCGAGTCCCGAGGGTGGTGGATTTTCGACACTAGGCATATTCTAGCTAGGTCGAGTAGCTGCCCCGGCGGGCCCGTTACATGAAGAGAAATTCCCTTCGTCAAATACCTTTACGAATACGGTTGCATCCGCTCGGCCCCCTCACCGAGGAGAGAAACGGCCACGCCGTGTCAGGACATCTCGCACGCGGAAAAGGTGCGTCATGACGTCTTCAGATGGCATCCCGCAGGTAAGTTAAAGCCCGGTACGTCTGTGGACGGCACCTGTTGAAGGTTAAAGCAAAAAGATTCTGATGGTTTCCGATTATTTTGAGGTCTAAATACCAACTAAAATAATTCTTATTCCTTGTGAACGGTCAGAACTTTGTCATGAGTTTAGTAACTTTTTTGACGTGGTGTTTCCAAGGAAAATATGGGAGAAAAACTACAAATATTGTTTATAAATGTTATAAGTAGGGTAGTTCAAATAACACCTCGCAGTGCTTGTTTTATTGTTATTTACATGTCAGTAGCAAATGAGTCATTAACTGTTTATTTAGACGAAAGGTACATACACTTTGTTTCTATTATTAACAAAGATGTATAAAAAGAAAGGCATTTCCAAACCTTAGGTTTTAGAGAGCATTGGCATACTTCCTGTTTTGGGTCCCGATGAGTTGGGATTCCTTGGACCTGAGGATTTTCCCCGGCCGCTCGAGAGAAACAACGTCCAGCTTTCCCACGTATTTTGTCTAATCCTCACTTGCAATATTTCAAACAATAACGGTTTAATTTCCTGAAATTGTTACGACAACTATAACTGCTGAATAGCAGTTTCACGAAACTGTTCGCGTGGCTGTGAGTGGACGTGTACCTTGTGGGGAAACATTTGATGTGATTAAGGTATTTTAGAAGAACAATGTAAAAGAAATGGGGGAAACCTTCATAATTTAGACCATGAATTAACAGTTTATAAGTATTAAATATAGAGTTTATAATAAGTATTTATAGGAATATAATAGGTAAAAAATATTTTGAATATAAAAAGTTAGTGGTAGATAAATTGTAACAGCTAAAAAGAAAGGAAAAATTGTAACAGCTACTAATTATGTTAGGGAACGGATTTCAAATAGCATTGGGGGGAAAATTAAGCCAACGACATTGCATTCGTACATGACGAATAATAGGTTCGATATAAAACCCAATTGATTGGTCCATAACCGTCTCACGAAGAATCTGCAGAAAGTTCAGAGAGCTCTTGTAATACAAGTGGCATTGAAGAATATTTTACACTAACAATACCAGAAGAGATTTTAAAAAATGTGCTCACTGAAAAATTGTACATCCGTACAAGTCAGGGGAAAAAACAGAAAGTTGGAGAACCGTCCTAAAGAATGGACAGAATACATCGCAAAAAAAAAAAAATTATGAAGATCCGGAAATAAGTTTGTTTACTTTTTAATTCTCGTACATTTGTTTATCTTTCTTCGTAAGCGAAACCACAAATGCTACTTATCGTCCGCTTTTAAACTAATGGGCATAGTTTATATATTGCACTCAGGTACCACGGCAACAAACGTCTTTTTGCTATTAAGGTGTTATTTTAATGAAATTTGCTGAATTCCAAATTAGTTACAGTCTGGTATGTCAGTATATGTATGAATTAATTTTTTACGGCCATTGGTTCAGGAGAAAACGTGCCTTTCTTTGCGCAGGGAGCTTCCTAGACTTAAATTTCTGGGGTTCCAAACTGAGTAATTTGAACTAACCGGTCCGCGGCAAATTTTTTTATACACATTACATTTTGCAACGCTCAAGGGCAAATTTTTGCATAGAGTATGAATTGTTACGGCTATTGGTCCAGGAGGTAACGTTTCTCTTCATTGCGCAGGAGCTTCCAAGACTTCAACTTCAAAAAGGTATCGTACATTTTCCTCGCGGAGGGAGCTTCAAGGGGTTTAAATTCTGGGGTTGGAACCCTGGTATTGTAAACTAACCGGTCCGGTGTGTCAGTATATGTATGAATGAATTTTTACGGCCATTGGTTCAGGAGGAAACGTGTATTTTCCTTGCGCAGGGAGCTTCCAGGACTTCGGGAAGGGGCTTTCAAGAGTTTAAAGTCTGGGTTTCGAACCTGGGTATTTTAAACTAACCGGCCCGCGGCAAATTTTTTTATTGCAGATTACCATTAGCAACGTTTAGGAGCAAATTTTGTCATAGAATATGAAATGTTAAGGATGATAGTTCAGGAGGTATCGTGCCATTTCCTCGCGGAAAGGGCATCCAAGAATTACATTTCTGGGGTTCAAACCTGAGTATTTTGAACTAACCGGTCCGCGCCAATATTTTTGATTGCAGATTACACTTAGTAGCGTTTAGGAGCAAATTTTGGCAGAGAGTATCAATTGGTAAAGCTAATAGTTTGGGAGGTATCGTGCCCTTTCCTTGCGGAAGGGGCTTCCAAGAGTTTAAATTCTGGGGTTCGAACCTGGGTATTTTATACTAACCGGGCCGCGGCAATTTTTTTTTTATTGCAGATTACTTAGCAGCGTTTAGGAGCAAATTTTGGCAGAGAGTATCAATTGGTAAAGCAATAGTTTGGAGGTATCGTGCCTTTCCTGCAGGGGCTTCAAGAGTTTAAATTCTGGGGTTCGAACATGGGTATTTTATACTAACCGGTCCGCGGCAAATTTTTTTATTACAGATTACAATTAGCATTGTTTAGGAGCAACTTTGGCAGAGGGTATCAATTGGTAAGGCTAATAGTTCAGGAGGTATCGTGCCCTTTCGTCGCGGAAGGGGCTTCCAAGAGTTTAAATTCTGGGGTTCGAACCTGGGTATTGCAAACTAACCGGTTCGCGGCAATTTTTTTATTACAGATTACAGTTCGGAACGGTTAAGGTTAAATTTTGGCGTAGAGTATGAATCGTTATGGCTATTGGTCTTGGACGAAACGTGTCTTGTCCTTCTTGAGGTCGCTCACCATAGGAACGTGGGTCTTATTTTTGGATTTTTGTAAATATCTTTTGAAAAAATGGAGATATCAGTATGATTTCTTCACTAATCGATTATAAATAAAAAGCGGCAAATTTGGAGTACTGTTTGGTTTGTATGCTTACATTAGTAGCGGATTTAGATGTGTGGTCCTGCTAACTTCCATTGGAAGTTAGCAGGACCATCGATTTTTTTGAGAAATTGACCCGCGGCAAATTTTTTATTTTCACATGCATAAGAACTGCAAAAAAGCGGAAAATTATGAGCTATACAGTTTTGGGATTGGGTGAAATGGTCCTGCTAACTTCCAGGACGTGAATTCTCTCTTGCTGACAACTAGTGTCGAAAATCCTGCCGCCGCCGGATCTGAAATCAAGGACCTCCCGGACAGAAGCACTGCGGTGACATAAGTTGATACCGTGAGCCGCCTTTGCATGTATTTTGGGTAAAGTTACACGAAAAACATATGAAGAAAATTTAAAATATGGTTTTGAAATTATAGCGGTAATTTCAAATAAAAACAAATCAAAGCCAGCAAAATAACCTTGATACGCACCTGGAAACCAATGCAGTTATATTCTTTAGATATTTTTAGAAAACCTTGAAATAAATAACTTGAAATTTGTTTTCATTGTATTATATTCATTTCTTCATTCAAACACGATTTTTAAAAATATTGAATATTAACAATGAGGAAATGTTTCTCATTGAATGTTGATCGGTCCAGTGGTTTGAGTATTGACTTACTGAGTTCAAATTCTCTTACCTCTGAGTTCAAATTCCGATAAGTCGACGTGAAATTTGCGCAACTAAAAGTATTATCAGTACTCTTCAACGTGGTATTCCTGTTTTACGTCTTATTTGAACAACAATTTACTTCATTTTTATGCTCATTAATCCCACATCACCTGTCGTTTCATGAAATTTCGTCATAGAAGCTCATGACATGCGTTTTTACGAGAGTTCGAACAGGCTTCGTAATACGATCTGTCACATGTGATAGGTCGTATTACTAAGCCTGCTTAGTAATACAGATTTTACACGCATGTATGATTTTTTTTCAAATTCATCCAAAACAAATTTCTACGTATATATATGATCCCATATTTTGTACTTCTCCAAATTCATACGAATCACCGAACTTAATCCATCGACCACATGTGTGAGTACCACAGGTTGACTTGCCCTCGGATCACTATTAATTCAAAATTTGGCATTTTCCAAAGAAAATTCCTCGATCCTGACATTCTTCTCCGAATGCGCCCGCGCCGATTCAACAGAGGGCACCTCCGCCGCCGTGATGCGCCGCGCCGCGCCGCGCTGTGCCGCCGCCGCTGCGCTGGGCTGCGCGGTGCTAAATTAAATCCAGCGGCGTCCGCGGGAGGCGGGACGCGGGTCACTGCGGCCTGTCATCCAGACCTCTCGGAGATATCAGAACCCAGGAAGCGAAGCACTAATTTACCAGTTTCCGTAGCGAGGACCGTTCGACCACAGGTCGTTGCCATCGCCTCTGGCTGCCTTTGCTCTCGGTCGCCACCCCCGGCCGTCCTCCCCCCGCCGCCTCCTCCCGCCGTCCTCCTCCCGCCGTCCTCCTCCCGCTGTCCTCCTCCCGCCGTCCTCCTCCGCCGTCCTCCTGCTCTCCTCCGCTGTCCTCCTCCGCCGTCCTCCCGCCGTCCTCCTCCCGCCGTCCTCCTCCGCCGCCTCCTCCGCCGTCCTCCTCCCGCCGTCCTCCTCCCGCCGTCCTCCTCTCGCCGTCCTCCTCCCGCGTCCTCCCGCCGTCCTCCTCTCGCCGTCCTCCTCTCGCCGCCCTCCTCCCGCTGTCCTCCTCCCAGTCCTCCTCCCGCGTCCTCCTCCGCCGTCCTCCTCCCGCCGTCCTCCTCCCTCGCGTCCTCCTCCCGCCGTCCTCCTCCGCCGTCCACCTCCCGCCGTCCTCCTCCTCGCCGACCTCCCGCCGTCCTCCTCCCGCCGCCCTCCTCCCGCCGTCCTCCTCCCGCGTCCTCCTCCCGCCGTCCCCCCTCCCGCCGTCCTCCTCCCGCCGTCCTCCTCCCGCCGTCCTCCTCCCGCCGTCCTCCTCCCGCCGTCCTCCTCCCGCCGTCCTCCTCCCGCCGTCCTCCGGCCCTCCTCCCACACTCCTTGCTACCACCCCCCCTGCCCCAACTTCCCGCCGCCCCTGCGGCCGCCCTTCCCTTGTCCCTTCCTCTAAGTGCCGACAGTCGTCATCCCTCGCCCCCAACCGCTGCCTCTGCCGCCACCTTCCACCCCCCCTCCTCTGCCTTCGCCATCACCATAACAACCGGCACGCGCATCCCCCCCAACACCCATCCCCACCCCCTCGCTTCCCGACCACCGCCACCGGCCCGGGGCCGCCGCCGCACTTCCCCGCTGCGGTGCCGATACGCCGCTGACATATTACAGGATGCACCCGGGCGCTGTGATAGCTGCATTAATTACCGCGGCGCCGGTGCGTCGCTGTATCGCCGGAAACTCCGCCTCGACCCTTCGGCTAAATGGCGGCCGGAGGATCAGATCTTACCGACGCGCCGCCCGCGCGCCGCGTGCTATTGAAAACGGAGGCCGCTTGTTGAGTTATATGACACCTCGATATTTAGTGGTGTTGAAAGCAACAAGAGTGTTACGCGGTACAGGTTGACAAGAATCTTGGCTGGTGTCCTGCAGGAAGAAATCAAATGACGTTTCGAATGGTGGAGAAACACGATATTTAAATTTATTAGTGTGAGCAGAGGGGGCGGGCAGAGGCGGTGGCCCCCCTGAATATTTTGAAACTAGCTCCTTATTCATATATTACAAAATACCTTATTTCCGTGTAAATCTATTCTGGATTACACCATTCTTACGTTGATTTTTGGGGAATCGATAAAGAACATTCGCCTTCCAAAGAAGCTGGCAACTTGTAAATATCAAAGGAATATCAATTGTATTTATTAATTGAATTATTCAAATAATCATTTCTCTCTCCGTGAAGAACATTCCCAAACAATGTCATATATAAAAAAAATTAATTAAAAAAGGGGCCCTAATATACCCAAAAATGTAGGTGCTCACTCTCTTGTTTTAGGCTGCATATACCTGTGCTCGTATTAAATAGCAATTACAATGAATCTTTCATTCAACGGATATCAATGTGGTTTAATTGATTAGTACTTCCGGGTGCAACTCTAAAATCAATAATCCCGAAAGTTAGTGCATATTTTTATCACGGGTAGTGGTGGTGATCTTACCCCGCTGAATGGCGAGATTCGTCGCCGACCTATATCAGCTCGCGGTTTTTTCTGCATCTAGATATCTTCCACCCACGGGGAACGGCCCCAGACGAAAAAAGCTCTAAGTTTCCAACCGGTCTCTCAGTATTTTTGACGGTGTAGTGCATACAAGTGTGCAATAGTGAGAATAAAATAAGGAAAAAGAAAAGATCTCGCGCGGTCCGTGGCCCTCTTGTTAGGGGTTTGCTTGGTGTAGAACAAACGAAAGATCTTAGAAAAGATCATTCGTTCGTTCCAGGAACGTGTTCTCTAACAAGAGAGAGAGAGAGAAAAAGACAGCTTCAGATGGCGTTTTTTGTTTCATATCCTGCCGCCAACATCTGTCATGAGCAAACAGTAGAAATAGTAGTATGTTTTAATAATGTATTATTAACTACCAAATGTTATTAAGGTTTTTTTTCCTTTTCAGATTTGTAAAACAAGGACTTATTTGCCTTTTCTAGTCAACGATTCAAATCGGTGACTTGAAAAGGCAAATAAGACCTTGTTTCACAATTCTGAGAAGGAAAAAACATTAATAACATCTACAGTTGGCATCTGGAATGTTACATATGTCAGGGACACATTTATGTTCTACACAAAAGTTGTAGAACTAGTCATTATTGATTGCTTGGGCTACTCTGTATCTTCAAATTTCCATTTCTATGATGTACAAAAACATTTTTAAACTTTGAACTTATTTTCTTTGTAAAATAATTATGAAATATTTAAAAACATTTTTTGGGGTGGCACTTATTCTGTAAAATCATAGAATAAATATATAATGATGTGAACAAAGATATTGTGGTACATGGGCATAAAAAAATTACTAAATTAATAATATCAACATCTTCTCATCATCGATTTCCACTTGAGCCTGTAACTATGTAAAAAATTATTCATATGGGATGTATTTTACTATTTTTTGAACATCGTTTGTTTTCTTTCCGTTGATTGGAATAATAGCTGAGGCATAAAGTTTCTTGACAGGCAAATCTGAACGTGACTTTCATTTTGCCAACATGAATAAGTAGGGGAAAATGGGGCACTATGAACCACAAAAATTGGAACAGGAATCCCTTACATTATACATAAGAGGTTTTGATTTCATTCTATTTGTACAACTAAATACACGTGTACATTTTAACATTTTGTGGCTATAGACTCGAAATAATTAATGGTGGAGAATAATGTAAAAATACTACTTTCAATGAATGACCTATTGTTCTCTAGGTGCCTGGGATACATGTTGGGGGATCATAACTATTCCAAAATAATTACCCTTTTTAGTTACTGAGGAGCAACTATAATTTTTAAAAGTAAGGAGTTTGACGAGCACAAATAGTATATGCCCACAGAAGTGCACTCAAGAAAAAATTAAGTTAGGAGGTAAATAATTATCATTAGCGCGGACAATGTTACAAGAGTGTCCTTCTCATTACTTTCCACTTGAGACACAGCTTTGCAACCTTTCATAGTAATTACCTTCACGCTGTTTTAAACTAATGATGTTTTTGTTTTTTTTATCGAAGTTGAAGACGTAGGAAGTATCATTTAGTCTAGATTCTCGCTTCAACGATTGATAATTGTTGACATAAACCTGCATGTTTTGTTAAGTTGCGACTTCGCGCGCAAGACTACACCCCTCGGGAGACCTTAGGGACAAATCTTTATTTCTTTCGAAAAATCCTGCCAACCAGTCTTCTCCATCAATTTTTTTTCTATCCATGAATCTGGGTATTTAACATTATTTGCGATAGCTGTCCAATAGGTATGTTTGCAGTATTTTTTGACGACCGTAAAAAAATTTGCACGCAGCACTCGCTTCCTCTTGAACGAAAATAAACACTTCCTTATGATGATATATTGATTTGAGTTCACCTTCTCTGCCATAAAGTGATTTTATAATTTTTCCTTGCACCTTAATGTTTCCCTCTTGATGCCACATTCATCAGCTGCACTTCTTATGCTTCTACTTTCTGCAATCAAATTAATTGCTCTCTTCGCATGAGTTTCCTTCAGTATGCCTTTGGTTGATTTGTGTATTTGTCTCTTGTGTATTCAAAACATATTTGGTAAATGCGCTAACTCGCCCCTTTTTCCTATATTAACGTATCCCTTTTTCCTATTTTAACACGCCCACCTACTACCTTCCCTCCGGTGGCGATGAAGCGTGAAACTATTAATGCTCGTGAAGCGAGCTTTGAATTCTCAGGAAGCAGGATCTTTCGGGTATGAGAAAGGTCTGAACCCTTGACACAATGAATTATATAAAATTCTGGTAAAATGAGCATATATTCAGTAAAACAAATTACACAGTGGCACAAATATACAATAAGTATGTACTTTACGTAGATGGTCACTGCAAAGAAAACAGAAACAAAAAGAACAGAAATAACACAACCATAAGAGAATGTATAGGCGTCACCTTGACTGCCTGATTACTTCAATACGCACTATTTACAATACTTTTGCTTTGACCTCCTTCTCAATTACTTCGTGTACCTCATTTAACTTTTGTTAATCTAAAGTTTTCTCCGTGCACGGCCCTTTAGGTGATTCTCTACAATTATTCTTTTATAGACTTCACAGAGGTCAGCCTTGAGCTGCGCATTTATTACAATGCTGTTAACTCTAGCACAAGAATAAACGTGACACACACGTTACTAAATCGTACCACAAAATTATAGCAACTGATTATTCCTCACATCATACAATGGAAACAATACTTTCAATAAGATTACTTTTACATTACATGAACAATTATAATTTACTTTAGAAAAGTTGTACAAGGTATGGCATTCAAACGAATTTACTGGTGCGTACAGCGAATGAAATCAAACTGCCGCTCATACGTTCGAAATATTTTCCCAGTAATTATTTGGAACTTTCACCTATTTTAGGACGCTACGCCTGGTGTTTAAAGCTACACAGTTTCCCAACAAATTGCCGCATAGAAGTTGCCAGTTCTTTACCTCGACATTTCCTTCCCGCTCGCCGTCAGTTAACCTTGGGGTGTTCGGTCGCTCGCAGTCCTCGCCACGTCACTCGACTGTTCGATGTCCCGCGGTTACACCTCTTCTTTCGCTCGATCTCAGGAGGCCGCCACACGTCCAAATTCCAAACCTTTCTCTCGTTCTCGGGCTCGTACCATCGACGGATTGGTCCAAGTCGTTCTCGCCTACGCTTGAGTGTTGGAGCCGTCCTTCTGCCGCCTGCCGCGTACCCGTTGCTCGCGCTACCAGTTTTAAATAACTAACGTGCTTGAATTGACTATTTCTAGCACTCGGCCGACATACCACACTTTGAGCGTGCGTGGTCGTGGCGTACAAAATTAAATACTGGATTTCGTTCAGAGTCCTTCTGCGCGAATTTACTTCGATGATGAAACTATTTCAAGTTCGAGCAATCACAACGCTTGCTTACTCGCGTAATGTTAGTGCAAATGCTGTACATGCACTTTGCTTCTGAATTCTATCACTTATTACCGCGTTTCTTAAATCAGCTTTACTTAAGCAAGTAAAATTATACTCCTGCACTAACCAATTACTACCGCTGAAGAATTTAGTTGAGTCGCCGTCGCTGTCGAAGTCGTAAGAGCTCTACCGAAGTGCGTCACGGTATTTATGCAACTCCGCCTGGGGAAAAATTTCTGGAGGGGTGAATTTTCTCCTCCTTCGCGCCCTCTCGGGAAAATATTATCCGCTAACTTTGGACATCGGAGTGCGAAACCTGCGGATAGATGTCGCCTTCTCGGACCATCGCTCCGCCGCGTACCCTATTTCTCAGTTCTCTGGTCTTTTCTAGTGGCTTATGGTGGCGTTACGGGTTCGTATAACCCCGTGACGTCACAATATATATATATATATATATATATATATATATATATATATATATACAACACGTACATACGGAGTATAGAAAAAAGTATGTAATGCTGCGGAAAATCTGTTTCGAGATTTCAACGGAAATACACGTTTTAGGGTCCCCTAACACCGAAAAAGTGTTTTTTTTTTCAAAACGTCCGTCCGTCCGTCCGTCCGTCGTTCGTTCGTTCGTTCGTTCGTTCGTCCGTCCGTCCGTCCGTCCGTCCGTCCGTCGGTCCGTCCGTCCGTCCGTCCGTCGGTCCGTCCGTCGGTGTCCGTCCGTCGGTCCGTCCGTCCGTCGGTCCGTCCGTCCGTCGGTCCGTCCGTCGGTCCGTCCGTCGGTCCGTCCGTCCGTCCGTCCGTCTGTGCGTTTGTCTATGTCTATTAATTAAAAGAAATTGTTCATTGAAACATTCACAAGTTTCAGATACATTTTGTTCCTTGTAATGACTAGACATCGTATATTTCGGAACTTCTCTGCTTTATTCTAATGAGCTTTTTTGGTATATTCCTCAAATATAATGAAAAATTAACAATTCTGACGAATATTATTTTGCCTAATGTATTTTAAGTTCCAGGCATGGTTAACTTTCTAAGCCTTTTTTCTTGACATTTATTTATATTTTCTTCTATGCATGATAAAAAATACATGTTTAAATAATTTTCTCTTTTACTAATCGCAGTCGATCGGTACCGAACCCCTATTTTTGTCTAGTTCCAGACGGAGGATGTCATTTGTGTTTGAATTTGACATTCTGAATCTTTAGAGCAGAAGCAATAGTTTGCTTATGATTGCGTACGATGCCGCGGCAGGAATTTGTGTTATGTAGACTGTCCGGGATGAGCCGCGTCTCTGCAGTGGTGGCTGGATAACTCAAGAGTTCGCTTTCTTCTCAATTTTTCACTCAAAGAAATGAAGCGGCGTGTCGTAGATGGGTCACGGGCGAGCGTGGGCTTAGGTTTACGATGCGAACGTATCACTCGCGTCTAAGGGGGCAAGTCGATAACCCCGACGTCCGACATTAAGTGCAGTCGATGCGGAGTCAAAAGGGGATCCACCTTGCAAAAGGTGAGGTAGAAGTTTTGTTTTTTTATTCTGTTTATACTGTTATTTGCAAGAAAACGCTAAGTTTTCCGCCTCGAAATACTTCGGGAAAAGGTTTGGTAGCCAAAAAAAAAGTCGGGATTTTTTTGTTTTTGCGTAATAACTTTTTAATGGTTGATCATAGCGCAGAAATAGTTATGTACAATTTTAAAGGTCATAAAATTATCTACAAATTTTCTTTGTAAATGATTTTTTTTTTTCAAAGTAAATAGCACCAGAACTACGAGCTTTCAAAATTTCACCAAATTTTCCATTTTATTCTGTTGTTGCCCAAAATTATTAATGGTCTCTCTAATGAAGTATTTTCCTGTGATAGACATTAAAAATAATTATAATATATATTTTTGTCATTTCTAGACTTGTACTATTTACAATATTAGACATTTTTCTATTGCCCAACAATGTTATAAATTCGTTAATTTTCCCTCATTTAATATGACGTATAACGTATGTATGTGATAATGAATAATGTATTTCGAATTACTGAAAAATCTACGTTTGTGTAGTGATAGGGTAAGGAGTTGACTAAACTCATTTGCAGTGAGAGACGTCGTTTGGCCAACAATTGCGTCGACCAATTCAGAGGCAATGGCAGCTTACATCAACTGTTTCACAATAAATTATGTCCAATGAAAATACTTTTCCATTCAAGTAAGAACAGTAACCTTGTTTAACAAACGCGTTTTTATTATGAAATCATGAAATTAAGACAAAATGATAATTGCGTTTAACAAATACCCTTATATTCGAATGTAAGAAATATGAACGGCATTACAATTGATATAAAATGAATTATTTTTCATTTAACGCATATTTTTAGGCTATAATATGTAATTCTGAAAAGTAAACTATCAGCCGTATATAGTATTTTCTTTGCTTTATTGAAAATATACTACAGGTCCATATGTATTATTAGATATTGTAATTAATAACTTTATATTTCAATATTATTTAATAATTCACAATATAAAAAGAATTCATGAAATTTATTTTAGTTTTTATAGTTTGATTCTATTTGCCTTTCATTATTTCAAAAATTGTATTGTTTCATCTCTCGGAAATTATTTCCAATTAATGGAATAATTGTTACTTTTCAACCTATTAATTGATTCATTGAAATTGTGTTGTTTTTCGATTATAATTAATCAATTACAATTAATTAAACGCCTTTTACAATCACTACGCGTGGTGACTTCACATTCGAAGAAGCGCCAGGGGACAGTCCAATGTTCGGCGGCTGTCAACGCTCCTTGACGCTCGACTGTTCTGCAGATAACCTAGAACCGGTCTGTTATTATTTTATTATTATTATTTTTATTACAGTTTAAGAGGTTTACGTGGTTCAGTTATAACAACAACTTCAATCTAATACATTGGCGGAGGAAACATATTAAAGCACCTCTGTTTCCAAGAATCCTACCATTCGAAGAACAATTTGAGAGAAACATGGATTGGGTACTTGTTTTTGATTCTTGTGTTGTGGGTTGGATTTCTGCACAGCGTGAATTCGGATAGAAATGGTATTGGCCTGAGGTTTGTATAAACGTTTGAGGAGGTATGTGATGTGATATGATCGGCTAATTGCTCTAGATTTAATTCTTTATGTAGTTGATTGTTTGTAACATACCGTGGTGCATTTGTTATTGTCCTTGGGGATTTGCATTTTATAATGTTTGTTTTTTTAACCTTTGGACAGGCGTACAACAATAGGGGTCTTATTATAATCTGTGAGTGTGTGTGTGTGTGTGTCGTCTCTCTCTCTTTCTCTCTCCCTTTCCCTCTCTCTCTCTCTCCTCTCTCTCTCTCTCTCTCCCTATCCCCCCCTCTCTCTCTCACACACACACACAAACAAAACATAACTTGCCAAGTTCATTTTATGTTTTTTTTTTATTATTATATGGACATTTAGACCTGAGGATGATTCATCCTATAGTTACTAAAATCCTGTATAAACTCCCTTGAAAGGCAGAAATACCGAACAAGAAGTAATACAATTTTTTAAAAAGCAGTGTTGCATGGGAGATGGCTATGTCTGTTTTAGAGCCGGACAAAATGTCCGTCTATTTCCCCGAACAAGTCCCCCTCCCCCTTTCCGCCGAGCGTCGGCACGGTGCCTGGCGAGACTCGAGAGCCCGAATGCAGAGCTCTTCTATGAACTTCATACACTTTGAGAATTGAAAATAAATTTTCAAAATGCTTTGAATAAAAAAAACTATTGACTTATATGGAGCTAATGTCCTTGACATAAATGAAGGATCACGACTTGACAAAGAACAATGAGAACAATGATAATTCATGATTCGATTTGATAACGAGCGAGTGAAACTGGAATTTCCTGCCCAGATAAAAACAAGACAGTGCTAATGAATCAACCGAAAAATTAAACAATATCGAGAAGTAAATCGACAGCTGAGTTCCAAAAACCATCTCAAAATCCTAAGTTTTGAGTTTTTTCCGCCTTAAAGTTTAATATAGTTCCGAAAATGTCAATTACAATACTTGAATTTAAAATTTTCTAATTCACTTTTCACTGTAATGCCATACATTTTTACTGAAGTGATTTAACCGATATTTTCAGAACGATAATAAACTTGAAAATAGCAATATGTCAAAACTTAGATTTATGACTTGTTACCTTTTGGAGCAGGACCGTCGACATACTTTTTGACGACGAAAGTGACGCGTGTCATATCATGTGAGTGTACTTTCTAGTACGGAAATGGCTTCCGATCAAACTATTTAAACCACATTCATCTACGGAATCTTGGCTTTCCGGAAACCCCGCGCCCCAACGTTTCCATTGTCATATTATGACCTTCTTCTCGCCAAATTCACAAAGATGGGCTGTGGGTCAGTCAATATAAAGCCTGCCAGATGACCGGGTGATATTCGCCCCTCAAAATAATGAATTCAGCACGTAATTGCCCATTTCCGTTTCAACACACACAGCACCCCCTTCACTATTTTCTCCCGTACTCTTGTATAGTGGGTAAACAACACGCCAGTACACGACCGAAATATGTGAGCCTCCAACGCGTAAGGACACTGGGGACGCCCACCTCTGGCTCCCAGCCCGCCCACGCGGTCCTATGGCGCAAATAAAACCGACACTGTCCCGCGTATGCTCGCAAATCCACGAACCAAACATTAAATGCGAATGAATGCCGCCTGCGTCGTACTTTTTAAGGGTCATTAAAGTTTCGACTGGGCAATAAATCGTCACAGGTGGCGATGGACATCCCGGGGCGAGACTCCGCCGCCGCCGCCGCCGCCGCCGCCGCCGCCGCCGCCTCCTGCGCCTCGCGCTCGGTAATTATTGCACACTCGTGTGTCGTAACTCACTTGGCCATTGTTCACCGCCGGTAGAGGGCGCGGTTGAGAAATAAAGGTTGGTGAGAGCACGCTCAAAAACTGCACGAGCATGAAAAGATGGTGTCAGAGAGAAAAAGAGAATATATACAGTAATGGAATTTGAAAAAAAATGATAACGGAATTGTTAAAAATTGTGTAATGTACACCAAGAGACAAATGACACGAAACGAGTTTCAAATTAGATTAACATCCAACTGATAAGGTAAAAAATGTTCATTAATTTCGAAGTGTAGAAACAATATAATAAAGGTACGACAACCGTCAGAAATTTATTCAGTGCCGTTGGAAGAATAAGGGTTTTACCCTTAATTTTGAGATTTAAATGACCATGCCAGAGAAATAACTTAGCAATTTTTTTAATTTTTTTTCACAATACTTTAGGTTAAACGTTTTTTGGTGACATATCTTCAGGAAAATATTATCACTACAGAATTAAAACTATTTTCCCCATGCATGTGACAACTACACTCTTTATGTAAGACCATACTGCGGATAAATTTTTGAACGGATGTATATATGACATATAAAACATATTTTGGTTAACGGATGAATACAATATTTAGTTCTACCACTTTGCTTCATTGATTGATTAATTTGGTTTGGTTTGGTTTGGTTTTTTCGTGTTTCCAGGCGCGTCAACTGCTTCGGTCATTAGTCCCGTTAGTGTAGTGCATGTTTTTCTCGGGAGATTGCGGTGGTTTTCCCCCTCTGGATGGCGAGATCCGGCGTCGACCTACTGTCGGCTAGTGGGGTTTCCCCCTAACCAGGACTCTCCCACCAGCGGGGTACCGCCCCAGCCGGGACAAGCACTAAACTCCCGACCGATCTTCAGGAATATGAGGGAGTGTAGTGCATGTTAGTGTAAGTGTGTGTGTAAAGGGAGAGGATAGGACAAGGACGAGGAAGGACAGATCGCGCGCGGTTCGTTGCCCGTTTGGTAGGGTACTGCTCCGGCATTCGCCTGGTGTTGATCGGAGAAACCACGGAAAACTACCGATCAGAGCGGCCGGCCGCTAGAATTCTCCTCCAGACAGCGACTGAATCCGACCTAGCTGAAAAGCTAGTGTCGAAAATCCTGCCGGCGCCGTAGGGAGTGGGAACCTAGGACCTCCCGGTCAGAGGCGCTGCAGTGACATCAGTTGATGCACAGAGCTACCGCTCCCGGTGATTGATTGGTGATTCTGGGAGCGTCATTAGTCCCAGAACTGAAGTGCATGGTTTTTTAGCGGGAAGTGACGCTGATCTTCCCCCGCTGCATTGTGAAATCCGGCGTCGACCCTTGTCGGCGAGCGATAATTTTCCCCAACCTGGTATCTCCCCCAATGTGGGACAAGCTATAAGCTGCGGACTGGACTCCCGACTTGTGTGGTACTACAGTGCATGTCAGTATGTGGGTAAGTAAGAGGGGAGGACAGGACAAGAAAGAGGAAGGCAACATCGCGCGCGGTCTGTGGCCCGTTTATTAGGGTGCTGCTCCGGCATTCCCCTTGTGTTGATCGGAACAAACACGAAAAACTACCAATCAGAGCAGCCGTTCGCTAGAATTCTCCTCCAGACAGCGACTGAATTCGACCTAGCTGACAAGCTACTGTCGAAAATCCTGCCACCGTCAGAGTTCAAACCCTAGGACTTCCGAGTCAGAGTCTCTGCAGTGACATCCGTTGATGCTGTGAACCACCATTGCCGGTCTACTTATTTGGTGTCCAACGCAAATTCATTGTATGTTAAGCTAATGTATCACAATATCCTATGCTCCCAGAACATACCAAAAAGAACGACGCAGAGTAACATGCGAATTCATCAAATCTGCGTACGCATACAACGCGAACGGAAGAGGATCGCAAGGATCCAATGGTGTAGTGCGGAGGGGGGGAGCCGAGCTCCGGATTTGCCCCGCTCCAGGGCAAGACGGATGTCCGCCCACAGAGGAAGGGATTCATCTCGCACTCATGCAGGGCAGGTGCGCCCGGCGTACGGAAACACGTCTCCAAGCGATGGAATCGACGCCACACCACTAGCCGAGCATCAGTGAAGTGAAGTGTTGTCAAAAAGTCGTGCATTTAATAGTTTAAAATAATTGTGCAGGTCAGAGTTATGTAGAGTTGTAGAGTTAATTTTATTATTATTATTATTATTATTATTATTATTATTATTATTATTATTATTATTATTATTGCTTTTATTTATATTATTATTATTATTATTATTATTATTATTATTGTCTTAAAATAATTTAAAGTTAAATTTTATTTATATTTCCTATTCTAATATGTAAATTGTAGTGTTCTGCTTCCTGATTGCAAAAACCTACCTGCAGAAATAATATCTATCTTTCTATCTATCTATCTATCTATCTATCACCTTATATGAAATCATCATTAGAACTATTCTCCTGTACACTTGTCCAATTTTGACAAGCTATTATCAACAAAATTCATATTATTCAGAACAAATACGGAAGAACTATCACCCAAGCCCCCTGGTTTATTTTCAATAAGCAATTACACCACGAACTTAACATAAATCACATCGCACATCATATAGCCTTTCTCGCCAATAACTTCTATCCTAACCTACCCCTTATTAATCAAGATAGACACATTAAAATAAGAACATACAATGAAAACCCAACTAGAATAAGAAAACAGATATCCTATCCATTCTTTTTTTAACATTTTGACAAATATTTTTGACAAAACAAGTCTCGTCGCCACAGAACTTATTTCCTCGCTAACTTTCTAACTTTTGAATTTTTTGAAATTTCAGAGAGCTCGACGAAAATGAGATCTTCGTCATTTCTTTAAGCTCTATCTGTAGAAAATATTTAAGAAAAAAATTGGTGCCATTTTTAAATAAATGTGATTTTTATGAATTTCAATATTGAAACGCTCTCCGTTTCTGTCAAATTATTTCTGCAACCGGTTACGACCTCAAAATATTTATAATTCCTCACTGCTCAATTATATCCCGAAAAATTCCACCAAGTTCCGCATCTATCATTTACAATAACCTCTGCAGTACGATGTGCACGGTCACGGTCATCTCCAGTATTACAAAATTCAACCCTCAATAACTTTCATAAAATTTTTTTGTCTCTTGTTTTACCAAACCAATCTCGAGTTTCCTTCTACGTCATACCCCATTACCAGTTTACCATCAATCCTACATGCCCTTATATCACCATCTTCTGTCCGTTACTTGCCGCGCTATGTTTATTTACTTCCGCTTCCCTGGTTGCTAAGGAACGCCCTGCCTGCATGCCTAATCCCTCAACATTTACACTTTTTAAGATGAATTTAAAAAATGTTTGTCCCCAATTCTCATCAAAATATTGTGGGACAGTCTAGTATGTCAAAATATTGATGTTTTAGATACAATAATAACGAAGTTCTTTAAAATTCGAGTAGAATGTAAAAACTCAATGATCGTGTCTTCTTCTTTGGTCCCATTCTTCCAAAGACGGAAGTTAGTTGACCCATCTAATTGTCTCTACATTATTATCATTATGGATTTTATTGGGAGGATATAATCAGGGTAGTTTCCGTTGTTTTGTTGTTGTTGTTGTTGTTGTTGTTGTTAAGGATGATGGTGGGAGGTGATCGTTGCTTATTTTAACCATCCCAGCATTTTTCTTACGACCGAGCGAAACTACGAAAACCCCGGTCAGATTGGCCGGCCTGGGGATCGAACACGGACCTCCCGATTGCGCAGCGCGCTATGCATTGAGTCACTTCGCTCGATCAATTACCGTGTACATAACTAGAAAGTTCTATTGCAATACTGAACCATTTTCTATTTCCTTAGTGTAGTCTAATATAAAAAGTTTCACAGTAGAAAATACATTTTGACAGCACGAAGTCTCTTATATAATTACAAAATTAATTGTAAAGAAGTGATTTTATGTTTCTGTTACCTGATCAAATTCATGGGGGCTACCTCAGCACAAACTTCCTTGCATTATTTGCAACTATTGCAATTTTCAAAAATTCCGTGAGATCAGCTAAAATTAGATCTGTGCCATTTTTATGTGTTCTTTGCTTTAACGGAAAAAGTCAAATAAAAATATTGGAACCGTTTTTGAGAACACTTTTTAAAAATTGCATTTACTGCAAGCAGAAATTTAGGAAAAATACCCGGGTTTTCAAAAAATTCTACATGAACTTATTTTTAGATTTAAGGTTTTAAAAGATATCCTTTAAAAAACTTTATTACTAATACTGAAGTCGACAGTCGAAAATGATTGAAACATTGAACAATTGAAAAAAACATTGAACAATTTGAAAAAATTCACAGAGTTCAACGCAAATGAAATCTCTGCCATTTTAAGCGTTCAATAAAAAAATTTGGAGCCATTTTGAAGAAAATTGTACACAAATAATTATATATTTTCTTGATAAATATTTACCTTTAAAACTAGATCTGGAAATAATGTAAATAAAAGCCTCTGAATTTTTGAATAGCAAATTGAAATGTTCAATATTTTTTAAATGTTGGGAAGGTTGTGTGGTATGTGTAAATGTTGGGAAGGTAGCTGTGACGCGGGTAATGTAGAGGAATGTGAATGACCTGTTTACTCTAGATACTGGGTTCAAATTCCAGCGCGGAGAAGAAATACCTGGAGACACGTTTGCAGATCAATACAATATTAGAAAGGTGAGTCACGTAACTTAAGGACCTCCTTCAGGTCTTGAAAGGTTAAAGTTATTGCAATGCAGTTCTCATGAAAGTGCGTGATGGAATGGGGTTAATTATTATATGTATTTATTTCAATTTTATCATTTGTATTTTTCAAGTTATTTAGATGACTTTCTTTTTTCAACTTTTTGAAAATGGAACTATACATATTAACTCTATCATTACGAGCGTAAAAAGACGAATCCAATGATATACGTATTGTAATAAACATTTTCTTGAGTTTGAGTTTTTGAGACTTGAATTTAACGGTTGTGGTAACCTTCGAGCACGTGCTAGCAAGGAGAGCAGTGCTCGGCCTTGGTTGGTGGACTGTTACATTTAAAAAATACTTTAAGTACGAGTCACAAAAATTATAATTACTCAAAAATACTTATCTAACATATAAAACTATTTATATCATTGGATTCGTCTTTTTACGCGCGTCATAATAGCTTACAAATATATGTTTAGTCCCATTTGAAAAACACAATGTTAGCTCTATATTGCTTAAAATAGAATTGATAAAATCGAAACGAATACATGCATCAATTAGCCCCATTCCCTCATGCACTTTCGTGAAAACACAATACCTTCAACAGTTCAAACATTACAGGAGGTACTAAAGGCGACTCACCCTATATATTACTTCACCATTACAAATATTGCGAGAAAATGTGTGCTGTTGGAGCACCACAAGTTTTATTTGTAGCGATAAGAGAGTAAAGATATTGATGTAAAATTGGTAGAGAAATCTATTTATGACCATTCATTTACTGTATTATTAGTATTGTACATCCCATGACACATACATTGAATCCCTTTTCAGTATTTCATGTTTTTAAATAATTTTCTCTATTACTATTATATTTTGAAGGGAAAAAGCAACCTCATGTATAGTATTATGTGTAAACAAAAATAGACTTAAAATTAATAAACTATTTCATGTGGTTTTACTTTCCCATTTTTACGTCTGTGCTTTTTATCATCTGACCTCTCACATTGTGATGTGATTTCCTAAACTTTTCGAAGGCTGTGGAAGTTAAAATATGGGGATAGGTACCACGCCCCAAGCAGGCAGATGTCGGCCCGGTGGCCGAGATCGCCAAGGCAGTAGTATCGTAGTGATCTCGGACCAATGGGTCGCGGGTTCGAGTCGCGTCTCGGCCATGGTTGTATTTGTGTTCGTCCTTTTACCCCTTATCAGCCTCATATCGTTTCATCTTCATAATTACCATACCGTTATCACCAATAGTGGTCGCTAATGACCTAGATGTTGATGCGACCTTAAATAACCAATTAAAAAAAAAGGAGACAGATGAGTAAAATTCTGTCTTTAAACGCAAATGAACAGTGAATCCACGAATCAGTGTCTGAGATGGAAAGCTGCACCAGCTGGAGGACAACGTGCCCGCAAATGCCAGTTAGACGGACATATGAGAAGGTGCTTTTACACGGGCAGTGTCACTTGCCAGTTATTCAGCGACCGCGTCAACAGGGATGTATAAATACTTGTCACTCAAAATTATGGGTCGTCAGTGATGCACAATCATTTCCCAGTTAACTGATAGTTTTAACTGGCAGGCGCTTACACATAACTGACGATACTGTCGACCAATAACTCGCAAGAAATTCACTCCGTTTAGAGTCACATGTAGTGTTTGCGTATGTTCGATTCTTCGTTGTCTTTTAATAATAATACATTTAAAAAGTAGTAAAAATAGTGCTGAAACACTCACTTAAATAACAAAAAGCTAACTATACCTTTGAACGCCAGCATTTATTTCTTAATAAAGAGATAATGCAAGAGAACCATATATCATCGCACTTCCAATCACTGAAAACAGCTTCCTTTGATAACAAAGTCACAGTATGCCGCAGATTGAATCTGACAAACACTTCTATTATAAAGCGATGTTCAACTTTTTCCTACTGCAGCAAAGAAAATTAAAATTTCACGGCACATCCATATAACTTTAAATATTTTCTGCCACAAAAGATCTGGTCTTTGGAACCAAACAGGTATTTTTCTGCCCTTTGAGTATGAAATAAAAAAGTCCTTCCCGGCACCTTTGATGATAAGATCATGCGGAAGGTGATTCACTTTTGTAACCAACAAATGATATGATAATGACAACAATCCTTGTATGATAAACATGAAATAAAAATTAAAAGATGAACAAATACGTGGAAAAATATTAAGGCCAAAGAAAATATGTTTTATATTTGTGAAACATTGACCTGAAAAGATGAAACACTATAAGCAAGTTCAAATGATAACATTTTCTTCATGATGTAATAAAGGAAACAAAATAAGAAAATTAACATTTATTTAATTTGTAGTAATGCGAACTAGAGTTACATGTCTTGACTACATAATGTTTAGAATAATCTGTTGGTGAAAACTGTTTCGAAGACTGCCATGCTGGAAAAAAAAATCTCAAAGTCTTTCGAGTCACAAATAACTATTTTTGATTCTCTTCCTATTTCTATGAAGTAGTTTTCATATCGGGCCCTTTTTGTTTTCCTGAACCATTTTTATTCTTTGGTCCTTTTTGTTTCTCTGCTCCATCTTGTTTCTTAGCCTGTTTTTCTTTGTCAGATTTCGAATCCTCAGTCTTCTGCAGTCTTAAATTTACCGCACCTTCGATCTTTGCAGTCATTTCAGACATTGTTTTGATGGACGGATGTCGACAGTCCTCGCAGTCAGCTCTGACGGGTCTGTCAATACGTTGCTCAGGATTTGTAATGGTATGACTGCTACCAGCAAACCTCTTGGAGACGCGTTTCCCATACTTGGTGATAAAAGGTGAACTGGCTACACTACCAGGCGGCTTTCCTTTCAATGGCCACGAAAGTCGAGCTGCAGCAGATTTCCCCATACCGCGAGAGGTAGGTTTGGCCTTAATTTCTGCACCGCAAGATATGCATATAACGTTGTCAAGCTGTTTGTCCATTTCGGGTCTCGGGGTAAATGTTTTTCGAATCTGCTTGAGCTTTTCCACCAAGTAGTCGACTTCTTCCCGAAATCGTTTCTTTGCATTTTCGAGATCAATAATATTAGCTTTGGTTTCGGATTCATTTCGAATTTCACCTATAGCCCTCCGCCAAACTGCTTCCTTTTCCGCTAAATCCATTGCACAGTTATTGTTAAATACTGCGATGCGTTTTAGTAATGTGAAAAAATCGTCGCCGTAAATTCTTTCATTGCTCTCACTTGGAGTAGCCTTTTCCTGCAAAACGTCTTCTACATCTTCCTTATCCGCTTTGACAGCTCGTAACCGCTCGATCTCCATTCTGATGTTTGCCAAACGTTTATCTCTTTCAAGCTGACTATTAAGAAGTTGGTCAGAAATTGTGGTAATAGTTTTCATGTCTTCCATTATAACTTGTATTCTCTTATTAAGTGCCTCTAAACCAATGTCTTGTTGTTCCGTTTCACCTGGAAGTGGTTCGTCGTACAAAATACTACGAATATATGGCGCAAATTTTTTTCGAAGTTTTTTCATTTGTTTGTCGAAATCTCCCATTTGTTTCACTACTTCTTCTATATTTTTCAGACGTTGACCAGTGTCCGCGAGTTTCGTTTCGAGCTCTCCAACTCTGTTTGGGTTTAAAAAAATAATATCATCTCCGCTAGTGTATCGCCCTCCCGTCATAATGTTAATAGCTCTCTTCATTATTGCTACCTGACTGACACAAGCACACAATGCTTCGGAAGGAATCCGTCCTTTAAGTTGCTTTAGCGAATCAGTGACATGGACATTGGTATTTTGCCATTCATTTATTTGTTTAGTCATGTTACTGAGATCGTCTTTAATAATACGAACTACATCACCATTTGTCTTATTTCCATACACTGACTGAAGCACGGCGTTTGTGGATTTCGGTTCTAAGAGTGTGTCGAGAATGGTCTGCGATACTAATCTTGTCTTCCTTGTTCTTGAGAGCTCCGGGATGTCATCCTCGTCGTTTGGTTCCACACCAGCTCTCTCTTGCTCTTTTTCAAGGGCACGTATCCGCAATTCCATAGACCAAATCATTTGTCGCAGAGCTCCTTTCTCGTTCGTTAAAGGGAAAGGATCGAGTTCGTTTAACTTCAAAATAACTTCTCCGTCTTTCGCAAGGTAATCTATAACGCTGAATAGCTGAGAAGTAGTAGATTCGATGGATTCTATTTTTTCCCTGAGCGTGACAATATTTTCCTGTAAATTGCTACTCGGGCGATCAACTAGTTCTTCGGGATTGGTAAGATATTCGAGGTCGTCCTCGCCCTCGGCTTGGTCAGGAGCCTCGCTCACCTCCCCATCGTAACTGAGATACGACTCATCCGCGTCTTGATCTGCGTAATAATTCAAGTCGTATATTAAAGCTTCCGGTGTCTTGTACATGTGAAATTCGTCATCTTCTACTTCTGCTTCTTCTTCCTCCCCGTAGGCTGCATCTGTTTCTTCGCCTACAGCGTCGATCAATTTTTCCACAGTTTGTTTCACTGGTTCTAAATCGGTATCCATTTTTACAATCTGTTCAGAACAAAATATTCTAATGAATTAATGTATGAAAAAAAGTTGCATCCAAGAAGGCTTTTCATCTACTTTCGAGAATGTTGTTAAGCAACTGTCAACAATGTTTAACAGTGTAAAAGATTTCGAATAATTTTTAAATGTAGTATTATAACTTTAGACTTTTTTAAGATATTCCGCACCAGCAAATTAAAAGTGAATTTGAAATACATGCTTAAGTGAAATACGTGTTTAATTTTTTGTAAGAACGTTCAAACCTGGCCCTTCTCTTAAGATGTGGCGTGGCAGTTTTTGGCCTTATTGTTGGGATTTGATAGGCACAACCCTCTGGTTCTGTGCTTACACCAAAAAATCTATTTGATTGACATCTAGTCATACAAATACATACATAATTTTACAATATTGAGCACAGATTCACAGCAGCATCAGCACCAGCGAATATATATTCACTGGGTTTCTCTAAGTTGCCGTGGCATATGCATAATCTGCTATTCTTCTAAGCAATTGGGCCATTCAGCATCATTTTCAAGCAGTCCACGTGCAAGGGTAGCTTTGAAGGTTTCATACTCATAAGTAGCACTACTGAAGAAGCGTAAATCTTCAAATCATTTTGTCCCTCTAATGTGAAGTAGTGTGTATAAAAGAGCTCCTGGTAATTTTGAGAAATACCGCACATTCTCCCCATTATTTTGTTTCCACGTCTCTTTCATGGTGCCCACTTATTTCTCACAAATTTGTAATGCTGTGGAATATCAGCATACAACTGTTAGCAAACATCCGATATTTCAATGATACGATGATTAAAATTAAACCATGTTGTATATGTTTTGATCCTATCATTTGGATTGCATGTTTACTTCCTTTCCTGAAATGCACACCATGGAAGCCTGCACAATTAATTGAACAACTATGAGACACTTCTAATGCATCATATTAGGGTGAAGGCGCCAAATGCAAACTGAGAACTGACGTATTCCACCTTAACATGGTTTACAATTTCATCATATTCGACTTCATTGACCCCTTAATTATATTTGACAAAGATCACGGATGCTGAGGAGCAACCCTTGAACACATATATAAGTAGGTGTTTCACTGAGCTCCCAAAGGAACAAATTTCACTGAGCGCACAATTGAAGAGATTGGCATTGTATTTTAACAATGAGAATAAATTGTAAGGGACAACATTACAATTATTAATTTGATGGACTATCTTTTAAACTGTAATCTTTTCAACTTACATTTCTCGCCGGTGATACTTGGGATAGCCATTGTAATTTGCAATGGTGTCTTCTAGAAAATGTTTTGAATAATTCTTAAAGAATTCTCTATCAACCATGCGAACATATCAACCACGCAAACTGTCAACCATGTTATATTAAGAAGAATTGTGAACACCACATGAGCCGTGTATATTTGAAATGACGCGTTTATGAAGCACTAGGAAAAGATCTGGGGCTGGTATTTCTGCAGACACGCAGAGGTCAATGTCAGACGATTATTTAATTAAGAATTAAAAGTATTCGACGATTATTTGCATTTACTCTTTTCATTAAGTATTAAAAGCATGTGACAATGAGATAATCCATGTTTCTGAAACTTAGTGACATACACATGTGTTGTTTCTACCCTCAAGGCATTATTTTCAAGGATGTATGTTTTGTAATTTGCAGCACAACACCCGTTTTGAGTTTTTGAGGATTTGAGTTGGCAGCACAACACCCGTAAAACAACATGTCGTTCTGCAGGTTTTTTATTTGCTAAGAGCTCTGATGTTGTTTCAGACCACTTTGGATTGTAGGTCATTTTTCAAAATCTGTCCGTCGTGGTCAAAAATCTTACAATATCAGAATTCGATCCTTAGGACATTCCAACCAGAGGAGCCGCAGTGCCACCGAATACTTTCACGGAGACATAAACGGTTTGAAAACATTTAAAGAATGTTCGTAATATAATGGGGACTGCACATAAATTGCCAAAATGTTTGCTTTATTCTTCTAATGTCCATTCTTCTCTTCACTTCTGAACGTCTCCCAGAGCCCCGACTGGAGAAGCGTCGGTGGTATGGGGAGAGTACGTCCCAATCCTTCCCCCTAGCAACCGGCACCGACGGGGGAGGGGGCAGAGCTTTAATTTCAAGATATCTTGTTAAAATAATCCCTTTTTGAAAACCAAATTCCAGGGTGTGAGATATATGAGACAAATACAAAAATCCAGACTGAGAATTTTATTGTTTGAGCATCGGTCATCTCACAGAACATGTGAAATCTTGGAGCAGTACAAATGCATCACATCTGTTGTCCCCAAGTGTATGGCGCGTGGTCGAAAAGTAAAATCCGACCACAAGAAAGAGTTGGATCTTCCCGCCAGAGCTTCCTGCCTGAAACAGTGGACTGAAGCGATTGCAAAACATTTTTCAATCGACGAAGCATGACAGTGAATAGTAGTACAAATGTTCTACTACTATTATTCTATTTGTTCCGATATTGGATAATTGGGGCGGAACGGGACGGGACGAAACGGGGTCGCATAGAGATATGCGTGATGGGAATGTAAATAAAATTACTTCTATTTCACGTTTTTGATATAATTGTTCCTTTCCTGGGCATTGGAGGATAGTGGTAAAAATAATTATCCTTGTGTGTCTTCTATATCCACATTATTTTTTGTGGAATAAAACTTAATTAAATAGTTACAAGTGGTGATATAAAATGAATTTAGAAAATTTGATCGGGCAAAACTTTTGTGAAACTTTTCCGGATATACTCGTAATATCCAAATGCAGCCGGCCTGGATAGCCGAGGTCGCTAAGGTTGAAGAGTCGTAGCTGCCTCGCGCTTGAAAGGTCGCGGGTTCGAATCTCTCTGGGGCATACAGATTTCTGTGTGTCCGTATACCGTATATTCAGAGTTCATGCTTTGTGGGTTCTTGAGACCGAAAAATCCATTGAAGGCAAAAGTCTGTTTGCCCGACCGTTTGTGTTCAAATCTAATGATTTTCTCCAAAATCGATATTTCGGTCAGACAAACTCAAGGTCAAAGGTGTATATATTTATTTCAGGATACTTTATAATAATCCTCAACATCTCTAAAATCTTCTCAAAAGTGGCTCCAATTTTTTTATTAAACATTGTCATCGGATAGCATAGATAATGCTTTCAAAAATGGTGTAGGTCTCATTTTTTTAATTTCTGATTTTTCAAAAATCGCAAAAGCTTAAATTTTTCCCCCGAATGAAATCTGTTCTTTAAAAAAGTACTTCACACATGTTTTCAAAAATCGCAAAAAGTTAACATTGTAAAAGTTCAACATTAAGCAATATGTGTTCTTAAATGAAACTTGTTTTAAAAAATAAGATCTTTGAAAGACATTATATACAATTTTATGGGAAAAAACGAATCGTTTTCACGAAAATTCTAGGTTAAAACAACAGAAGTACTCAATTTTTGTCAAATGGACATGTCACCTTTTGAATGTTTGCTCCTCAGTCCTTTTACAATAAAAATAAAAATATAGCACAAATTTTAGACTTTTCAACAATAGCTTTAACTCAGCGAATAGAGTACTACTTAATGTATTGTTAAACATCTCACGTTTCTTTCTGAAAATAAAATTCTAGGTTAAAACGACAGAAGAACTGAATTTTTGTCAAATGGACATGTCACCTTTTGAATGTTGCTCCTCAGCTGTGGCCTTGTGCTGCCGGTACGACGTCGTGGACCAATCCGGAGGCTCCGTGCGCCTAGTGCTCTAGGCGGCGTGGCGTCCCTGATACTTTAAATATTCCACTATTGAAGTGTAAAACAAATCATTAATAAAACAAAATAGTAAACCATCATATTTTGGAAATTGCTTTTGTTGAATAACACTGTATTTGTTGCAGCCATTTCCATCAGAATGTTTGTTGTTGTGTTTTTAGGTGGTATGTAGATTATATTGCGAAGTAAAAATTAACACGGCTTTTGAAATTTAATTATTTCAAAACATTCGTCGTATTTACTGCAACTACACAGTTCATTCATGCGAATCTCTGATCCCTTTGCCTTTTCTCCAATGCTATTGCTTCCGAGCATCAGAAATTAAATTCACTCATGAACTGAGCCTGAATTCATTTAACTACATATTATACAATTTCCGTTTGTAGTAAACCTCTGAAACAAACATTGTTATTTTAGTATATCAGAGGCTCACTGTCCGATATTCCCGAATATAATACGTGTTTCAACTAATATCGATTTTATTATTATTATTTCAAGCTGACAGTAAAATATTTACCTTTTTTCAAAATTTCAATATTTTTGTGCATTCTTCTCACTTCATTTTATATTTTCCACGCTAAATAAATTGGTGCTATTAACATCTTCACTGTCTCTTTTACTGTTACGCACTTTCTTCATTTTCATATCTTCTTCGCCGTCACTTTAGTTTTCTTCTCATCTGGAATAAGCTCACCGCATTTACGATATTCCAGCTAGATCGGATTTCAATAGTTTTCAACTCGCGGTCGGCGCCCAATGAAGTCCTCAAGCTGGAAAGAAGTCCTCTAGTATTCTAGCAATTCCTTGAAGCAATTCCCTGAATAGCACAGTTAACTAAATCTCTTTAATTCACTATAAGCGTTGTAAAAATAACACAGAAAACCCTGTACCTCCAATACGTGCAGTGTTACATGAATTCGTGGTACTCAAACTTTTTTCATGGAAGGTGAATTTACGATATTCACTGTAACCAATATTGAGACTTTATTACAACCATCTTCTAGGGATTAATTGTTATACTTGTGAAATGGAGCCAGTGCCTTCAGTCACTCTAATCAAAACCTCATACATACGTGTTTATAATATCCAGCTCTTCTACATTTACTTGTGCGTGAACTGAGCCACACGAATTTTGCCCCAACAGTTAACACGCTGTACGTTAATCAAATAGACATGAAAACCTAGCACGATTTTGTAAAAAGAAGCCATTAGTGTGAAACTCCGATTTTGAAGATAATACCAAAAGAAAATGACATTCAACAAGAGTTTATAACAATCCCACAACCAGAGAAATATTCACAGATTTTTGTTTTTCTTTGAGTTTTTATTACTGAGAGTGGCGAAGGCTCCTGTATTTTCTTTTTACCTTGGCATGGGCATAACATATTTGCCATGTGTGTCTCGCGTTTAGTTTAGTGTGATTCCTACTGACCTTAGGGTACTGTGTGCCCTACCATATCATAGTGTTACTCCTATTATTGTTACTGTTATATTCTGGTGTCAATACTACGTGTGTCCAAGAGCAAAAGACAACAAAACTATAGTCACATGTGCAGAATGCAAAATATTTGTATGTTCATCGCAAACATTTGTTATACACAGCCATTTCAAATATTAATAAGACTGTCAGAATGATCACGAAAATTGTCAAACGTGGGTGAGTTATACTTAGATTTCTTCCATTTCTATGAAGTTTATGTAACATTTTCAGAAGGTTAGTTTTTTGAATTAACAATACCCTAAAGATTATGACTAGTTGTGTTATTAAAAACATTTGTTAAAAATATTTTAAATTTTATTTCTTTCCGTTTCGGACATCCAGTACCCCGCCTTACCATTCATGTCCCAAAAAGTGGACCTTACCATTCCAGGTTTAACGGCAGCTAACTGTGAAGCTACTACTCATTAGCTAACGCTTACACCCGTAAGTGCAAAAACAATAATGCGGTTTGTCTGTATCGGAAGAGCCGAACACAAGGTGAAACTCACGCTATCCAGCCATTTCAACAATCTGTGTACGGATTTACGAACAGCTTTGCTTCATATCCATGACGCGACCTTTGGCTTTACGCTCATCCTGTCCGAACCATTGTGTTATGGTACGGTGTGAGTCCCGAGAGGGTTTTGAGAGAGCAATTAGCAGTATAAAAAGCGTTTCGTCCTTACGAATACCTTTATTCGTACAAATAAATATTCAAAGCAATGGAACAGTGCAAAATATGATTCTCGATCATTTCAATTCCGGAATTTGTTTTTACGATTAATCGTCTTAAGAATACAGCAATCATCTCTACATTATGACTATGAATTCACATCTTCACTGACGTTCTTCGTCCGCGCGAAGTAACTAAGAGGGCTAAGTTTTTCAGGACTGGGTAACAGTTTTTTTTCTTACCAGCTAAAGTCTGCCATTTGACTAATATTTTTATGCTACGTATGGCTAGAATTGTCTTGTCACCTTAAATGTCGTAAGTTACACAAAGTACCCAAAAATTCAATATGGCGGACACTAAATAATATTTTTTTCCAAACATTTGACACCGTATGTGAAGCGTGTATAAATTCTTCTTGATATCCTGCGTGTCGTGTGCTATATAAAGTTATTGAAAACTAATATGACGGACAGTAGACTACATTTTGTTGATTTATTGTTCACAGCTCAGTGTTACATTTTTTAACATCAGAGATGCCGTTGGGTGATTTTTGAAAAACTTTTTATTATTTTACTTGCACTTCTGACAAAGTCACGAGTCAAACTGCTCAATTATTAAGATCAAATTAAAATCGGATTACTGACATTACCGTAGCGTAACTTCAGTACCATCTGATAGTGGAATTTTACAAGAATATTAGGTTGCACACATTCAATGTACTTCTGTAAAATGCCTCTTCCACAAGGTGCTGCTCAAATCTAATTAAAAATATATTTTAATAGATTATAAAATTATATTTTAATAGATTTTGAAAATGGGCTGATTTCTCTTAGCGCAGGTTGTTTGAAATGCCCAGTCGTTACTAGCACCTCTCTGGAAGAAAAAAATAAAAAAATTATTAATATTAATTGTTATAGATATTGAAATAAGCGTATTTCAAAACCAATAAAAGTGCGCACTGAAGGGACTCAATGGAAGAACACTTACGTGTCATAATTTTCTATGTATATACACATCGTCAGGGCACAAGAAAAGTGATATTTAAAAAATATCGTTTTGAAAGAAAGCGTTTTAACACGAGCGGAATCGTTTATTTTGCGGCAAAATATAAATTGTTTTTCTCCATTTACGATTTGTCTTATAAATTATCTTTATTAAATTTTGTTGCCAAAATATACTACTTTACTAAAAAATGTCTTCACTTAACTAAAAAACATGATCAATATATCAATATTGTAATAGAAGCTCAAAAAGAACTGAAAATAGAAGAAATGAAGCATTAAAACCAAATATTAGAAGTTACATGCATAAGGCGTTTATTCTTTGGTTTAATGGTATTAGTTTATTTCATCCGCCAAGTATTTTATGTCCTTACGAATTACATATTCATCTACTTCATTTTAAAGAACAATGCATTTCTACCTTTTCCACGAGTAAATTCTTCACAAATTTGAAAAGGTTTAAGAACAATCTTCTTCCCTTAATATCGCTCAGTCGTAAACGTTATTTCAAAATTGGACAGCAACGCATTTTACAACTTGCCAGCAGAATCTTCCGACCTCACGACCTACAATGTGACATTCAGATTTACCGACTTAAGATTCCGTTGGGCCATTGGGAGTGTATTTCATTTTCCTGCAGGGCATTCGAATGATTTAGATTTCAACCTTGCAGTCGACTTGTAATTGATGAGAAACCTGTTATGTTTCTGTTCCAATAGCAGAAGATAAACGTAATAAAACTTGTGTTATCGTCCAGTCTGCGCATGACTTGCGCAGTGTTGGATGTGCCCTATCTTCCGCGGGGGGCATTATAAAGGCAGGGGAGGGGTGTGACACCTTTTGGAGGCCGGCTAAGGGAATGCGCGTGTGAGTGGCACCTGGACCTCGAGGCGGCTCGCGACTGCAGGAGAACGCCTCCAGAGCCTGTCGCCCGCGCCGGCTCCCACCGCCGCCGCCATGCTTCGCTCGCTCACGCTCCTCTGCCTCTTGGCGGCGCCCTGGGTGCGTACTCGCATGCCTTGCGGCTGGGTGGGGGTGTGAAGGATCGACTATATACGCGCGCACTTGTGTGTGTGGGAGAGAGATAGACTGTCAGAGAAAGTGTTTATGAAAGAGAATGTGTGAAACAGTGTATGTTTGAGAGAGCGTGTGTGTGAGAGAGCGTATGTGTAAGAGAGCGTATGCGTGAGAGCGTATGTGTGATAGAGCGTGTGTATGAAGAGCGTGTGTGAGAGAGCGTATGTGTGAGAGCGTATGTGTGAAACCGTATGTGTAAAGAGCGTGTGTATGAGACAGCGTGTGTGAGAGCGTATGTGTGAGAAAGTGTGAGAGTGAAAGAGATCGTGTGTGTGAGAGATCTCTCTTTAGACGGTGTATGTCCCTCTGATTGTCTCTTGCTCTTCATCTGTTTTTTCTATATCCTTCCACCATTGGTTTTGATTGTCTCTCCCCCTCATTACCTCACCTGCTTTCTCTTTCACTTTCTCTCTCTCTCTCTCTCTCTCTCTCTCTCTCTCTCTCTCTCTCTTCCTCTCTCTCTCACACACACACACTGCCTGCTTGTCTGTCTGTGTGTATATGTATGTTTGTGCTTGTCTTTCCTCTCAGCTTCGGCCCAAATGCAGCTCCAAGTGACACACACAAACAGTAGGTATCCCAATTCCACATTCAAATGTGGGTGTATATATCTTTCGGTAAATAGTTTCAGTTGTTAATAGAGTTTGCACGTACTACATTTTCCTACATTCCACAGTGAATGAAGCATTTTTACTTTTTCGCCTCCGCTTACGTAATAAAGTGAAAGTTATGTAAATGCTGCCCGAAAAAAACAGCAAATTTTTGGGCAGAAAAACTCAGGGCTATGATAAAGCAAAAGTAGATAAATCCACTTGGTGAAATTAGAAAAAAATCCTCTAACTCATAGTGTAGCTAGAATCCATATTTTGTGGGCCCTTGATACCACAAATGCGATTGTCGTCAAAACGTCCGACCGTCTGTGAACGCTTAAGAGAATAGTGTAGGTCTCCTGTACGTTGAAATCCCTGATTACTCGAAAATTGAAAAAAATGGACATCCTTTCCGTGTCTTCCTACAACTACAATTGAGAAAATACCATTTTTTAAATGAAATGTATTAATCAGAAACAGGTCTTAGAGTAACTCCACGTTCAATTTATCGAAATTATGAGTATTTTTGTGTAATTTTGCATCATAGTCGCCCGCTTCTAATTTTCTGCGTTTTGCGAACGTAATTTCAACGTGTTTGGAGGAAGTTGAATGCTACGTATTTTAGAATTTGTGTATTAGTTTATATTTCTTCGTTTTTTCTTACTTTCGAGCTTTTGTTGTACGTTTACAAATTACTTTTTTAGGAATTATTTAAAACCTATTTAATAATCCGTATTTTATGTCCGTGTTGCGAGGAATGTCTTTGCATTCTCAATGTATTTACATATTTTTTCAAGTAATCCGCAACCCTTCAATGAAATTAGCCCAATTAGGTTTTCTCTCATAAATATGTGATTTTAAATGATACCAGCGGACCCTGGCAGACGTTGTTCTGTCCTCCAACTCCCTCTTTCTCCTTCCCTCTCCCTTTCTCTCTCCGTCTCTCTCTTTCCGTCTCTCTTCTGTCCCTGTCTCAGTCTGTCCGGTTCTATCTGTGTGTATGTCTTTCTCTCTCTGTGTGTCTGCCTCTCTCTGTCCCTCTCATTCACATTTAGTTGCAGATTCTGTACGTCTCTATGCAGGTAGGTTAATATGGAGAAGCGCCGGGTCAGAAAAAATGTAATAGAATGTTCAAGAAGATCTCATCCTATAGATTACGGTGTGAGAAGCGTTTCTTTGAAGCCTTTGTCCTCAAAATTTTAGTTTTTAAAGCCCTAGAACGCTTCTTTTGCGTTTTATTTAACGATATATATTTTAAAATGCTACTGAGTATTGCGCGTTGCAGTGGACATGAATATTTATCCCCAGGAGGGGAGATGTAAAGAAAACAAAGACTCTTGTGTCTGTGTCATTTTTTCCTTAAAATTCGAATTTGCCGCACTAGCAAACAAGTGACCGATAGCTGACACCGCATTGGAGACACCTGGCGACTGATTGAGACAGAAAGACAATAGATGAATGATCGCATGTGACAGGAAACGTACGCTCTAAGCTATTAATTCACCTAAAGTAAAAACTTTAAATGTTGTTTTCTGTTTTTATTATAAGTAATCTATTTACCTATTGTTTTTATCTTTCCAATGTAATAATTGAAAATCGTGGTAAATTATATGAAACTGCTTTTATTACAGAAAATCAACTGAGTTTTGATTTTGAATTAAGTACTTGAAGGGTATAATCATTATAAAACAACAATTTTATTTTAGAAAGTTGAAGGATGGAAAAACTAAGGTTTGATTTTATGATGAAAGGAACATCAGATGGAAAATCATCAATAATATGCCTGACCTCCATTGGCAGACGGGATGGCAGAACTTTTGGCTTACCAGATGAACTCCAAAACACAAACCTTCACCAGGAGCTAATTTCAACACAAATATTTGGTAAGGTAAGAAATACTCTAAGAAAAGACATCAATTTAGAAAAGTCTGGATTACTTTATCAGAAAATCTATCAAAAGCATATTTGGATGAAGAGGAAAATTTGAAATTTGACCACTACTACTTAGAAGAGATTACAGAGGAGAAAGTCAAAAAAACCTACCTCATATGAAACAATTAAGAAACTATTAAAGAAAATTTTAGAAGATAACGAACAAATATCTGAAGTAAAAGATTTGAGAAAAATTGTCAATGATTTTATGATCGATAAATTTAATATAAGAAACTCAAATGCATGTCAATGAATAAACGAGTTTGAAAAGGAGTATGAACGCTGTTTTGTGCAAGAGAGGAGGAACAAAATAGAATTTTTTTTCGTGAAAATGCAAGCAAAGATTGGTACTCATGTATGATTTTGAAAAAACTGTAGAATCAGAATGGAACAATTGGGCACAGAACTTTATTGAAATTTTTGGGAATAAAGGCTGGTCTGCAATCAAATCACAGAGAGACTTTACAATAAACTCAAGACCTCTATAATAAAATAAGTAAGCTGGAACACCTTGTAAAAATAAATACAAGTGATAACAAAGGAAAAGTTTACTCGGACAAGAAGCATAAAAAATTGAAGAAAGAAACCATGCCGCATAAGACTTCAAAGAAAGGTAAACGTGTTCATGCTGAATCTAATTGCTGATTTAAAGAAAAAAATACAAGATGAAACCACTAAAATCTATAAACAATTGAAAATTAGAAGTGGAACTAAATCAAGATAATCCAAAAAAGTAGAGGTACCATCATTAATAAAAATCGAGTACTGTTGAATGACACTCTAAACTTTCGGGTACCTATGACTGAGGCTCAAATGTGTCACTCTAGAATGCATAGTTATTGAAGTTGAAACACAAAAATATGGATTATTTACGAACAGCAAACTTAAAAACTATTAATTGTGAAAACAAAACAAAGGTAAAAAAAACATTAATTGGTCTGGATTGTATAAAAGAATTCAAACTTATCCAAAACAAGGATTTAAAAATAACACAATATCACAATTCAAAAGAGAAAGAAGAAAAAACAAAAACACAAATATTCCTGACTTGCCTGGTGACATAGAAGAAAATTTTCAAAAACAAAGAAATGAAAATAAAATAAATGGAACCAATTGTAAGTATTTAGATTGTAATAAAAGGAATGTAGAGTAAACTTTAATAAGCACATATGAGCACATACTGAAGAATTTGAAATTTTAATAAATCATTTTGCGGATTCGGTGGTATAACGGTTAGCGTATCGGACTGTTGTACTCGGGTTCAAACCCGATCGAAGCCGTGGATTTTTAAGGGCGAAAAATTCCTTCGTACGCCTTCCTTCGGATGGGAAGTAAAGCCGGCTGTCCCATGTAGTAGATTTACTGCATGTAAATCCTCAAGCCTAAATGAAGCCACTGAGCAAAATTGAATTCCGCCTGTTTCGTCGCCCAAGATAATACCTCCTTTCTCCGCTAGGTGGTGAAAGGAGCGTAGCGAAATTTGCGTGGTTAGACGGAAGAACGGGCCTGATGACCCGAGTCTCGCCACGTAAAATAAGGCATTAACTAATTAACCATTTATATTTAAATAAACAATCTAAGATTGACAAGTTAATTAAAAATATAAATCAGTTTTCGCAAAAGACAAGAATTATATCATCATTATAAAACACTATGAAGCGCACATTGATTTTATAGTAGAAAAAGTTTGCTATAAACGTCCATCCATATGTACGATTGAAAACAAAATAGAAACTGAAAGTCAAATTTAAAAATTATTAAAGAAAATAATAATAATTGAAGAATCATACAGTCCGTTTGCTGCACCAGTAACTTTGGCTTATTAAAACCATGAACACACAAGATCGAGATTATGCATTGATTTTAAAGAATTAAATCAAATCATTTTACCACAATCACAACCCTTTCCACTGATTGAAGATATCATGGTAAAAGCAGGCAACTCCAAATATTTTACAGCCTTAGATATCAACTCAGCTTTCTGGCCAATGCCGTCGAGAATAAAAGATAGACAAAAAAACCGCAATTGCGACGCAAGAAAGTCATTTTTAATGGACCAGCCTCCCTTTTGAACTTAAAACGGCACCGGCTATCTTTCAAAGGATTTTGAGCAATATTTTGAGAAAATATAGACTAACAATGTTTGCAGTTAACTATACAAATGATATACTGATTTTTTGAAAAACTTTTGATGAACATTTATCTCACTTATCAATGATATTGGAAGCAATACAAAAAGGATTTAAAACAAAATTTTCCAAATGCTCTTTCGCAATGGAATCAGTAAAATACTTATATCACATATTACAGAATAATTTTTTAAAACCACAATTAAACGATTATCGAATTGCAGTAAAAAAAATTCCAATTCCAAAAAATGAGAATTACGTCAACACCGATTAACCGGGTAGCAGCAGGGAACCTGGGTCGGGAGAACCAAGCAAGTACCCACCCGGATGCGATTCAGATGATAATTAAGTTAATGGAAGAAAAAAACAGGAAAGCGGAAGAACAGAACAGGAAAGTGGAAGCACAGAATAGGAAGTTCTCTGAGGACACGAAGGAAAACCCATATGCTTTTATTCGAGCAGCAGAACGACATCTGGATGTTACCAACATGTCTGACAGGTGCAAAACACAACCATTGTATTTAATGTTAGAGGGAAATGCCCGGACGTGGGCCGACACATTCACTGTATTCCTGGATTCGTGGAAGTAAATAAAGAAACGGTTCTTGGAAAGATACTGGAATGAGGAAATCCAGATAAATTACAAACTCAGCTTGATGAACAGCTTTTATAATCGCTCCACGGGAGGCCTGTGACGAAGAGGATTACGGATTTCAAGTCGCTGACCCCACCTATGAGCGACCAAGAAATTATTTGTGTTGTGACGCGGCAATTTCCGGTCACGATACAAAATCTGCGATACAAAAGCTGCGCACAAATACAAAATCTGCGATACAAATGCTGCGCAGTGTTGACCACACAGATTTAGAAAAAATCCAAAACGTGCTGGGGGGTATGATTTAACCTTCGCAGGAGCACCGAGGGATAGGAATGAAGGGAACATTAATGCAGTAAGAATAGATTATGCTAGCAGACAAGAAATGGGAATCACGGCGCACGCTCCGAGAAATAAACAAGAAAGAGGCAAAGTCCGGCAGCAATACGACACGAGAAAGAACAACATCGAGTGGGGAAGGCAAGAGGCTAGCCGAAAGGAGGAAGTGAGGAGTCGAAGCGGGAATACGACGGAGCAGATGTCACGACCAAGTACGAGTAGGAGTGAGGGGAGAGATTTAATCTAGGAGAGTCCGTGGTGAAGGGAGGCCCCATCGCGGACGAGGGAAGTGAGAACTCGAAGGTGGTCGTCATTAATACTATCCAAACAATGGCCTACGACGACCAGCCATGGCAGAGGCGGAAGAGCTCAGACTTCGGATAAGAAAATGACCCACGATCAAGGTAATGTGTCAAGGGATGATTACGGAAGCATTAGTAGATACGCGTTGCACGACTACGGTGGTGTCCGAGAAATATCATGAAGCAGTGATGATTTTGTCCATGAATAGGGCATACGTAATAGGAGCCACCCAAAAGTGGCCCAGCCCTATTACCAAACAGATCATGATAAATGTAGAAATCGGCAACCAAATGAGTGGGTAGTGGCGTTGGTGGTGAGAAATCTATTGCATCCGATGATCTTGGGGACGGACGTCTTGTCAGAGCATCGACCTCGACCGAAAAGTGTCGGAATTAGGAGAGCAGGAAATTGAAATGGATCAAGGATTGGGAGAAGGTTACGAGGTATGCACGGAAGACGTAGTAGAAGAGACGGCTCTAGAAGAAAGATTGAGGTGTCAAGTCGAGCAAACAAGGCAACTTGGCACACAGCAGAAAGATAGGTGGTTGAAGATATGAATGGGTAATAGGCAAGTATTCAGAAAAAAAAAGCACCAGTCAAAGGTTATGTTCCGTATTCAACGCACGGATTACACCCAGTTTAGACAGAGCAATTATCCCATCCCGTTAGCACTGAAACAGAAAGTAACCGATCTGTTGGCGTCAATGGTGGGCGACGGAATCATTAGGAAAGCGCAAACGCAGTGCACTAATCCGATAGTAATCGTGAACAAGAAGGATGGAAGATTGCGATTGTGCTTGGACGTCCGCCGACTGAACGCGGTGGCAGTACCATACAGAGATGCGCCACCGACCATGGAAGAAATACTGCAAGGATTCGGAGGCAACATGATATTCTCGAGTACCGACATTAGTGAAGCTTATTGGCAAATGGAGGTCGAGGAAAAAGACCAAAAATATACGGGATTCTCTATTGAAGGGATATGTTAAGTATTCTGCCGAGTGCCTTTTAGACTACGCAACAGTGGAGCCGCACTCATACAATGCGCAGACCAAATCCTACAAGGACGAATGTCAGACCGAGTGATGGTATACGTTGATGATATTGTGGTACGGGCGAAATCCATTAAACAACATTTTCGGGACTTGCAGGAGTTGTTCCAGATATTGACAGAGAACAATTTGGTGCTCAACCTGAAGAAATCAAACTGGTTCACACAGAAGATCAAATTTCTGGGATACGTAGTATCAACAGAAGAAATTTCTTTGAAACCAGAAACCATGGAAGAGATACAAAATATACAACCCCCCAAAAACGGTCAAGCAAGTACGCCGGCTCATCGGCACCTGCAACTATTATGCCAGGTTTTGTCCGAAGTTCGCGGACGTTATGTACCCATTTTATCAATTACTGAAGAAGGATTGTAAATGGATCTGGGACGCATCATATCAGGAGGCATTTGAAAAGCTAAAAGAGATGTTTTATAGAAGTTGCTTTATAACCCACCCGGATTTTTCAAAGACAGACTGCAGTGATTTTGGAATTGGAGTCATGCTGTGCCAAATTATTGGTGACCACGAGAAGATCGTGGTAATTATTAGCCGAACGCTTAAGGGACCGGAACTCCGATTTTCGGTGACGGAAAAGGGGGCAAATGCCATTATATGAACCATACGTCATAAATCAAGTAACCGATCAGCATGTATCCAAATTAGTAAATAACAGACAAGAAGTGCTAGGACACTATAACTTCCATAATCTGAGACCATGTGCTACAATAAGTGGTGGCCCTCAAGACTAGGCCATACTAGCTTATCGGATTTTTTTAAGTATGGCAAAATCCAAAAAACGGGAGGAGGGGGTGATGAAACGCATTGCGTTTCTAAACAGAGGTGCAGCGGCTGACCTAGTTAAATTATGTGGTAGCTATGGCCGTTACCGACTGGCCCGTTCTGAACGAGTCAGAACAACGCGGCGAGAACAGCACGAGAGTGCGAACAGCACGAGAGAAAACGGGCAGTGAGAGAAAGAACTCGAGAGGAGACCAAACGGGTACTTGTGTGGTTTGTGAAGTAATTAAGGAACTGGGGAGATGTGATGGGTGCCGATGGAAAGCGGGTGAAGTGAGAATCGATGTGATGGTGAGCATGGTGAACAATCTACAAAATCTAATTAGGAATTGTAACGCTAAGGACTGAGAGAGTCCCAGAGATCAGTCGGGAGAGAGTTACACCACGTGGTGGTGCAACTGCAGCGAAACATCCGGCGAGGACTGCAGACAGTATTATTGTGAGTAGCGCGTCCACGAATCGACGGTGCGAGTGGTGTGGATGAGAGCAGAACATCAATAATGCCCGAATGGAACGATGACGAGTGGATAACGGCGAAAGCATGTGGTGATCCGAGCAGAACAAATCAAGCGCGGCGCCAGCCTCGGGAAGCGACCGGGACCGAGAACAGCGGCGACGCCGGCCCCGAGGTGTCTGTGACTAGCGGTGTCGCCGATCCAAAAGTCAGCTTTTTATGTGTTGAGCAGTCGTTTTTTAGGAAATGATAATAAGGGTAGCAGTGATTCATTAGCATTTAAAGTTGGAAAAGTGAAAAGAGACGCATATTGTAATGAAGAGTTTGAAATATATTATTTTGTTCTTAGTATTATAATTTGTATTTCCAATGTATATGCACGAAGAGTCAGTGCCCATTCACAAAATATTATCTGTCCCCCATCTTATCTTAAAATCGCTGTTGAATCGGACCGAAAATAAGAGTCCATCACTATATATGTGTATATATATATATATATATATATATATATATATATATATATATATATTGTGAGTAGCGCGTGACCCTTATTCCTTCCGCGAGGCACCAACAAACTTGGCTGTCTTTTCTCTTTGGAGAAGGCGTAATTCAGACCAGTTCTTTGAACGATTCTTCTCTGGTATCTTGCCTTAAAGAATCGACGGCAGTAGTTGTATTGGCACAACTACGGCACCAACAAATTTGGCTGTCTTTTCTCTTTAGAGAAGGCGTAATTCAGACCAGTTCTTTGAACGATTCTTCTCTGGTATCTTGCCTTAAAGAATCGACGGCAGTAGTTGTATTGGCACAACTACGGCACCAACAAATTTGGCTGTCTTTTTTCTTTGGAGAAGGCGTAATTCAGACCAGTTCTTTGAACGACTCTTCTCTGGTATCTTGCCTTAAAGAATCGACGGCAGTCTGTTGTAATTGCTCGTACTGTGACCATGATTCTACTATTAGGTAAATTTTAGTATTTATCATCCATTTTTGATATTACAGTCCATTCAGGGCCTAATAAATGTCCTTCATTATAGCCACAAATAAAAGATCCCCCGTTGCTTTTAAAGGGTTTCAGTAAGTGTCGATGATTTCACTCGTTTCCAGTTGATTTTTTGTACGGAACAGAAATATAACTGTTAACGTATTATAAGTAATTATTATTCTATTAATATCAATTTTGTTTTCTTTCTAGGTGTTCGTACACGCGGAGCAGAAACGTAAGTAACTATTCATATAGTTACACACAAATTATTTCTTCGGGCTTCTTAATATTTAAATTTAAAATTTTCACAAACTATTTCGGCTGCATATTAAACATGATCAAAAGTACAAATTTAAATTTTATTTTCAATACAGAATGTGTTCAATTAATGAGAATAGAGGAAAAGGAGGCTTAAAACCATTTATTTCTATATATTTTGTCTCCCGTTTATTTAATATTTCAAGACTGATTTTATTAAAAACTCGAAATTTTCGAAATGGCAAAAATTTTATTTTTCTTTAAGATAGAGATTTTTTCATAAGTTATTCTCAATCTTATCACTTAAAATTGTTTCAAGATTTCAAAACATCCGTATTCTTTCCAAAATATTGAAGGTAATTGTGTTTACAACTTTTTTAGAGTACATATTAAACAAGTTTTCTCTAAATAGATTTTATCTTTCCTCTGTACATTTATCGCTCATTTAGAGCACAATGCTCTCTGAATAATTTGGCACAAGTGCTTTTACTTTCTCGTATACGTACGTATATACGGAGTAGTATATACGTGGTATAGAGAAAGTTATAAAATGCTGCGCGAAAAAACGGATTTTCCTCAGAAAAAGATCATTGCCGGGCCCTGATAACGATAAATCCAGTTGCTAAATTAAGAGGAACAATCCTGTAACACCTGGTGTAGCCTGAATCCTTCTTTTGTGAGTCCTTGATGCCGAAAAACAATTGAAAGCAAAATATCCGTCTGTGTGTTCGTCCTGTCTGTCTATCTGTCCTACTGTGAACACTACTAGCGCCTAAACCACACGTAGGATTGTTTCCAAATTGAAGAAACCCTTATCTATCTCTCTCTAGTTGAAGCTTTGGAATTTTGAAAAACATTCTTTAAGATTTAGGGGTACTTTACATTAAACGCCCCCGGACACATTCAAAATTTAATCAAAAACGGCTCCAAATTTTTTTCTTTAAATTTGTTGCAAGAATAGAGCAACTTATAAATGACATAGGTTATATTTTTACCACTAACTCTGAAATTTTGAAAATTGCAAAAGTTTGCATTTTTTGCATTGCAAAAAATTGCATTTTTTGGGCGTCGCCCTACAACTACAAAATTGAAGACAGATGTTTCCTTCAAATTAAATTTGTTGTCCTTATTCCTTCCGCGAGGCACCAACAAACTTGGCTGTCTTTTCTCTTTAGAGAAGGCGTAATCCAGACCAGTTCTCTCTATGAATCTATTTCTTTCATTAAGGTCATAAACATTTTTTGAAAAATGTAATAATTTTCTTACAATATGGCGTGCAATACTCACAATTAAAAAAAAACAAACAAGATTGTCTCAAAAAATACTCCAATTTTTTCTTTAAACTTTTGGTAGGGATAGTTCTCAATGCACTCTACAAGATTATATATACGCCATATTGCTCTAATCTTTTGTTTTATCTAAAACTACCAAAATGTAATTTTTTGTCTTATCTCTCACGACGCTCGTATCTACATTAACGTCAATTTGTTCATATTATTGTATTTATGTGTACATATGCTCTAAATAATGTCAAATAAACTCAACACTTTATGAAAATGAGCTCAAATTTCCGTATTTTCGGAAACGCTCAAATGTCATTGTCCTTGCTAAGTTTGGTAAATACCAATATAACCCAATGTGGAAAATAAATAATTTAAAAAATTTGTTTGTAGATGCACCGCAACCATTTTTCTCCTCTCGCTTAGACCACGTGGTTCCTAATACATTCCGCCAGAGCTCAGTTGTGCTGCAGCAAAACTGGCATCTAATTTATTTGCTAGTGGTCAGTAGCGGTGCACAAGATTTTAAAAAATCCATCTAATAGCAATGTGTTGTAAAATAAAATTAAAGAATAGAGTATTTTATTAAATTGTTTAATAATATTAAACACCGTGGTTTATATAAAATTGATATTTTCCCCCATTTGCAAGGATTGGACATGGAAAAGCCCAGGCAACGTCGAGTATTTTGCTAGTGTTCAATAAAATTCAAAGTAATTCGGTTTCCGCCCAGTTTTCCATCACCCACCATCTATCACGCATTTCTGAAACAATAGCCCAATTATATGAAGGAAAAAATATGCCACCACTGTTTTCTTAGGCAACTCATAAGCGTTGGATCGTGTATAATCGTCATAATGGTCTCTTATATAAGCATAGAACAAATGGTATTCCAGACATTTTCAGAATTATAAAATATTTCATCAACAGATCTTTTCCTGTAAAAATCAATAGCACCTAATCCCAACGCTTTAACACTATAGCTGAGATAACACAAGGATCCCCTTTCTTGCTCCCTATTTTCAATATTTTCACCTCACATATCTTCATTCCAGTGATACCTGCACAGCTTTATATGCCGACGATAGTCTTATTTACTTCCAATCCCAATCTTTCACACTATTTCAATCATGCATTTTTCCATTCCAATCATACAAGGAGCTCTAGACAATTTCTACAAATGGTCCGTGAACTAGAGACTAAATTTAATAAAAATGTTAATCTAAATCTTTTGGCCTAAAACACATCCCTGACATGCCCCCATTAAATATATACAATAATTTCATCTACTTGCTTTTTTTACGTCAAAAAACAGTTAAAACTGTGTATGACATGCTATGAAAGAAGTGAAATCTGTGCACGTTTTCAAAATTCTGTGATCCCTACACTACGTCATTTATTACTTGAATTTTGAATAAAAAAGTTCCAGTGAAATAAAATCTATTTTCAAGGATAAATAAGCAATAAATTTTGGTTATCCATGATGTCCTTCGTCAAGGAATAATACTTCCTGCCGCGACAACATGGAAACGATAATTTGAATAACTATATTTCCCACTGAGTTCTAGAAGTCGTGCACAGATAATGAAGTTGCATTTATGTCCAGAAGCAAAACAAGGGGCCATCTCAGCATTTGCTCAATGGATCAGGGAAACTGGACGAAAAACCTGATCGAGATGGGGGTCATTGAAACAGAAGCTGCGATACAATACTTGTTATATATTGTTTAGAATTATACAGTCCAATGGTAAACAATACGTTAAATATCACTGTTAAAATTAATGTTACTTTCCTTGTCGGCTCAGTATAGTCTCTAATTGTATAGAAACAGTTATGTAACACAAACGATTTCACTTTGATTTAAACTTTCCTATTGATTTAATCGTTTAATGTCATCTGGCAAAGTGTTGTAAAATAATGTATATGTATTGTATGTGAATTTTTTGTAATGAGCTGTTGATACTGTCACCTGATGAATATGATTTCTACGTCGAGTGTTATAGTAATAGACTTCGGCATTTTCTGAAAATATATTCCCGCCCTTAAGCAAGTCATTTTTGACAAAAACCACTGATTCGTAAATAAACAGACAAGGTAATGGTAAAATTCCTAGATTAATGAAGAGAGGCTTACAAGAATCACGTGGGTGGGATTTGGTTATTGTTCGTACAATTCTTTTTTTGTAATCTAAAAGACTGGGAGCTATGAGATGTATTTCCCCAGAATATTATGCCATATCTCAGGCGGGAATGAACATTCGCAAAATATACACAACGAGCAGTATGAAAGATGACTGAATTTGCAAGACTTCTGAACGCGTAGCATAATGAACATAATTTTGTGTTCAATTCATTTAAATGGACGTTCCATTTAAGGTTTGACTGAATTGAGAGACCTAAAAATTTTGTTGCCTTAACATCAGTCAATGGTACGCCATTCATTTTCAATGGAGCGCAGAATTGTTTATTTGAAGTAGAAAACTGCATTAAAACCGTTTTCTTTGCATTTACTATTAATTTGTTATTTCAATTTGAAATATCTGATATTGTACTATTTACGGTTTCTTTATTGCAAAGGATGTTTGTATCATCCGCAAAGAGAACCGTTCTTCTGTTTCGAATCGTCGAGGGCATATTGTTGACGTAAAGTAGGAATATAATAGGACCTAAAATCGATCCTTGAGGAACTCAACGTGCAATGGGCAAAGAGTCTGAAAGGTGCGTACATAATGTTCCATCATTCCAGTAAGGTATTTGCTCTCCCAAACACAAGACTATTTAATATCTCGGAGTTCTAATAGACACCTGACTCATATGGAAACCCCACATTGTCTCCCGCCTAAATCTATCCTATGCCGCTCTCCATAATGATAATTAGGAAGTCTTCCCTTCACAGAAAAACATGTCTAAATCTTCACAAACCCGTAATTCTTCCCTCTCTAACTTATGCTTGCTTTGCCAGGGAAAGCGCTGTTTGTTCATAAATCAAACATCCACAAACTTTCCAAAATAGTCTTGAGAACAGGTGTAAATGCTTCCTGGTATGTTTCAGTCAAATTCACGAAGACCTCAATTTCCCAACAATTTCTCAACATTTTTTCATCATTTCAGGTAGATTCTACTGAAAACTACCTAATTTTCTATTCCAGAACATTTTTTATCTAGGCAAAACGTCCGACCCTCTACAAACACGAATCCGCTACAAACTCCCCAAGGACACATTCCGCCCACCTTAACCTTCCGTTAGTGTGGCACGGTCTCTTAAACCAGGCCTATCAAAATTCTTATTTATATTTACGACTGTTGGAGTGCGGAAGTTGTATATTCTTGTAGCTCCTGCAGCTTTGAATTCGCACGCACATGAGTTATTGATAATGTTTGAAAAGTGACCGTTGTGACAAGACACTGCAACACGGTCCCTGAGACCGGGCACACTGTTCGTGTTGTGATCGTTGTGAGTGAACTGGTAATTTATACATATTTATTAGAGATGATTTTCGGTGATTGTTTTGAACTTTCACATTGAATTATCATTATTATTTATTTTTATATAACACCAGAACAACAAAACAAAATTCCAATGTCGAAAGTGCAAGATATTCATGTGCCTTGAACACATGAAGTGTTGGGCACAGACTGTGAGTCTATTTCGTAAATAGTAAGTCATGGTTTCGTGACATTATTACTAGTTATGCCAGCTAATAAGTTTTACAAAACAGAAAAAACATAACGTTTAAATCACAATTTTCTTAGGCTCTTTATATATTCTGTCTTTGATTGTGATCACTATTTCTAATTCGTTTATATTTTTGTCTTGCTAGTTTTATTGGTCATTTTTCTTGTAAGTGTGTTTATTAATTGTTAGTGTGAGGTCTTTGAGATATCTGATCCATTGTTACCGTTCCCATTTTATTATGCATAGGAAACTCGAATATCCGGTCACACTGTTCGTGTCCGTTTATTTCGCCACACTTACGCAGGGTTAAACCAATCCCATAACTCTTACGTTGCTACTCTTATTAGTACATATGAAAAAGACTTTCAAATAACTAAAACGAGAATTCTGCACCGCTGTATGATTGAAGCGGATCCTAGAGGGGTCATGTAAGAAAGTTATCTAAAAACAGAACATCTATCATTGTTCTGTAAAGTAGTTAATCTGTACCAGAAAAATGGAGTCTTCAATACGAATTTTTCTTTCAAAAAATAATCGCTTTTGCCGCAGCATTACATAGTGTCTTTATACTACGGAAGTAATATGCGAGAAAATAAAAATTTCCCTAAGTAACTTATAGCCGATCACGAAAACTAATTTCCATTAATTTTCTTTATTTAAGTGTGTTTTTATATTTCGAAGTTTCACATTTTTTCTAAATTTATATTATGATATAGGTGGTTCTTTTGTGTCACAGTAACGACAGCAGTGCCGAAGGTAAACGAACGCGTTGTGAATACGAGCGATAGCGTGCCACCGGAATCACGACTCATTCGTCCCAGTAAAATCGTCACCCTAGTGGACACCATCTCGCACAAACTCGGCATCACGAAGAACGTCTTAAAAGGAAGCGCGGAGGGCAACGCTAGTGACAGCGAGGGGGGTGGCGCGGCCGAGCCGAATGCAGCCCCAAGCAGCGACGACGCAGGCGCCGCCGCGGCGCCACCAGAGCAGCCGGCAGCGGCACGGGAAGGCCCCGCCGGACGAACCCGCACCCAGCGATCCAGCGGCCGGGGCACGGCCAGTCAAATGGCGGCTCGCACGGGCATGCCGCAGCCCAGTCAAACCTCGGAAAACCGGCGGGCGGCGGCGACGCGCCGCCGTCGCAGCAGCCGGCCACGCCCGACGCGGCGGAGCGCGTGGGCGGCGGCACGCCCGCGGGCCACGACAACGCCAGCGTGCACCACGCGCGCGGCTCGTCGGGCCAAGCGGCGCACGCGGCCGCCCAGGCCCACGACGACCACCACGCTCTCAACAACATGGCGCGCGCCGCCATGGCGGTGGGGCACGCCCCAACCAGTCGTGCGCCCCCGCCGCCCCCGCCGCCGCCCCCGCCGCCGGCGCCCGCGCCGACGTGGACGTGGAGCAGAGCCACGACGCGGGCGCGGACCAGGGGCAGGCCCACAACGAGCACCACCGCGACGCGGCGCAGGCCCAGGCCCACGTGCAGCACTACGCGCAGGCCACCGACGGCAACGCCACCGACGAGGAGCGCGGCCTGCAGGTGAGCGCCTCCGCCTGCGGACCCCGTTGCTCCATTATTTTCATAACCGCACACAACAGAGATAAATAAAAAAAGCATGTCTTCAGAGAGAGTGGCACCTTCACGTTTTATTGAACGAACGACCATGCCACTTCCTCGTTTTATTGTTTACTAATTTTACAGTTTGGTCGTATTCTACCTAATTAATATAATCAAAATATGTTGCATAAAGGTTGTAAAATAAATTTATTATTAATAAAATTGAATAATTATTAAATATTCATCAAATTAATTTTACAAATTCTACACTACCACAGTACATAATCAATATAGAGCAATAACCTAACTGAGGGGGCTAATAATCGATTTTTAGTAACTTGTTTTGGGGGTCATATAACAGTCAGGTTAGATCGGAAAGAAGAAAAACATAAATAACCGAAAACCAATTACACAGGCGACAGGCTGTGACATAGGCACAGGCACACACACACACAAAGTTCTCAGCCCCAAAGACTTTACTCACGTTTCTCTATGTACCTCGGCGCGCTGAATCCGCATCTGAAACCAGAATTGCCAACAATTTAACATTTAAAAAATCTACCTCTCTCTGAAGACATGTTTTTATTTATCTCTTTTCTACAATCAATTCTGTCCTGTTATTAAAATAATCACGAAACGGTGTGTGTGTGTGTGTGCGCGCGAGAACGTGTGTGTGTGCGCGCACGTGTGTCGCTGTGTGCGCATGTGTGCGCGCGAGTGCGCGCGCGCGTGTGTGCGCGCGCGCGTGCGCATATGTGCGCATGTGTGTGCATGTGTGTGCATGTGCGCGCGCGTGTGCGCATATGTGCGCGTGTGTGAGCGCGCGTGTGCGCGTGTGTGTGCGCGTGCCTGTGTTATATTAGCAACAACCGCCCATCCCTAGGCCCCCGAGCTGGCGCACGACGCCGACCACAAGGCGCTCGGCAACAGCCCGCTCCCACCGGAGGCCCTCTTCGCCCACGGCAACGCCACGGCCGTCGACCCCGGGGGCGCCGGCGCGGACGCCCCGACGGAGGGCGCTGACAGGGCCGACAAGGCGGACAAGGGAGCGCAGCGCGGCACCGGCGACGCCACCGCGCGCCACGCGGCCGGCAAGGGAAAGCGCGCGAATTGAAACCGGCGGTTCCATCACGCTCCTCATGGAGCAGTGTTGGTGGCGAGAGAAGGATAACATAAAAATGAACACAATTTCAGATTGCTTCGTCATCGAGTACACAAAGCATCCATCCCGATATCCCATCTTCTAACTAATTTTAATCTGATGATCAGTCTATTTCCTGAAATAGCTGGGGAGAATTTTTTTTTTTTTTTCATTTTCGGTGAGTCAATCACGCACTCCCATGTTCTGTACGAATTACTGTGAATGGCGAGACATAAAATAATAAAAAGATGCACAATTTATTATTAGTTTATTTCATCCTCAAGTAAACAATGCACCGATCCCAATATCCCTTCTTTTAATTACTCCTAATATGATGATCAATCTATTTTATGAAATAAACACAGATTCTTTTGATTCATTATTGTTTGGTAAATCACGCTCTCGGAACTCTCACGTAGTACGTGTTAGTGTGGGAAATATATGAAAAATAAAATAAAAACGTAACATATTAAGTTTAGTTAGCTTCATCCTACACTTAAACAAGCTCCGGTCTCAATATCTCTTCTCATAATTATTCGTCATCTGATGATCAATTTATTATCTGAAATAACCACAGATTCTTATGATTTATTTCTATTGGATCAATCACCCTCTCAGATTGTTGTGCAGATTAGTGTTGGAGACGATACACGGCTTTGGAGACGACAGTGTTGGAAACGAAACATTTTTTTAAAAGCATATGTTTCATGAAAACTTAAGGTTCCGCGGCCGGAGCCTATAACCTACTGTCCGGGAGACCTCACGTCCTTGACAGAGTTGCACTTTTTTTTGGACGTCGCGTCCTTCCTCAGGGCAAAATGCGCAAATGAGAATTGCGCACGAGTTTATAAGGACTGTTGATTCAGTGGTGAGTTGTAGTTGACATTTACATAATTAAAATGATTGAAGGCGTTGTCATTGTCAACAATAGTACTGTTGACAATGACAACGCCTTCAATCATTTCAATTATAAGGACTGCCTGTCCCCTCCCTTCGGCTACCAATTAGTCGAGCGTTCGGTCAATGCGGAGAAAGCATCGACCAATCGAGCAACGGCCCCCTTTGGTGGAGTGCGAGGTGGGGATCGCTCGTGGTGGATTTCAAGGAGCAGCGGGAATTGTGCGCGCACTGGCATGGCCGGGCGTTAAATACTTGTAAATGTTTCCATATCTCATGCATACGTACGCCTTCAACAGCAAATTTTGGGGGGTTTTGATGATTTCCATCGCATATTTTATCTTCATCGGACCTCAGCCATTTTTCCTGCCCAGATGGTTGTTTTCAAAAAGACTGACTTGGCAAGAATTCCATGGATACAAGGCTTGGGTCGACTTATTTATAGCATTATGGATGTAATGGAGAATGTGTTTACGAAGAATTTCTTCATTGGTTCGCCTCACATCGCCAATATAACTTTGGCCGCAGCTACGTGAGATCTTATATATCCCTGATGACAGAAGAGAAGGGACGCGATCTTTAATGCGGACTTGCTTCTTCCATATATTTTCGTCAACTTTGTAGACAGTTTGCATGTTAAATCAGCTTAAAAGCTTAGCACTTTTGTCTGTAATACCTTGATTATTAGGTAAAGTATCTATCTTGGATTTGGCATTGGCGCAAGGTGGTGTAGTGATGTTATCTGCAGTTCAAAATCGCTGGTCGCTGATCAAGATCAAGATCAATGGTCCAGCGAACGGATTGGTTGGCAGCGTTGACACTGTATAAGTCAGCTAAAAATGTACCCTTGAGGAGCGCCATCCCACAATAACAGTTGGTTTGCGTCGGTTTCCTTCACACATTGTGCCCTACGCTATCTTTAGCTTTCCGTCTTACCAACACGACGGGGAAAGGCAATTTAAACCTCGTTTTCCACCTCCACAGACCTTAAATTTTAAAGTAGATGTGACTGAACACACACTGCCACCATATAGTTCACATTTCGAAACCGCAGTGTTGAATTAAGTGGGGCACTGTCCAATGCTATCGTTTTGAAGGTTCCCACGAAAAAGTTTGATATTAAAGGGCGAAATGGGAATCCATGGCCACCCTTTCTAGTTGGGCAAAGAGTACTATAAAAATGTGGACGTGAGGTAGAACTGGGTTATATCGGCCCATTTTGTCGGCAGTCCGTGGCAGCAAAATGAGTTGCATATGGCAATGACCGCCTTGACCAAGGTGAACAAAGACGTGCCATCTAATCTGACGAGAATGTCCGTGTGATTAAAGCGTTGCTCCTTCAGTTGTGATTGAGCAGTTGCTCCGAATTCATGTCGGCCGACTTGATGTCGCCCGCCAGAGACTGTAGTTTGCCAGCCACATAGCGAGTAAAAGGGTGGGTGGAAGCATAGATTGCGCACGATCGGGTGCAGTGCAGTGGCATTTTCTTCGGGTGTGCAAGTCGTGTGTCAACGCCCAAGGAAATAAAAAAATCATTTATTCCTTTCAATTTATCAGGATTTCTTCCGTTTGTTCGATATTCCGTGCGATCGACGTCGTAGATCGGCACCAGCGCGTACATGCAAAGCAGGCAGTGCGCGAGCACATCTCAGTCTGTTGGCGAATGCCTCCAACGTCTTCGGGTCGGATCGGGAGGCAGCAGCGCATGCGTGCAACGTCCCCACACTCGCGGACCAATGCGTGCTAAGACGTTGGATATATATATATATATATATATATATATATATATATATATATATATATATATATATATATATATTCGCTAGAATTATAATTCTATTGAAACTTTTCATTAGTAAAATGTACAAAATTTTTAAAACAAAAAATTTAAAAAATCAAAGTTTAATGTTATTTAAAATTAATGAAGTTACTGAATACAATTAGGAGCATTTTTTCTGACCGATCTGCCGAGTCATTTTCACTGGCGAGCTGAAAATATTCGAGATCTGATGAGTCTCTGCCTTGGTTTTCACTGCGAAACTGGAGCGGCAGCCAAAAACATGTGTCCGACCGCGAATGGCAATCTGCAGCGAATAAAACGCTGCCAATCCGCTGCCAAGCCACTCGCCTGCCGCGCAGGTCTGAACATGCTCATAAGCCAACAAGTGACGCGAAATTTTCGCTACAGACGTTCCGCCTAGGCAGTGGATGTTCCGCGCCGGTCTGAGGGAGCCTTAAATGGAATTTAATAGAAAATGGAGTCGTTCCCGTCAATCTAGAACAAAGTCAACAGTGTAAGTATTATAGATACTTTTCTGTAAAACTATGTTTCGTGTGGTGCTTTAATAATGCTTAAAATATATTCATATAATTCAATGTCGAGTTGCAAAAAGAAAATTGTCACAAAGCTAAAACGTACAATATCGACGATAATAAAATCAAAATTACACTATTCTCGTAGAAAAAATCAAGGAAAGACACTGGAAGATAATACAAATGGTTTCGGTTTTAGGCAATATAGTCTGAGTAATTCTGAGTATTTCAACACTATAAATAGGTACTTATGAGATCTAAGCACGTATATAAAATATGTCTTAGTTTACCGAGAGACGTATTTAACACCATCGCACGTATTGTCACAAAAGCTAATGCAATTCAACATTCACATTTCTCAAAGTGTACGAATACACATATTAAGAGAGAAGTATGCATTACCTAAGAAGAATAAGTGTTTTTCAAGGCATACTATGTATTGGCGATATTAGACCTCTCTTCTCTAATTGATTCTTGGACGATTCTTGGAAGACAGAAATTATTGGACGATAACTTAATAACGTGTTTGCAAAGAACATCACATTTCCAAACAAACTATTAAGCCTTTATTACCATTGTGTGTTTTTGTCTCATTTCAATTGTGTAGAAATCTATTGTTTACCTTTGCTAAGAAATGGATGGTAGGGTCTATGATCCAGTTACGCACAAAGTCATTCTCATTCAATCAGAAGTACCTGCACAGGTCGGTTGCATGTTAGCAAGATTTGCATATTGAACCGTTTTTGTGTTCTCAAGATCTCCAATCAGCAATGAAAACTGTACTCTGTCTTGTTTCACTACTAGTAGCGGTAAGCCAAATATTATATTTATATCATTGAAAATTATTATTAATTCAAGAAAAAAGTGAGCTAATACTTAAATATCTTGCTAGAACTTTTGTTGACTAACACAGTTCTGTTTATCTTATTTAGAGATATTTTTGCTTGTAATAATTCAGAATTGAAATAATTTAAATGAATGTAGATATATGAAGGGGCTTGTGAAATATTCTTTTTTATTTTATTTTATTTTAAGTCGCTAAGTACTTGGTCATTGGCGACCTCACTTACATCAATAAAAACGTAATCTTACATTTCTTACATTTACATCAACAAACATTGATCTGAACATGTTTTATGCCATTAAATTAATGTTTCAAGAGGGGAATTTCTTAATAGATGGATAACTTTCGTACACACTTATGGAGATTTGAGCACTATATATCAGCTGTTAATTATATTTAAATTATACTTAAAAATAGTTTTCAGTTCTTTTTTCAGTTTTTTGAACTTTGGAAGAGATAAATACCTTAACATTTACACGTACTACATTATTCTATTGAGTATCATACTCATTTTCCTACCCAGAATATTATTTTATTATTATTATTATTATATTATTATTATTATCATCAATATTGTGTAAATAATATAATTACATTGAACATTATCGTGAAAATAGTTATATTTGCATTAAACTCCTTACAATTTCGTAACGAAATAACAATAAATACAAAAACAATTACCTACTTGTATCATATAAAACAAACATTGCTTGTTCCAAATAGAATGTAGATATCTTCCGTTTATAATAAGTCTAACTATGTATTGTCATTTTTCAGATCATCCTCGTGCAGTCAACTAGAGCATATGGTAATACATGGTAACTCACATTTGCAACGCACTGGAATATATCCAGATATATTTAAATCAGATGAGATCAAGTCCCAAACTACAAAATGAAATTTAGTTTCTACTTTGTCAATTTTTTTTTTCAAAAATACAACAGTATCTTTTCTATGTACGAGTGGAAAACTTTTCCAAAAAATACGAACCCTTTTTAGATTCTCAACATGAAACATCCGATATTTTTATGTTTAGAAACTCAAAATCTATGGAAACATGCGATTTTTTTTAAAATCGCTTTTGCTTCCTGCTGGTCCAACTCCTCCCTGCTGGCCAGTCACAAGTGTGATAAGCTACTTTAAAGCGCTTTTTGTACACTTGGAGCACGAGCACTATATAATTAATATTTAGCGCATTATGAAACTTTTGAGGATACAATTTCATTCATACATTATTAAAAGCAGTAATTTCTCTCATTATTTGAAACTGTTAGGTGATATTATAAACCTATTTGAACCCGCAAAATTTGTTTTCCGACTCTGGAATTTCAAGTCCGGTACTCAGGGTTCGCAAGCACTTCAGTTACCTGGTACACCAAACCACTGAGCTGTCATAAGAACCGAAGCTTCAAGAAAAAAAGTTGACCATCTGCAATTTTCAAAAGCTCAGAGGTATTAATAAAAATCGGACTTCGAAGAACAGAATTCATTGAGAAAAATCTCTATCTTCAATATTCTAAGAAGAAATTCCAAAAACCTTTTTTTTTTGGCAATTTTCGAACATACAGATAATACATTAAAATCCAGAACCTACAGTTTTATAAGCGTACTTTTCTCTGTTATAGAAAAGTTTAAACAAAAAATTTGGAGCTATTTTTTAAAAAAAATTGAAAATGTTGAGGCTTCATGAAAAGTACTCCTAAAACTCAAAATATGTTTCTTATTTGAAGGGCCTTAAGTGCGGACAAATCGAGGGAGGAATGTCCATTTTGGAGAAAGCCCTATACACTGTTCAGACACTATTGTTGTTCTCAGATGTTTTCCTGCAGGTCAAATTTTTCGAGAAAAAAAGTCTCACGAAACTTGGATTCTGCCAATATTTCGTATCAGAGAACGTAACTTATTACATGGAGGAACAAGAATTATCCAGCTTTTCGGTACCCGGAACGCACATCACGAGCTTTTTGAGTAGAAAAACTCAACTTTGAAACTCACTCGTCAACAGTACCATCGTTCACCATGTTCCCATGGCAGTGGGTAGCTAAAAGGTCAATAGCCAAAATCTGCAGATTATTGTAGGAATCAAATTGTTTAATCCTGTAGTAAATATTTCTGGTTATCAAATTTTGCAAAAACGCTCGTTGCTATCTTTATTTACAATTCAGCTTAGAATACTAAAAGAACAGGATGGCAGTTCCAGAGCTAAAGCAAATGTGCACAAGCTATAATTCTCTTCATAGCTCATACATTTTTGTGTTTTTTTGACGTGCATTAAACAAGTAAATAACATTGTTGTTCCAAATATTGTGTTAAGCATGAATAGCTTTTAAAAAATAGTTTTAATCAAGCAATGACGTAAAATAAGTGACAAAATTGTACTTCATCGTGGTAAATCGAATTCTACAAATATCACGATGAATATCAATACATGCGACCAATGGAATTAAAATGCAGATTTAAAATTGGCGACTTTTGCATAATCTGAATGACAATTTTTTGATGCAGAATGCAACAATTTTCATTCTCCAATTCGTATGCAATTATTTTTGTGTTTTCGTATTTTACATTCTCCCTGAATTAAAAACAATAGACTAAAGTTTTAATTGTTTCGATGATAATTTTTACATTCCATGATAGTACCCCTTTGTGACTAAAGTGCTATTTCGGGAAATATCCGAACAGACGATAATATTATATAAAATATCGTAAACCAACGAGACATTGGTTTTGAGTGAGCATTATCCAGCAAATATGTGACATTCTTGTGGGTTCAGTTTAGTATTGGACTCGACTTTCTAGTTTTTAACCTCAATAATTTTGAAAGATGATGTTTGGCAATGGCATCAAAATACGACCGAGCGAAGCGAGTTTCTCATTTACGTGGATCCTTCGGCAATTCGTTTGTGAGTTAATTTGTTTGTTACGCAATCACGACAAAACGCATAGTTTGATATCTTCCATTTTAGCGCAAATATCACTTGACGCCATTAAACTGAACGTGTCTTCTACATAATGAGGGACTAAGCTTTTAAGACCTTTGTGAAAGGTGTCAATGGTTTTGCTGGATACCCAGGAACTCCGGACAATTCAAATACAAAGAATAGAAACTAAGGGTCTTCAGGCACAAAATTCAAAAACAGACAGTTCACCCAAAATTTTAGACACAATGTTCGTTTTCGAAACTTCTTCCTATGAAATTCTCAAAATAATCGGTAAACTAAAAAATAAAAAATTCGTCCGGTTTAGATGAATTCCCGGATTCTTTGTTAAAGACTTGTGCGTATGCCATTATACACCCGTTAACTCACATATTTAATGCACCTTTATGCACTGGAAGGTTTCCAGATATTTTCAAAACAGCTAAAATTAAGCCGCTTTTCAAAAAAGGCAACAAAAATGAAATTCAAAATTATCGGCCCATTTCTCTTCTATCAGTTTTTTCAAAAATATTAGACAGACTTTTTACGTACGAATGGAAACCTTTCTCACTAAACACGACGCGCTTTCAGATTGCCAACACGGATTTAGAAAATCAAAATCAACGGAAACAGCTATATTTTCTTTTCTTAAAGATGTCGCCTCATCATTGGATCAAAACGAGGCACCTATTGGATTATTTTTAGATCTCTCAAAAGCTTTTGACGTCATTGATCATGACATTTTACTTTCCAAATTACCTTCATATGGAATTCGTGGTATTGCTCTAGATTGGTTACGTTCGTACCTTAAACAACGATCTGAGAGAGTTGAAATACCTTACTGGAATGATGGAACATTACGTACGCACCTTTCCGACTCTTTGCCCGTTGCATGCGGAGTTCCTCAAGGATCGATTATAGGCCCTACTCTGTTCCTACTTTACGTAAACGATATGCCCTCGACGATTCGAAATGGAAGAACGGTTCTCTTTGCGGATGATACAAACATCCTTTGCAATAAAGAAACCGTAAATAGTACAATATCAGATGTTTCAAATTGGTTCCGAAATAACAAATTAATAGTAAACGAAAAGAAAACGGTTTTAATGCAGTTTTCCATTTCAAATAAACAATTCTGCGCTCCATTGAAAATGAACAGTGTACCATTGACTGACGTTAAGGCAACAACATTTTTAGGTCTCTCAATTCAGTCAAACCTTAAATGGAACGTCCATTTAAATGAATTGAACACAAAATTAAGTTCATTATGCTACGCGTTCAGAATTCTTGCAAATTCAGTCAGCCTTCATACTGCTCGTTGTGTATATTCGCGTGTTCATTCCCGCCTGAGATATGGCATAATATTCTGGGGAAATACATCTTATAGCTCCCAGACTTTTAGATTACAAAAACGAATTGTACGAATAATAACCAAATTCCACCCACGTGATTCATGTAAGCCTCTCTTCATTAATCTAGGAATTCTACCATTACGACCACGTGTCTTCTTATTTACGAATCAGTGGTTTTTGTAAAAAATGACTTGCTCAAGGGCGGGAATATTTTTTCAGAAAATGCCGAAGTCTATTACTATAACACTCGACGTAGAAATCATATTCATCAGGTGACAGTATCAACAGCTCATTACAAAAAATTCACATACAATACATGTACATTATTTTACAACACTTTGCCAGATGACATTAAACGATTAAATTCAATAGAAAAGTTTAAATCCCAAGTGAAATCGTTTCTGCTGCATAACTGTTTCTATACAATTAGAGACTATACTGAGCATCACAAGAAAAGTAACATTAATTTTAACAATGATACATAATGCATTATTTACCATTTGGACTGTATAAATGAGTATAAACAACCGGTAACAACTATTGTACTACAGCTTCCGGGCCAATGACCCCCATCTCGATCAGGTTTTTCGTCCAGTTTCCCTGATCCATTGAGCAAACGCTGAGATGGCCCCTTGTTTTGCTTCTGGACATAAATGTAACTTCATTTTCTGTGCACGTCTTCTAGAATTCAGTGGGAAATACAATTATTCAAATTATCGTTTCCATGTTGTCGCGGCAGGAAGTAATAAGAGCCAAAATTTATTGCTTATTTATCTTTGAAAATAGCTTTTATTACATGGGAGTTTTTTCTCCCTTTCAAAATTCAAAATTTATTGCTTATTTATGAAAATAGATTTTATTACATGGGAGTTTTTGTTTTTTTTTCTCTCTTTCAAAAATTCAAAATTTAAGTAGTATATGACTTAGTGTAGGGATCACAGAATTTTGAAAATGTGCACACAATTCACTTTTCCCCATAGCACGTCATACGCAGTTTTTAACTGTTTTTTTGACGTAAAATAAAAAAAAAGATTTTGACACAAAAATTCAAATATGTGGTTGCAATGTTGCCTATTCTCTCACTGCTCGCACCAATTCTCATAGTCAGTGCTTTACTGCTTACGAAGCAGCTGAAGTATTGCGACAGCAAGGCTCCAAGGACGATGCCACCTGCTATTAGATGTTACCTATTGACAAGTTGCATTATGGAGCAGCTTTTTTTAATATCTTGATATATATACTAAGCGGACGTGATCGATAAATCTTCTCTATTGAAGTATAAATATATACAATTCAAGTTCAAATTCAATTTATTCGATGAAGATTATCTACATATTCACGACAGTTTAATTACACTTTACTACATTTCATTACACTTTAAAAATCCAATATCCGAATATTGTGATGCATCGCCAGCATTTGGTTCTGATTTCCTGCTTTCTAGATCGCAATTTCGATGTTATTCGATATTATGAGTCGAAGTGAGGCGTGTAGTTCAAGAAGATATCCGTAGATCGCACTTCAAGGAGGGTCCTAAGAGAACGGTGTACAGTCCACGTCATCAATTGACTTTGCAAAACCCACACCCCCATATGTCCGATTTACTAGAAGCAACTTTTTAAATACTCCAGATGCAAATTAGAAGAACGTACAAATATTTCTGTGAAATAGGTCGAGTAGTTTTTGCGGCTATATGCGACAGACATACGCACATTCTCTTAGATGTACGGATATATACTGTGTTATTGCAGTATTCGTGGATACCTGGAAGGATGGCTAGGGTATCAACTGATATCACTGCAGTGCCTCTGACCAGGAGACCTTAGGTTCGAATTCCGACGGTGGCTTCGACACTACCTTATTAGCTAGGTTGAATTTAGGCGATGTCTGGAGAAGAATTCTATGGCCGGCTGCTCAGATCGGTAGTTTTCCGTGGTTTCTCCGATCAATACCAGGCAAATGCCGGAGCAGTACCCTATGAAACGGACCACGCGCGTTATTCTGTTCTTTTTCTTCCTTAACCTATCATCACCTCTTACTACACTACACTACCACACATGTCGAAAAACCATCAGGGCGCTTAAAGCTTGTCCCGGCTGAGGCGGTGCCCTGCGGGTGGGAGATACCTGGTTGGGAAAACACCGCTAGCCGGCCTGTAGGTCGGCGCCGGATATCACCATCCAGCGGGGGAAGATCCTCGCCACCTCCCGAGGAGAAAACATGCATATCACTTACGAATGACCTTAGCAGTTGACGCGCCCGAAGTCACTAATTAAGTAATTAATCGTGAAGACAGTTTTGTTCAAATATTTAATTTACTACTATACATTTTTTGTACCTTATTGTTCTTAAAGGGTGTTGTTGCTACATTTTGGAAAATCAGTTAATGTGGTTTCCTCAGCTGTATATTTGCTGCTGCAGGCCACTAATGTGTACCACTATACTAACATTTAAAATATGTACTATCTTCTGGAACAACTTAAGTAGACAGTAGAAAACTATTCTCTTGCAATAATCCATGATGTACAATAAAAGAGATTCATACGAAAACTTGATTTACAATAGCAGCATAGAAAGCAGTGGTGAAGTCATCCTCAATTCATTTTAGTGTATTATGAAATTATGATACGACACAAATTGTAAATTTTATACTGCAGCAGAAATTGCTTTGATTGATTTGTTTTTCTTTTCGTGTTTCCGGACGCGTCAACAGCTTTGGTCATTAGTCCCGTCAGTGTAGTGCATGTTTGTTTCTCGGAGGATGGCGATGGTCTTCCCCAGCTGGATGGCGAGATCCGGCGCCGACCTACCGTAGGCTAGTGGGGTTTCCCCCTAACCAGGACTCTCCCACCAGCGGGGCACCGCCCCAGCCGGGACAATCTCTAAGCTCCCGACCGGTCTCCCAGAATATGTGGTAGTGTAGTGCACGTTAGTGTAAGTGTGTGTGTAAGGGGAGAGGATAGGACAGAGAAGAGGAAGGTAAGATCGCGCGCGGTTCGTGGCCCGTTTGGTAGGGTACTGCTCCGGCATTCGCCTGCTGTTGGTCGGAGAAACCATGGAAAACTACCGATCAGAGCAGCCGGCTGCTAGAATTCTCCTCCAAGCAGCGACTGAATTCGACCTAGCTGAAAAGCTGGTGTCGAAAATCCTGCCGCCATCAGGATTCGAACCTAGGACCTCCCGGTCAGAGGCGCTGCAGTGACATCAGTTGATGCACTGAGCTACGCTCCCGGTAATTGCTTTGAACAATTAAATTTTGAATATTATAGTAATTAACTAAACGAGTGCATGAAGAGGGGGGATAATTGCGTGAATGGTATCTTCAAGAAAACGAGCGACGATAGGAGCGAGTTTTGTTATATACCATGAGTGCAATTTTATACACATGTTACGTTCAATATTTTTTCGTTTCCATTTACGAATAATTCAAATATTAAGAAATGCCAGCACATCTTGCCCAACCGAGACAAGCATTTCATGACGTATTGCTTCCGAAAAAGATCTATTTTAGTGGGCCTGGCCATGTATTGTTTTTGTTTCCACGAAATATTTGAAAATGGAAGGTACTGAACATATTACGGATAAAATATTAGAAGCTGACAAAGTCACGAAAACATTACTTCCACGAAAAGTAAAGAAGGTATGAGAGTACAACATGTATAAATATTGCGGGGAAAAACTAGTCATTTCTGACACAGTTTTGCTATAGCGTACTTTTTAGAACTGGTAAACACAACTGACGTTTACATTTTTTTACATTCATAATCCTCAAAATGAATGTTTACACGTAACACATTTCGTTTATTCACGTTAAATATTGTATGTTGTTGCGTAAGTCAGCTAACTTAACGTTACTTTCCCAATTTACTTTTATTCATTCTTTCATTTATTCGTTGTTTATTTGTAGTTGTAGATACGTAATATATGATGCACATGTTTGTTCATATTTCTTGGCCGACTGCAAATACCTTGGCTATCTGTGATGTAGTTTCTTAATTAAACGATTTTGCTCCTTTTCTGAATTCTGATTGGTAGATGGGAATTTTTAATTGCACGGTGGAATTTTAATTGCACGCATGCTATTAACATAGAGAAAATCAACGATTTTTCATGGAATTAATGAATATATTTAGTTAACTAAACACAAAATTTTTTTTGTAGTTATTACTTAATTCATACCTTAACATAAAGTAATATGCTATTACTACAACAGTATGTGAAAACATCTATAACAAACGAATGCACCCGAAAATAAAAAGAAAACTTCGCTGTCTCCGGACTTTTGAGAGATACGGATGGCTTCGTCAGATACCAAGGAACTCGGGGAAAATACAAATAACATCCATGCGAGCAATTTCCAATGTGCGCGGAAATTGAGAGAAAACTATAGTCTCCGGCCATGTCATAGGCGTCACTGTTTCCGTTGGACAATCAGGAACTCGGGGTAAACACAAAAGTAATGAAAAAGATTCGATTTTGACAGAAAAATGCAAATATTTGATTTTTATTATTATACCCGTTATCGTACTGTGTGTGCCGACCCAATTCTATACTATGTGCGTCACTGCTTACGACAGAATTGACATTATACAACAACACTCCAGGGAAGATGCCGACCGCCATTAAATACGCGCTATTTGTGTGTTGCGTTACGGAACAGCAACTTTTTTTATATTATTGGTATGTAAATAACTCTCGTACTTTATACAAATTATACTATGTTAATGCAGTACTCATGAAGATTGTTTTTGTTAGTATTTAACTGTTCGTACTCCAGCATTATAAATTATAAACAGTTTTCGCTACATGAAATCGTTCATAAAATGGCATCTTATAGCACAGATTATGACGTTTTTGGTGATCATGGCATGAATAACTACGTCATGACACATTCAGTCAATCGCAGCGAGAGAACTGGGAAAGGGGCAGTAAACCGAAAAGCCGACCACCGTTGTTTTTTTGGCACAGATGTCAAATACTCGTGACGTCACAATAAAATTGTTTCCAAAAATTAACTCCGATTCTCTTGTAAATTTATAATGCTGGTAAAAAAAAGTATGCAACTGGTTTGTATTGTTGCTTTATTGCATTCCTACAAATTTGAAAAATCGCTCCTGACGGCTCTCGTTTTCAGAACATGAAATCATGCAATAAAACTTAACATTATAAACTAGTTGCATAATATACTATTATTGCAGTATAATACAAGTGTTTTTTTATTTATTGTTCATGAGCAGGGTGCATGCTACTTTTTGGAAAGTCATTTTGTTCAGTTTTGGATGCAGATTTTTTTCTGTTGGTTGCGTACAGTTCTTTCCTCATATTGATTTTGATTGAAAATCAATTTAAAAATGATAATACGTTTATAATGTACTTGAACAAACTCATTCGCTAGTCAGAAAACTAGATCTTCTCACGTTTTCATACAGAAATTTATCTTAACAATATCATTTTTTAAATTTTTATCATACATCCTCGTACGTTAATTTTTTAGAGAGAAAAAACATATTAAACTAACATTTGCTAGAGTGGTCTGTTAATTGTCCATTTTGTTTAAACTTTTTTTTAATTATTTATTTAAGGTCGCCATATAAACAGCTAGGTCATTGGCGACCAAAGTTACAAAAATACAGTATTTACAAATTCACATACTAGTTCAATTTAAATTACTTCCTATTTATAATGCGAAAGAAAAGCTTATTTAGTATTTCCGTGAAATTTGAATAACAATTATGCTAAAAAAGCATGTAAATCAATTTTTTTCAAAACAATTTCTTATTAGCGTGCCAATAGCCTGCAGGTAAGCATTTCCGCCACTTGTTTCAGATCTATACAATTTCGATTTAACTAACCGAGCAAGAGACAGGTGGCTGGCCCAGCTGGATCCATATTGTAAGTAAATTTTCTACAGACCTCCTTTTTGTTCAGGTTTTTTCCCGGCTTGCCACTCAATTAAAGACTATAACATTTCATAATATTTCAATAAAAGTAATAAATAATGTATTAAAATAGTTTTTGTTAACATGCATGTAATCTTCGGCTAAATATGAAGTAAACAGTAATTCTTTGTCTATGTACGTAATTGTTTGTGTAAATAAATTAGACGCTCAAAGAGCTCCCATTTCAAAGTTGCTAAAAGTATTAGTAATGACAAAAAAACTAAGTTACTTATCAGTTTCAAGGTAACATTGCGTAATGGGGGATATGAATTTGTACACTATGGCAAAGGCACATAACGCGCCCAAATTAGAGTGAAATTTCATTTGTTTAGAAAAGATGTAAATGAACGACATCTGAATATTCTATTATGAACGATTTCTCAAACGCAGAAGCTAGTAGAAACGTTTCCTTGTTAACTTGAATTGAATAAAACGACATGTAAATATTGTATATAGCATAATCATATATGCTAGGCTCATGTCCTCAGTGTTCATTCATCAAGACGGTTATCATATATCCTTTGGCACTACACAGTATGAAAGTAAGCGGAACGTGAGTTAATGGCTTCTCCTTTGAGCTAGCTTGATCCTGGTACTTCGCTTCATAACCTGTCACTGCCTGTCATCTACTGAATTTGGTCGGGTTTAATGGCTTCAATCACTTAGTAGCTGACAAGTGTAACATGCATAAATTATTTTCAAAAGTTCACGCGACTGCAACAAAACAGGAAACTTTCAACCCTTCTTCTGGAATGAGTGTTCGACAAAACGAGTTTACGATGGGATTTTAAGTTTTCCGTCTCCTTTGCTTCCCATTCATACCACTGTACCCATACACAACCATTCCATCAATCACTGGGCTCCAATCTCATTAAATACATAAGTAAATAAATCGTAAGTTGTTTGCAACTCCTTTACTGTACTAATGTTGGTACCGAGTTTAAAGAGTGCATTTTTCTTAATATTCAGATCATATAGTGAAGTGCATATTTAATATGCGTATTAACTGGAAGAACGCAACTTACTGAAATGCAAGGAAACAGGTTCTTTCAATGTCAAAAAGAAAACTTGACAACTAATAGAATTTTGTGACCATCCTTACAAGATTACTTAATTTTCTCACGCGAAACAATTCTATAGTTTGTTATTTTTATATCGAAATTTGTATTCAGTCTCCTTTCATTCTTTTTCCTTATCACTCATAACCCTACTTTAAGGAGATAAATCCTTAAAACAGAGTAGAGGAAACCCCTTTTTAGTTGCTCGTAAATAAAGATGGAAGAATTACAGATAAGAAGAAACTCGGTTTAACTGAAAATTACGTGACATAAAAATAATTAAGGATGTGGCAGCGCCGATGAGATTCTCAAAATGAGGAAAAGCAGTACTAAAATATTTACTCTTACGTCTCGCGCTGTAGTTGCGAGATCACAGCAAGAAAACTATATATTGTGTATGGAAAACTGACTTATTTTTTTAGTAATTCTTTTTTCAATATCTTCGAGTTCTGGTTTCGATTGACGAAGAGTTTTTAAAAACGGTGATATATGGAAAACCTAGAGAAATGTTTCACGAAGAAACCGAGGAGAGTGGCTTAATTCAACTTTCAATCCCACAGGAGGAAGAAAACCTCCAGAATCAACAATTTCATTAACAATTCAAAGTACATCAGTTTCCAGCTTAACATTAACTCTCACATTAAACGTACTCCAATGAATCGCTACAAGGTGGATCTGATTACCAGGCAGTAGACAACATCTCACTTGGTGGCCTAGCACCCGATTTTCAGCATGCGTAATTTAACCGCAACATACTCGTGTAGCAGCAGTTAAAGGCATGCAGTAAAATATAAAGTGCGAATAAAAAACGATTCACCACGACCTTTCATTATACAACTGAAGACTCGACAATTACAGTTAATGTGTTAAAAGGTTAATTATTGCACTGAATTAAATTGTATGTAATTGAAGTGATATCATTGAAACAAGAAGTCAAAGCACATTTCGAGCTGAAATAAACTGAGAGAATGAAGAAAGTGTAGCAAATCAGCGAAAACTTTGGACGAAATATAGTAATAAAAGAAATATTTTCGCCCAAATCATGTACGCCAGAAGACAGAGTGGAAACTTTGCTCAAAGAAAACGGCGCAGTTTGACCGTCTAAACAAAATTAAATTAGTAGTTTAGCGGTAAGGAACCAATACAATACGGTTAGAGAAAGCAAAAATTTCTAAACTTTCAATGTGCAGTAAAATGAACTTTACAAACACCACACAAATGAATATTGCTTTGAGAATATTGAGCACTTTGATGTTCATTAATTTGTTGGAGAACTGTTGTCGAAAAAGTAATTAAATTCAAAACTTCTAAGATATCAATACAATTCGTGTTACCAACATTGTTTTACGTACACAATTTTACGTTTCAAGTGAAATTAATTAGACTTTCATCGGGAGCGTTTTGTGACTATGTTTCTGGGAAACCTACCGTTTACGTTTTCGCTCCCTTACAATGTAAATAAAAATTAATCAATGATAAAACTTCCCGTAATTAATGTGAATAAAATGATATGTAATAAATCATAACGAAATTAAATGGTAAAGAATAATTTAACAAGTAAACAAATGAACAAAAATATTTAGTGTACCAAATAATTGTAAAGTTATTACAGATGAAATTCTGTTCCGACAAATTAATGTTTGGAACTTCATTTTTATTTAACCAGGAACTAAAATATTTTCTCTGCGCCTAACGTTCTAACATTTGGGTGCACATCTTCACATCAATCTTAAAATTTATAAACATTGAATTTATAATAATTATTTTTTAAATTTAATTGTGCACCACCGGTTTAAAATTTTTTAATTTTTTTTACTTTACCCAAATTACTTGATATTTTTATTATATATTTTTGAATTTGATCATGCGCGACAGATTACAAAATTGTTACAGCTCTTTCATTTTATTTGCCTTCGTTTTATCAGACGCGCAAATGGTAAGCACACAGTACCTTGTCATATTTTATAGACTATCCACGAGGCTCAAGATCATTAACTCGGCGATCTTCAAGCCACAAAACCAAGAAAGAAAAAGAGTCCTCAGACGACAAGAAAACGGCGAAGGATGACGAGGACGGTAAGGATGACGAGGACGATGGCAAGCACAGGCGTCACGGATCTTTGCACCAGCACACGTTCGCCAGGTCATGGCCCGGCCTCCCCGTGTGGTCACAGCCACACGTCTCCTCGTGGTCCCACCACACGCAGCGCAGGCGAAAGTCCAAATCGAAACACGACGACAGAAAGAAATCGACTACCACTACCACCTCCACCACCACCACCACCCCGCAAAACCAACGCCGCCTTCTCCACCGCCCACAGAACCTTTCCTTCAAGAGTACGATTACCCGCAAAGGCTCCAAGGTTCTCCTCCGGCCCAGCGTTACCTTCAGCAGTACGAATTACCCCAGAAGTTCTATCAAGGTCCTTCTCAATTCCATCGTTTTATTTCACAGATTGAACTTCCCCAAAAGTACCCTCAAAATCGTCCTCCGGCGTATTACGAAACATACCCCAACAGATATCAGCAAGGCTATTCTAATCAATACGAACCAGAGGTTACTAGAACGCTCTCACAGGATTCATATCGTCGATATCACCAAGGGCCTTCAGCCTACCAACAAGCAGCTCATCCTCCCTCCTCTCAACAGCTAGGATCCCCACAATTATACCAACAAAATTTACCGCCGCTTCCACCATCCCAACGCGGACTTGCACCAGTGTCTCGCCAACAAGCGCTTACTCAAACTTTGGAAGAGGCGCCTCGGGCTGTCGTGGCCTCTCCTTCCCGCACCGTCGCAGCCCGCTCGGGCTTGGACGACGCTTCCTTCTCCTCCTCTTCCTCCTCGTCTTCCTCCGCTCCCTCCCCCTCCGGCAAAAGTCCCTTGCGTCACGCGTCCACTACCACCGTCTCCTCGTCCGATCTCACAGTTCACAGCTTAGGCAACGTGTCCAGCACCGTCGCCAACTACGTGGCCGACTCCGTCGCCGCCGCCGTCGCTTCCGCCATCGCCGCCGCCCCCCCCCAACGGGGCGACGGCAGCCGCCGCCGCCGCCGCGCCGCCGCCGCCGCCGCCGCCGAGGCCGAGGCTGCCGCACAGGACGGGACGGTCGTCGCCTCCGGCGGCGGGCCCAAGAACGTCCGCGCCGGTTAGAACGCCCAGCCCCTCTGTACGTTACGGCGCGACGTAACTCCGAGACATGAATAAAAAAGCTATATTGTTTTTCAGTTCAGTTTTTTTCTACCCTTTCGTGGTCATGACCAGTGGCCGCTAACCGGTGCCCCACGAACCATTAGTTCCGCGTGTAAATGTTGATGGTTCTCATTAAAAAATCAACATTTGCATTTTTAATGATTTATTGATAGCCATACAATAAATATTTTAATATTCGAAATAACATTGACATAATACGTAAATTTTAATATTCTGAATGACAAATTTCGCATTTAGTGCAAGTGAAATGGAAGTTCTCTGAACAATACCAATACAACAATAATATATTTAATTTGAAGTTACGTTTTTAAAAAGTTCATACAATCTTTCCCCGGAATTTGCAATTCTGAATGAGCCATGAAATTCGAAAGTATAGCGACGACTTTTTTCACAAGGATCAAATAACTCATTCAGTTAATTCAGAATAAAAACAATGTTCTTCATTGATTTTTCAATTGATATTAATATATTTAGAAATTTTTCAATCGATTCACGTGAAACGATTAGGAGTTGATGTAAATAAAAAATTCCTTTGAAATTGCGTCAATTTTTCTACTTCTAATGTTTTTGGGGATAAAGTTCATGTAACATTTAAAGAAGTTGGTCACACTGAATCTGACAATACTAATTTTGTGCTACCCGCGGGAGACAGCAGTGGCGCAACGAGGTCATCGAAATGCGAATCACTGGACAAGGCCACTCTAGTGCTTTTATCTGGCTTTAAAATCTTCTGTACTTTTCCTGTATAATAGCGAAACATTGGACAAAAAACGCGCAAATGCACAAATGAACAAATGCACCAATGCGCAAATGCACAAAAATACCCAAATGCACAAATTCTTCTGATCAGTCCTTTAAACGAATATTAATGTAGTTTTACTGAATGTGAAATGTCGTGTATGTTTTACCAAATTATCACAAACCAATTAAACATTACTACTCGCGCAACTTTTCTTGAACGATGACCTTGCCTCCCCCTCCCTTGAGCAATAAACAGTTGAAGGCAAGAGCTCACAGCGAGCACTCATGACAACATTCCAAGCATTATAACTTCCTTGGAGCAAAACGCCAGCCAAAGCTAGTTGCTTTCATAGTCGAGAACTTCTGTCCAGCTTTATTACCACTACCTAAAGAAATGGCTGAGATAGGCCCAGGTCCTTCAAAGGACGCACCTAAAATTTCTATCTAGCATCCTTGCTGTTGCTTACTCAGAGCGATGATCTGGAGCATACGTAGCGGGTTTGACTTAGATTTTTCAGACGTTGGCATTACTGTAAATACTCTAGTGGCCGACTTTGTAACTAATAACCCCACTCCGCCTGCATTTCTTCAATTCATCGTTCAAGAAAAGTTGCGCGAGTAGTACATAATATTGCATTAATTTGATTTGAATGTGAATATGGCAACACGAAATATTTTCTCCTCTAAGAATAAAATCTCTACTCGGTACCTAAAAGAGTTAAAACGTGTTGCAAAACTGCATTTCTAGAGTCAATAATGCGAAATTAAAATCTAAGTTGAGGTTATTACAAAAGATAAATTTATAGTGAACGTATATTCGTTTTATAAAGGAATTTCCTCTTTTTAAATTTTGGCCTTAATATGCGGAAATATTTGAGCACACTTTTAATAAAATGTGAATTTATTTTAGAGAATAATATAATACTGAAACAAAATAAAGATGAATGTTTTGTATTGCTCAATATATTTCATGAATTTGAATACAAAACATCTGAATAATTTGTAATCGAAGGAATGGACAAGTTACATATCTGTGTAAAGTGAATTGATTTTATATTGTCCAATGTAATAGTAACAAAGAAAATATATAACTACTACTGTAAAACGCATCATTGAAGACGCTAAAATAAACTGTTAAATACTTAACTGTGAATTCTGCATTGAATTTGTTGTTCGAATTGCATTACGCTGTCGAATGTTACCTTACATTCACATGTTACCGTACATTTCCTCAATCTTTTTCAGTGGCGTTTTCTTTGGGTGTTCAAGTTGTGTGTCAATGCCCTAAGAAATAAAAAAAATCCCTTCGAATTTATGGAGATTTTTTACATTTCTTCGGTCTCCGTGCGATCGGCACCAGCCCGTCCTTGCAACGCAGGCAGTGCGCGAGCGTAGCTCAGGCCGTTGGCGATTGCCTCCAACGTCTTCAGGTCGAATCGGAAAGCGGCAGCGCATGCGCGCGACGTCCCCCCACTCAAGGACAAAAGCGTGCCAAGCGTTGGATCTCTTTTTAACGGTCTGCTGAAGAGCGAGCGTCCGTGATTGTGATATTCTCCGTTGCGCTTTGCAGCCTTTGGCGATACTCATGAAATTACTAGTGTTATGTAGTGATAAGGATAGTGAAAAAGTGGAACAATAGTTTTAAATAATTGCTTTTCTTTCCTTTCGTGTAAAGAAAAGAAAGAAGTAATTGAGTGATGGGCGATCGTGTCCTAACCAGATAATATTTCGGAATTTAATTTTTAAAACGAGAACTGAAGAATAGGAAAATTATCGAGCATGTCTTTTAAATTACTATAAAATGACTTATTCTAATCTTTTCATTAGAAAATACAACATCCTCATTGTTGTTATTTTGTGACTGTTTTTTCCTCATTCTCCCAACATAATTTAAAATAAATAAGGATTTTTTTACATTATTCAATTTTACTCTACATATGTATACGAAAAGAGTAGTTTGGGGGTTAACGCCTTCTTCACTACCAACGCCCTAGGTCAACATTGAGGAGATCTTTTCATAAGTAAAGGAGACTCGATTTTCAAGGTCATGATGGTAGTTGATAGAGGAAATTGACGAAGAGATGATATTACATAAGTTTAAAAAATTGTTTACTGTTTTAAAACGCTTATGGACTCTTTTTCTATGTGTTTTCGACCAAAAATGTAGAAACAACCTTTTCGCAGGGCTGATAACAAAAGTAGTTTCGAGCTAAGTCAGTACCTTTATTACCAGTATTTTACGCCCAAACAAAAGACAAATTGAGCGCATAGTGCAACTTTCGTAGGCCAGTGTACATCTGTAGTACTACTAGTTAATATTATTTTTATACTATCATGAATTATTTTATCCATTTTTTTAAAATCGCGTTTTTCTTTGAAAATTGGTTGACGGAAATGTAGAAGTTAAATACAATAGTAGAAAATAATAACACATAATAAAATCAATAATAATAATAATAATAATAATAATAATAATAATAATAATAATAAATAGTATATAATACACAGAGGATAACACTTTTCAACTATTCAAATTAAATAATAATGAAACGATGCAACGTATGTGTTTATTTCTGTAAATAGCAGAAAGTTCAAAAATTCAAAATTTAAGTAGTATATGACTTAGTGTAGGGATCACAGAATTTTGAAAATGTGCACACAATTCACTTTTCCCCATAGCACGTCATACGCAGTTTTTAACTGTTTTTTGACGTAAAATAAATAAATAAATAAATAAATAAAAAGTTCTTCGATTTTGAAATGATCGCCGCGATCACCTTCGACTTCCGGCGTGACGCGTCCTGTCACGGGTTTAAGAAGTCAATTTAAGAAGTTCGAAATATATTTTTTAGAAAGTTTGTTAGATCATGGCCTTCATCGCAACAAAAAAGGATTTATTGAACGTAGCATACTTCAGTTACACAACTCCTATTTACTGCATTATAATTGATAACACAGTGTAGGAACATCAATTCTTGGTTGCCAGAAAAGTGAAACGATTTCTGTTATTAGAAGACATTGCGTTACTCCTTGGTTTACATCAAACTAAGGATCTTTATTGAAAAAGAAATAGATTTAACCCAAAGCTATCAAGTCATCCACTAATAATCTTCGTAGCTCGGATCACTAAAACAAAGTATACTTCACTGGAAATATCGTTCCGATAACAGAAAATGCCTAAAACTATAGCAATGTGTACATATACCACGAGTATTTAGTACTCATGGTACTTCGGCAATACTATTGCATTCGGTAATAACTGAAAAAACAATTTGTTTCACGGAGTGGCTTCCTCCTCTTTGCCAACATTGTAACTTACCCGTTTTCCAAAACTGTAGAGAAACCAAGAACATTAGAGAATGCTTACTTTGTCGAATTTCTTGCGTTCACGTGCTGAAAAACGCGCCATTCACAGATTCTGATTTGAAACTGAAGGAAAGGAGTCAGCCTGTGTCATCTGGTGGCGAAAAACGGAACTAAATTGTCGCTCGCTGAATAAACGTAACAGAGCGACTTTTGGTATCTTTGAAAGCAGTTTTTGTGCGATAAAATAAAATTGGTCTACAGAACTACTCACCACTTTGATACTTATTTATTATCTGTTCTACATTTATAAGTCTGTGCAATGACGGACATTTATACACATTATTGTGTTTATTCAATTCAAATTAGGTTCATCATCATTACAAAAGAGGCCATTGTCATTTCCTCTTATTAAAAATATACACAGTATGTACTTTGCTGCTTATTTTTATAGGTCATAAAGCTTCTTAATATCTGTAAGAAAAAATACTATTGACATGTATAAGTGAATAAAGAATACGTAACACCTACAGTTAGCATTTCTACGATCTACATGCAAAAAATGGCAGATAAAAAAGTTGTACAAAAAAGACTTTGTATTGATGCACATCTTAGGAATCATACATATTGAATCAACAAGACTAGGTATTTTCTTGATGTTTCTAAATATGTCCAGATAGACTGCCAAGTCAATGTGCTCCTATGTATGCATATGCCCTATATATGTATTTTAATTATGTTACATACATACATTACTTTCACATTCTTTCATGTATGAAGTACAACCCAAATTTTAGTACTTCAAAATACCAGCTGGAGCTACTCAAATGTCTCACATTCCAACATCAATCTTTTTAATATTTCAAAAATTAAGTATATACTTAACATAATTTGAAGAGAAATATATTATATCAATAGAAGAGTTAGGTAACCAAATTTGTGGTTTCTTGTTAAAGAAAAATACATTTAGGAAGAGAACATAATGTAGAAAACTTTTAACATCAATCATATTTGTTTATCAGTTCTTTCCTTGATTGACATTCCTTATTTACAAGAAAAAATATTTCATCATGTTTGCCTTTTCCATTAATGACTATAAAAATAGATATTACATTACTAAATTATCAAAATATTCACTAATTTATTTCCTTCAAAGTAGTATAATCTCATTGTATATGTGCTCAGAACTGTTCTAGATTGTCAAAGATATTATTGGTTAGTCTGCAAGAAGAGTAGCATTTTAATGTGCATTTTAATATTAGAATATTCAAAATTTTAAATTTGGGTTGTGCTTCATATTCTCATCAACTCACCATCAAACTTGTTTGTGGTAACATACAAAATGAAAGTGGAAGATCTTAAAATAACCACTTAGAAACCTTACTATCTTTGAATGTGGAATCTAAGAAAGATCAAAGTTACAAATAATTCAATACCTTCATATTATATCTCTTGGAGTTTCATCATGGGTATAATTATGTACAGTTAGACAAGGTTTTGGCAAATGTCCTAGTATGATACAACTTCATTTTTCATTTTGACATGTCAGTGTTACGTTTCATTTCTGAGGAAAACCCATACATTATGCAAGCCAAATAACAAACATTTAGAATAAGGATATGTATGAGAACATATGCACACAAATAACAATTATTACCTTTAAACATGCCTATTTACACAAATCTGCTTTGTTAACAATGAAATAACTGGGAATGAATTGAATCAAAATTCTATCGATTACAATAAGGAAGATTTACATAATTTTTTTAAAATCAATTTTAAGAGGATATTAATACTGATACATAAACAATACATACACACCCTTCAATTAAATCAAATGTTCATTTCTATTTCTACATTTTCAAAATATGGTTTCCTTTTTGTTATATCTATTTGAATGCTGTTACAAATTAGTCCTTTCACAGTGTCAAAATGACAATGCACCACACTGATTGTAATAATGATTGCATGATGACAACTGTAGCAAATGTTTGAATATTATTAATCTTCATTTCATTCAGTAAGATATGTAAAGACAAGCATTATATTGTAATTAATCTACAGCAGTGTGGTGCAATAAAATAATTCATATACTAAACTTGACATTTAATTATTGTTTGATCATACGACCAATTCACCAACAGTGTTAATGGTTCATTTCAGTGTATGTACATGGAAAGAACTGTGGGCGTTTTGATGACTTGGATACAAATTTCTTGTTATGGTCCATGTCAGATGGAAGCCATAGGAAACCATGAATGTGGAGAAAAGGCAGCTTAGAGTAATTTTAACAATTAGAAGTATGGACTGATTAATCTCAGCCCCACTGCTATGCATTTGTACAAAACAGAAAATAATTTCCAAGAAACTTTGCTATTGGACTGCAAGATTTTTTTCTCCATTTCATATGAATCAGTGATTTTACTGCACAGTATTAATGAAAACAAGCTTTTGGAACAAATATTTCAAATTTAATACATGTCATTAATAGTTACACTGCAGCAATATTTGTAAATGACAGCTTTTATAAAATTTCTTTAAACATCTGCATGATGTCACATTGATATTTGCTATCTATATTAAGATACTTTCTTCATGTATCTATTACATGACTCAACATCAAACCATCAAATGTTATGACACTTCCAAAAGAAATTATTACAAATAATCCACTTACATTTTAATAATAAAATATCATTGTTCAGATGCTTAAAAATGACTTTCAATTCAAAATATATCAAAATTTAAAAATTTGTCAGCTTAATTAAATGAAATAATGGATATGAAAAATCAATCAATGAAATGGAGGATTGTTTATGAATGACTAGGGAAAATTTACCAACAATATTATATTTTTTCAGACTAGCACAGAAGTTCTGTTTTAATACTAAGGCAATATGTGTAATAAACAATAAATATACACAGAACAAATCTCAAACTGTTTTTCTAACAAAACTTTCATGACTAAAGAATTACTGTTGTAAATTGTTCTATTTATTACTAATCTTTGGTTTGCCATCTACTTCAGCAGCATCTCACTTGTGTTAGTAAAAAGACTGATGCAGTAGAAATTATTTCTGAATAGATATGATAATATGAATACAAAAAATGAGTCAAAAATTTCATTGTATCAAGATGAGGGTATCCTGTGTAATCATATATTAAATAAATTCATCATACTGAAGTAGTACTTGTTATATCATTATTTTAAGAGTTTCTGAAGCTGTTTTGAATCAACAAGCAAGACAATAAAATGTACAAATAGTTCATAAAGCCATCAGATGTTCCAGTCTCTTACAAGGCATAGTTGACATAAACCTCCAACTCCAGGCAATAGATTCACACGGAAGTGTTTTCAAATGATATGTAGTCACCAACCCAAGGTTTTCACACATAATGGTTATTATCATACACAGTATATACAGAATATTAAAAAAATTGTTATCTGAATTAAATGTGGTTTTGAGTCCTGAAAAATGATGTCCAAAGTGATGGAAAAGGGCTTTTAAATAATATTAATGCTTACTGTAACTAAATGTCTGTTTTTCTGAGTAATAGATCTCTACATCATTCACATGATTTCATGGTTTCAATTTATCTCATTCTCAGAAACAACAGAAGTCTCCTTAATGCATGTTCTTGAATTTGCTTCAGAAATCATAAATACTTAATCACCAAGGTGTGTTCATTTACACCTACAAGTAATGTCTTACTTCCTATCTCATGTTTCCCTGAAACATGTCACTTCACTGAAGCTGCATGGTAACCCAGACAATAGTACGAGGATGAACCAGTCCTCCAATCTCACAATTTACTGTCCGTGTTTCTCCGTTGACTACAAAAAGGGCTTCATTGGCTGGAGTGACCATGTAATGACCAAATATGCCAGAAGCAGCAATTGGTCGATTTGGAGCATCCCACTGAGCTAAAGAAGGATGCATAGCTTTCCCAACACCAGTAATCATTTCTACTTTTCCTGTAAAGAACAGAAAATCATGAAAAACAAATTTTAAACAAAACACATGCATATTAGTATCATAGGCTTTCGCAGCTAGAGTCATGATCTGGGCTGTCCGGGTGACATCACGTCGAAGGCTGGGGTGCCGACGTTTCGACCGACATATCGCGGTCCTCTTCAGGGCTGTACTGCCGCAGTACAGCCCTGAAGATGACCGCGATATGTCGGTCGAAACGTCGGCACCCCAGCCTTCGACGTGACGTCACCCGGACAGCCCAGATCACATGCATATTATCACAATGTCTTAAAATGCTACAAACCTGTTACTAAATTTAGAAATAGAATATCTTCTTTATCAGTTGCACTTGCATACAGATCATATCCATGGGTTGTTTGTGAAGGATAAAAAGTTATGTCACTAATGTTTAAAGTTGTCTTCACATCAAAGAGAAATTTCAGTCCACTATCTGCAAAAAATATAATAACTTTATAATTTCTTCTACTTTACAATTATATAATATTAACAATGTAATATGGATCATTCAATTTCTGTTCTACTAAATCAAATTACCAATAGGACAATCTTGTTCTACAGTCTACTTATTTGTGATTTTATATTCCAGAGTAACTAAAATATATTTAAACAAAAAAAATTGAAATAATTTTATTTAACCATAATATGAACTTGAAATAAAGCAATATGGCAATTTTTGAAGCATTTTAATGATTGAAGGTTTTATCACCAAGGGACATTGAAACAAATCATTACATTACATTGATAACAATTTGAAATAACATACTTTCTTTCACTTAAAAAATTCTAATTTGCAAGCATTCTGCATTTTCCACTGTAGCTGCTTACTTATAGGTCCAAATTTTAATTTTCAAAGGAATCTCTAGGATTTGGAAACAGTCAAACCATTATTTAGACTAAGCACTGAGGGACAATGTTCTTTGTTGGGAAAAGATTTAACTTATTTTGCACCAAAAGCAGCATTTCTGAAATTGTACTTTAACTAATATCATTTTTAAGGGACTTCCCTTAATTTATTTTGCACAACAAAGAAAGCTTGCCATAGACATTTTCTTATAATTAGTGATTATTTCAAATTTTCACAGTCATCTATGAAAATATACGAGAATTCTCAGAAGGCAGGCAACAAATTAAAAGATCCCTAGAGTGACTGTCAACGGAATATGTCTAAAACAGTTTAAATATTTATTGTAGGACTTATCAAATGTTTCGTTTCCATATTAGAATTTTTCTTTCTCTACTTCACATATGTTACCTAAATTTAGGAATACAAAATTATCTTTTCAAGTCTACAAGTCATAGATGTTCTCACATCATGAAGTTTTTGTTCTGTGACATTACAATGTATTTCTCGAATTGTCAGCAAACACAAAGAAAGGAGTAAATACCAACTTTCAAGTCTTCAGTTACCAATGAGAATATCATTGATACATACAGTGTAACGAAATTGCACTAGAATTAGTAACTGAGACAATATTGATAACACTTTTGTGATTGTAAATTAATTTCAAAATGCTGTTGGTTTTTGAATGGGCTGAAAATTTGTCCATTGCCCACCCTCGATATGAGTTGAATTATCAGGCATATATCACTAAAGAATTAATGAGAATAAAAAACAGTCAGGCAGTCAATCCTTGTCTGAACATTTTTTATTTGAAAGTCCTAAATTTGCACATGCAACACTCAACAAAAAATATACAATAGCTATTACAGAGAATGAAAAGTCACAGAAAAAATCAAAAATTGATTGCAAACAAGATAACATTAGTGAGCATAAGGTATGCAGCACACCATCATGTATGAAAGGTTTGAAAAATATACAAAAAATAAATTCACTCTTTTTTTATTTCATCCCAAATACTAATTCCTCTCAAAGAATAATTTAAAAATAAACATAGTACTATTTGTTAGTTCTTTCACAATAGACAAATATTGAATATAGATGAAATATTTAAAATGGTCTTAAAGAAAAACAAAATTTATTAATCAGATTCATTACTTTTTCTTAAAGCTCATGCTCTTTAGTAGCCCATATGTTCACTTAATGTTGTAATCTCAGAACCCATTTAAAAATAAAAACATAGGTGATTATTAATCATAAATAGTTAGGGGGGCGTAGTATGTGATTTTTTGGACAGTGAATATGATAATTAAAAAATTCTTCCCAATTCAATTTTAAAAATCACGATATTTCTATCTCCAAAGAAATCTAAACAGACCAAATTTTTATCAAGGAAAATCAAGGACACAGAACTGATAAATTCCTGAAAAGAAAAATGTGTGGTTTCAGGGTCACAGGTACAGATTATCAAAGAATTGGAGGGTGGACATGGTTGTTTATTTACATAAAATAATAAAAGTCCAAAATATCTTTTTTTTTATTTAATAGGGAGAAATGATTTCCAATTGTATAAACAGATAAGTTTACTTACCAACTACTTCTTGGACTACAAGGGTGACACCATCTCGAGCTCGGTCTAAAGTAACAACAGCACGACTGTTGGGTGACACATGAGGATGCCCAAATAAACCAGGTTTATGACTCAAAACTGTATCAGTAAGATAATCAAGTAGTATTTGTCCAGTAGCTCTTCCAGTGATAGGTTCTTCACATTCCATAATCACAAAGCCATCTGCAAACATTTTATATTTAGTAATACCTTAACGCCTTGCATCAAACTGAATTGTTTTGTAAATGTAGAATAAAGTATTTGGATAACTTACATAAAGCAGAGAATTGTATTTGTCGAGGCACACAGTTGTAAGGAGCAAGATCAATACTTCTTATATATCGCATGTTGGCAAGATCCAATTTGAAAATTCCACGTTGATTTGTATGAGTAACGTAACCGTATTTGAACATATGGGACATATCCTATTCAAAACAAATATTACATATCAAACAATATTGCTAGTTATAGACAGTTTAATGTATTTTTTTTTAAGGAACTTGGAGACAAAAACTGTTTCCAAAACTGCTTTTAAAATTTTAAATTTCATTCTTATTAGTGCAAAAATACATTTCCATTTCAAGATCATTCAAGTCTCAATTTTATATCATCTACAAGTATTTGACAGGTTTCTAACTGAATTAACATGCCGTTTCAGAGGATACAAATCAATGTAAAAATTATAGTACTACTCTCACTAATAATAATATTAAATAATTAAACAATTACTTATTTATTAATTATTTTCAAAATGAAATCAAAAATTTTAAAATTTTTTTTTAAACTTATTTTCAAGAACAGTTTAAAATAATTAACTTTCTTTTTTATTATTATCATTATTATTATTATTTAAGGTCGCATCAACATCTAGGTCATTAGCAACAACTATTGGAGTTAATGTTGTGGTAACTATGAAGGTGAAACGAAATGGTGATGATAAGGGGTGAAAGAACAAGCACAAATACAACAATGCCCGAGGCAGGACTTGAACCCATGACCCTTTGCTCCGAGACACTACTGCCTCAGCGATCTCGGCCACCAGGCCGATATAATTAACTTTGTTCATACGATTTTTCAAGCTCATGCGTGCGTCAGAACATACCTGAATTGGAGGCATAAATAGTCCTTTCACCAGGTCAAACTGACCATCTATTGGTTCAGGATGTACTGTATGATGCTTCCTCTTTTGTGCAGCATCTCTTATTATTTGTATTGTTTTGATGCCTTCATTGACTTCACTGCGCCAATTAAGAACCCATACTTGATCAAGGTGTGGGACATAATGAAGTTCCACCGGATACTTGTCAGTGACAACAACCTGGATAATGACATTATAAGAAAGATAGCAAAAGTTAAACCAATAACAGGTAAAAAAAATGGAATTTCAAAGAGGATATCGAACTCATTTCATTAGATTAATCTCTCTATTTAATATAAAAGGGTTTTGGTTTTTAGTTTATTTAGCTTAAGGAACACACTAATCCTTAAAATCACTTACACTAAATGCATGTTTTACTTACATCAACAACCACCATTTGAATTTTGCTAATAACCAAAACTCGGTCCTTTCGTGGCTGAGCAACGTACACATATCGATTGGCAACATTGATTGCCTGACCCCAACTACAATTCACTCCCTTATCTCCACATACATATTCCTGTAAAGGAAAATAAAATAATTAAGAGCACATTTGAATACGAAATATTTCCAATTAACATTCCCTTCATTCTGTTTTAAATAAACATGGAAGAATATTCTGAAGAAAATGTCTATATTGTGACGACTCAAGATGCAAAGTATATTTAACTTCAAGAAGGCGTTTATATACAAGGCCTACTTGGAATGAAGACATAGGTTGGATACTATGAAGATGGACAACATATGCAGAAGAATGAAATCAACAACCAGAAAAGAGATAGATGTCTCGCTGAATGAACAAAAGTATGATATCTTGAAAGATAGACTACGTGTTGGAATATAGAAGAAAGTTACAAGTCTTGGAGTACAGACAAGGGAATGTAGGAGTACAGAAGAGAGTTGAAAGCAAAGTTTTTTAAAAAAGGATACTTAAAAAAAGGTTTTTTTTGTTTTCCTTTTAGTTATAAATTGTTGTCTAAAGTTTCTGTTATCATTGTTATTATCATTGTAAATAAATGTTTCTTTTTGATTTTGAATTTGGAAGCGTTTTAAATTTAATAAACCAGTAAGTTGCCATAGTTCAAATCTATGATGTATGCTGTATTTTCTTATACAAATTACTGTCTTCAATAGTCAATGAGTCTTTACAAGTGATTGATTTTTATAAATCTAGTTCCCAGAACCAAATAAGTTATTTAATTAATAATTTGTCTGTATAATAATAATAATAATAATAATAATAATAATAATAATAATAATAATAATAATAATAATAATAATAATAACAACAACAACAACAACATTAATTAATAAATTAGAATAATTTAGTTTTAATGATTTTTATTTATTTAATTATTTTATGTCAAACACAATACAAAACTGTCCATAAAGAAGTGTACTCTATGCAAGTTTTCTTAATTCTGTGATTCCTACCCTAAGCTATATACAAGTTGAATTCTGAAAAAAGAAATAAATTGAGTTGAATTCTTAAAACAGAAGCATTTTTCTCAAAAATTGGTAAGAAAATATTCACTCTCATGTAATAAAATCTATTTTCAAGGGCAAATCAGCCATATATTTGTGCTCTTATCCCTCCCTCATCATGGCCTTCATGAAATAACATACTTCCTGCCACAACCAGACACTAAATAAGGGGCCATCTCAGCTGGTGGAGTCAAAAGAACAGGGAAACTGGATGAAAAACCCGATCGAGATAGGGTTCTTTAACCTAGAAGCTGAGGAACAATACTTGTAACAGATTGTTTAGAATTATACAGTGTTTCTTGGTGGGTGGGGGGTAACTTACTGGCCTCTGAACCTCCAGTAAACAGGTTCGATCCGCTGAAGTGCGTGGATTTTCGAAGGGTGGAAAATCGACAGTAAACATGTCATGCTTGTGACATGTAAAAGAACCCTGGCAGATGCCTGGCAAAATTAATTCCCTCCGATAACATTCCGCCCTAACGAGATCTCACTCTCTCTCAACTAGTCAGTTTGGATATAATTAACTCCACCAACATCTGGTGGAGAAAGTGAGAGTCAAATCCCAGGTGCTATTAGGGGACTGTCCACGAGGTGCACCTGCTCGATAAAGGTCCCAGACCTGTGTCAGGGGTAGGCTTCCAAGGAAGCCTAGGTTGAAAAAAAAGCAAGCATGGAACAAGCCTAAGGGCAGTCTCCTTGCTAATAGTTCCATGCAATAAATAAATAAATAGAATTGTACAGTCCAAATGATGAAGAATTCATTAAATATCATTCTTAAAATTAATATTACTTTCTTTTTTGATATAGTCTCGCAAGTGTTTGGAAACAGTTATCCAGCAGAAAATGATATTTATATCAGTTCTTTACTTACATTTTAATTCCATAGAAATGATAAAGATAGTTAAGTGTTAAATTATGTAATTTTATGTTTACAAAAATTGAAAATTATAGATGACAAGTGTTTTTTCACTTTTTTATCTCTACAATTTGGTTCCTGCGGTACTGAAATGCTATTCTGGTACATTTTGCTAGAAAAAGCCTTGGTCTTCTTGACTCATTATTTAAGCCTCCATTTAGTTCTTTAGGTAGACTCAGCAAAACTTTTTACCACTGAATAATACTATGTTTACTATTATTTCAATATTACAGCTGTCACACATTTCAATGTTCTTGAGAGTAAGTGGCACAAGCACAGTTACAGCTGAATTTTTACCAGAGAGGGGTGGAGGGGAGGGGCAGAAGAGAAATAAGAATGATTATTGTTAAAAAAGTAAAGTGACATAAAATAATTAATTAATCATTTAAATAAATAAAAAAAATAAAATTAAAAAAATAATTTTAAAGATAATATTAAAAGGTTTAAAAAAAAAAAAAAAAAAGAAAGAATGATTGTAAGTATAAAAACAATAACACAGGGCAGAAAATGTAGGAGTCCAAAAAATACAAAAATTGGGTATGATGAAACTTAATTAGAGAAAGGGAAGAGATACCAGTTTAATCACCAAAATGTATGATTTATGGATTATGGAAGATGAATTTGCAAATGATCTAATGCAAAAAAATTACAATTAAAAAAGATCATGAACAGTTACCAATGTATGTCAGTTACCAATGCTAACTTAACAAATTTATTAATTTGAAATAAATGTTTATAATTTGTGAAAAATAAATGTTTCAAATGACTGTTTGTAATTTTTATGACACTCAATTTTTTATTGTGTACAAATGAAATAAGTATACGAGTTTATGAACATTCTAAAGTACCTTTCCAGTCCTCTGTGGTGAAGACTGTGGCAGTATGTCCTGTAAAAAATAATTTTACATTTACTGATAAATAATGTTTATTTCCTAGGAAATGTTGCAATAATTGGAATTTTACAAATACGTATGAGGCTATAACTCCCACTTAACAAGAAGAATGGGTTGAAATGTAGTGAAAAAATAAATAAATAAAAAAATTGAAAAATTAAAAACAACCATTTTCTGAAGTAATTGATGATATTTTGCTAAGAGAAGTGTACAGTTGAGCACTAGTGCAAGAAAACTATTTCTGAATATACAAAAAGCAATTTAAAAAAAATTAAATTATTTATTAAGCATTGTATTTATTAATCTAATGAAACAATTTTACAAATGACAGAAAAATGTAGATTCTATGAAAAAGTGTCATAAATATTACAAACACTATTATAATTCAAACACATCAAAGTAGGGTGTTATCTAGAATTACACAAGAGGATTTTGGTAGAAACAAATGAATTGTTTAAAAAAATTGAAATATTTAAATACGAAATAAATTTATAATAACCACAGAATCAATAAACATCAAATACATAATTATTAACAACTTAGAATATTTCAAGCAAACATAAAGTTAAGTTTCTTTTGAAAAGTTCACTTTTATAATGAAGCTAAAAGCATAGGTATTTCTAAATTTTCTAATAAAAAAGAGACAACATATTTAAATGCTCTATCGAAAACATCTCACTTCTGATATTGTCAAGCAGAGAAAAAAACAACAACAACAAAATGATATTTTGTAAATATATAAATCATGATACTTGTAGAAAAAACATTTTGCTTAAATACTGCATGTTGGCTCTTCCTGCCTTTTGTATGCTTGCTAATGGCCTGCTTTATTTTCATATAACTATCTTTCTTTAGATCATCATACTTTTGGAGTCCTCTTTTTCCTTCTCTCTCTCTCTCTCTCTCTTTCTCTCTCTCTCTCTCTCTCTCTTTGTCTCTCTCTCTTTCTCTCTCACTTTCTCTCTCTCTCTTTCTCTCTCTCACTCTCTCCTTCCACCAACCTTCATTAACATATTAGAACATAATCCAGTAGTGGCTCAAGCATGATTCTTAACCTGGAGTGGGTGCATGGGGAGGTCTGAGTCATCCCAACACTGCTTCAGAGCTCACTGTATGTATGTATTTATTTTTGAGCAGTTCAATACCTTTCAGGGAAAGGTTTATGCTTATCTTCCAATGGTTTCGCGTTCTTTCTGAGAAGTTTCATCGCAAAGGAAATGTGACGCTCTGTGGTGACACTGAATCACCCCGCTTCTACTTTCATTACTGCTCCTTGCCATGCAATTCACAACAGTTAAGAATCCAGATATTCAGAAAGCAGTTTTTCTTCTAATCACATACCATGGTTGGTGTTATTTTTGTTCTATCTTTGATTGTAGTATAATTATAGTTTAATAATTTATGTATTTAATTTTATTTACTCTTTAGCATAGCTTTTTCTGTTTGTTTCTGTTTCTTGAAAAGAAAAAAACTTGAATTAACAGGTGGTTTTTGGTAGATCTGATAGCAGTTAGTGTACTGATCTATTATACTTGCAAGTTCGCAGGTTCAAATCTGATCAAAGCCATGGATCTTTGAAGGCGAAAAAATTCTTCACATGCCTTCCTTTGCAGAGGAAGTAAAGCCGGCTGCCTCACATTGTAGATTTACTGCATGCAGAAGATCCTCAAGCCTAAAAGAAGCCTCTGAGCTAAATTCCAATTGCCCGTTTTGTCGCCTGAGTGATAATACCTTCTTTCGCTGCTAGATGGAAGAAGGAAAATGGCAAAATTTGTGTGGTTGGGCAGAAGAGCTTGATGGGCCTAAGCCCTGCCATGGTGTTGTTGATTAATTATTCTTAAATAAACTAATATTTATGTTATAATCCTTTATTCATATTACATTGTAAAATATTTTTATTGTACTATTTATATTATCATATTTTTATTACTTTTAAACTTTTTTAGGTCAAAAAGAGTTTCTTACTTATAGATGCTGAAAAAGCTTAAAAACTACATGGAGAGTGATGGTATATGTGCATTGAAATCAACAAATACCTTTGTAAAAAGAAAATTCATAAATAAATAAATAGATATTAGTGATTAACTTGTTCTTGTTTCCAAACTCTTTACATAAGCTTTAAAATAAACAAGTAGTGTGATATGCTAAGAACCCCGGTTTTAGTGTGAATGATAAAATCAGCATTCAGCGTTAGTAATAATGGCATTGTTTGCAAAGTCAAAGAATATGCATTATTAGGACAACCGATCAACAAAGTGTAATATTCTATGCTTGGTGTCATAGCACTGTGCAGATGGACACAGTCCCTAACACATTATATGCAAAAGGTGTAGAGAGAGCATTGAAAGCTGTGATCTTGTAGAAGGACATGAGGAAGCACTCTGAAAAGATGTTGAAGCATACACACGTAAGTATGAATGTGCGAATGAATTTTCAGCACAGGCTGGGGTATTAATGAAATAATAATTTAATTTTTGATAGCTTGGTATTGTTAAAACAGTAGAATGAAATTGTAATTGTAGATTCTATTAATGTAGTAGTTGGAAGTTTGAATTAAAACATAGTCCGTGTTTCGAGGAGATATATATATTAGGGTAGTTCCATAGATGGAAGGAGTTTTCAATATGTAGCTGAAGATAGTCTAGAGTAGGTATTTTATATGAAACACAGATAGGGAAAGTTGCAACTGCATATTGATTTTATGGGAAATATTAAATCCTATTAAGACCAAATCATTAAGAACATTCTGGAACATTTTATATTTATTTTAATGATAAGCAAGAAAGCAAGAATAGGGATACCAAGAATTCCATGGACAACATTCTGCTGGTTGTTTGAGAAGCCGTCTAACAAGATATTGTTGTAAGCTTACAAACTATATTCAAACTCATACAATATTTTAATGTTCTACATAAAAAAGTTATTTTCATGAGCCCAATAGAATTGATATATGGGAAATAGTCAATTAATAATATAAATATATAATAGTTGAGTTTATTGTTAAATTTTTATTGTTGAGAAAGGCTGAAAATTTATATAAGTTGCCATCAATCTAATAATTGGTTTCAATCAATAGAACTTCCAGGATCTTGATTCTGTATAGAATTACATATCCACATGCAACTGGTAAGGAATAATATGTTGTATGTTGAACCCATGATTAAATTGGAAATCAATTTAATAAATTAGTATAACATTGACAGAATTTATGAGCATAGCAGGGCAACGGTAGAAATAACAATATTAACAATAGCAGTGGAAGTAATCCCCTTCATAGTATTAGATGCATGTTGTAATAGTATCCACAATAGTAAAATGAATAGGAGAGACCAAAAGTATTTCATAAATGATGAGCTCCGTCGGTAGGGCGTGAGACGAGATATTTCACAGTAAGTATTAATGAAACAAAAGAGTGTATTGTTTCCTGTTTTTTTTTCTCTGCAAGGTAACTGAATCACCATGCAAGCCTTAGTTCATTACAATACATAGCATGTCTCCTGCTAGTTTAAGAAGAGGAAATTCAATTGCAAAAACTACTAAAAAATAGAACGATGATACTTAAAACAAATAAGATTAGTGAGTCGACTTGCAATGGGATGAGAGAGATCAATCAGTTTGATTTGTCCCTGGTCTCAGGCTTCTGCTGGCCCACTGTGAGAGCCCCTTGGTAAAGTGTGATTTGGCCTCAAAGGTGGACAAAGAGAGACAAACGGGGACATATAGATCCAGTAAGGAGAGACATCTCTAGCTAGCAGTTTAATGGAGGAGCATCTCCTCCTGGGCTGCAGGGCTGCATTAAAAAATGTTTGCTCTTTTGGCTGACAAAGTATTGTGAGATAAGTGCAGAATAGAGAGAAGTGGGGAAGAACAAGATCAGAAAACACTGAAAGTTCCTGCTCAAAGTGATTTCAGTCATTTTTTACATCTCTTAACTAGTACACATAGTTTAAAACTGGATCAAAGTATATTTTCTTGTAACCATAAACTAAAAGAATCATACATTTTTCCCCCTCTAACCTCTAGGTAAATATTTTATTTGGTAATTACACCGATAAGAAAAAATATATGAAGTGGATCCCCCCCCCCCCCCCCTCCTCACCGAAACAGCCACTGAGTCAATCCCACAGTTCACAAGTAAACTTAAAGTTGTAAATTGCATTAAATATCCTTATTTGGACTACACATATACTAGGTTTTCACTCTTACTTTAGAAGAACAAAATGGGTATTATTGAGATTTTCTTATTTGCAAACTTGGTCCCTGCAAAAACTCCCTCTACCAACCTGCGTGCCAGGAATGATGTCAGTGGCTTGAATTTGATGGTACAAGCGACAAGCAGTTGGCTCATACACTGACACACCCCAGTCATGGAATGAGAAAAATCTTCTCTCTTCACTTGGTGCAGCTGAAAATCAGAAATATAAATTTAATTGGTCTAATAAATCTCCTTACCATTTCTATAATATTATCATGTAATAAATTACACAAAAACTTACAAATATTATTAAATCCTCTTGCATCTGTTTGCATAACAATTAAATTCCAGTCAAAGTCTATTAATATATCAATGTAACAATAATAAAATTACTACTACTAATAATATTATTATTATTGATTAATAAGAATATTATTATTTAATAATACTTACAGTATTTTAATTTTGGAACATTAACATTTTACATTGTATTAATCATTACATTTCAAAAAAATGTTATAATATTTTCATTAACAATAATTTGTTAATAGAAACATAGATTTTAAAAGAAATATTGTGAGTGTAGTACTTGTTGCTTAAATTATAAATTTAAATTTTTAATTTGGAGTAGGATCCTCTTGAACTACCAATGATGATATATCACGAGTCACACCACCAATATTCGTTGCTTGACACATGTAAGCACCAGTGTCTGCATAACCAATAGTATGAAGCTGCAGTTCAGTTCCATTTCCAATGATTTCATACTTCTGACCATTATCCATTTTCAATGATTCATCATTTTTCAGCCACTCCACCTAAAATTCACAAAAATATTGAAGACTCTCAAAATGTATTTTCAACAACCTTTATAATTAAAAGATCTTGTATAATGGAAACTTCCAAGTTTCATTGCTAAATGATAATGGAAGTATTAAGGCAAAGGTAAAAGATATAAATTAGATGTAGATTAGGGGAATATTTCTTCCCCTCCTCTCCTCAAAAATATTTTCACCTAGTCAATATTGAGATTTTGGATCAATTTTGAAAATGCACCGTATTATAACTTGGAAATTCCCAATAGTTTTTATGTTTTTGAGTATCTCCTGGGAGTAATATTTTGAAACAACCTATTTGAATCTGAAATGGCAAAGAAATGGACATACTTCAGTCTGCAAATACAACAAGTGGGGCTACAACAGCATGTACGTTCTTGCAATATTGTTAATGGCTAAGTAATGTTATAATATGACAACTTCTGTCTTACACTTCAACTACCATTTGAATAATTCTTAAACAAGAGAAGCATGAAAAATACATTATTTTTTAAATACTTAAACAAAAACAGCTTTCTGCCATTGAATTCTGTGTATTCACATTCTACATAAATGTACCAATGATACACAATATTTTAGCCATAAATCAAATTATTATTTACATTCACGCAAAAGAAAAGGCAGCAGTCATTATCATCTGTTATCAGTGCGGCATTACAATAGGTTTCAAACAACAATGGCTGCTAATTCATATTAATACACATTTTGTAAATTAGCATTGTTGATAGTGCCCGCACAAAAATGAAAATGGATAGAAAAATATAATACTTTTATTTTCATCAAAATTACTTGGTTTTTTACACACATTACTTTCCATTCCAACATCTTATTAAGCAATACAAAATCATCGGTTGGTTTTCACATTTAACTCAATTAAAGGATGCAATTTAAAATAGACTTTAAATAATTTTTAAAATATTTATTTGAAGCTGTTTTTAAAAAAATGGCAATTAAGCATTACTGTAAATACAAAATTTGAAGCTCTTTTTCACAGAAATCTATTGACTTCTCGAAAAACTTCATTGGAAGTCATATGAAACACTTCAACATACAAATGCAATAATGTATACAGATCAATGGAAATGTGCTCTTTAACGGTGTGAGAGATATTAAAAATTTTTTGGGGGGTAATTTTTGAAAAAAAAAACAACAAAAAAATACATCAAAATGAACTTAATGTCATAGTAAACAGTGCACTTAGCACTATTATTATGGAAAACCTTGAAGAAAAAATTTGAAGCCATTTTTGAGAAAATGGTGTTTGAGCGTTTCTGAAAATGCGAAATTTTGAGATCGTTTTCCCAGAAAACTATTCAGTTTTCAAGAAACTTTACACAACATTATTTAAAGTACATGTACTCATAAATACAATAATGTGAAGAAATTGCTGCTAAGGCAAATATTAAAGTTTATTTCAAAAAATTACATTTTTCTTATTTTTGCAAAAAGAAAAGAATAGAGCAAAATGACTTGTATGTTGTCGTATAGGGTATACTTGGCACCACCCCAGACCGAAAACATAGAGAAAAAACTTGAAGCCATTTTTGAGAAATTCTTGTTTTTATTAAATTTTAAAATTGCAAATATTGCACGCTCTATTGCACGAAAAGTACTAAACTTTTCAAAAAAATCTATAGGACCTTAATGAAAGAACTATTTATGGGCAACAAATTTCATCTAAAAGAAAAATTTGTATCTTCAATTTTATAGTTGTAGGAAGATGCCGAAAAATTACATTTTTGCAATTTTCGAAAATTCAGTGCTAACTGTGAAAATCATAACTATGTCACCTTTATAAGTGTATTTTATTCTATTCTTACAAGAAATTTAAAGAAAAAATTTGGAGCCGTTTTGGAGAAAATTTTGAAAATGTCCCAGGGGTTTCATGTAAAGTACCCTGAAATTTGAAAGAATGTTTTTCAAAATTTCAGAGCTTCAACTAGAGCTAGATTGACAGGAATTTCTTCAATTTGGAAAAAATCCTATGCTTTGTACTAACGGATGGATGGACCTTCTGAAAAAAAAAGCAACACTTTTTCGGTATCAGGGGACCCCAAAACGTGTATTTTCATTAAAATGTCGAAATCGATTTATGGCAGCATTACATACTCTGTATGTACATATGTATATGAGAAAGTGGATAGAGATTTGAGAAGCTTGTTTCTGAAAGGTGCTATCTCCACTTTACACTTTTTTTTCAGTATGTAGGAAAAATATGTTTAACATTCCTGTAACTTAACGATTGCTTTTCCTCTAAACACTATCAAAAATTAAGTTTCTGTTCAAGTAATTACTGTTAATATATTAAGTTGGAAACATTTTACATTACTAATTAATTAAAGTCTTTCTTCTTGGTAGTGCTGTGATAATGCATTTGTTTTGGGCCCAATGGACTTAGGCTCAGGACCTCCCATGTTCAAGGGCCCCCGATAGTTCTTAAAAAAATTATTTACTACTAAACTTTTCAAAAAATAAAATAATAAAAAGGTGATCTATCATTAAACTATATGCAAACATTTTCCATAACAAAGTGATGTGTCATGTATCATTGGATAATATTTATAATATTGAATGTTGCTAGTTGTTGCGAGAATGTCATTCAGTGATGAGAATTTGGGTTTCCTTTTATAAAAAAAACTTGTCTTTAAATTGGAGGGGTGAGGAGAAATTAGTGAAAGTAAGTATAGGGGCCCCCAAATAAACATTAGGCCCAAGGGACTCTAAAGCTGGTAAAACAGCCCTACTCGTTGGTGATATAAAACATTTTGGTTTTTACGATGTATAAAGTATATTTTGCCATAAAATGTATAGAATTTGTTACTGTGCAGAAAAAAAAACTTAAAAAGAGAAAAATAAAAGAACACAAAAAACAGGCTTTCCAAGTTTATTTTAAGGTGCCAATTACGCCACCCATATTGAACCATATTGTTCAATTATTCAAACTTCAATTATCTTCTGTACTGTGTTACGGTCTGTAGAGTACTAAGCATTGGAAATGATCGACTAATTAAACAGATACACAGTAAACAATATTAATATATTTTTGGGAAACACATTAGTGAACTTATAAACAAGTGATAAATTCTAAATGTTCAATGTGTCAGTGTCACAATGCAAAATAAGTCTCCAGAGAACCAAAAAAATGAAATCAATGAAAAATTATCAGGATAAAAGGTGTACATCAATTTAATAAAAGCATTTGCAAAATCTCACATGCTGGATAGTACATGCTAATCAGTGTCTTTAGAAGTTTTCCCCCTCGTCTAAACAAAACAAAAAATAAAAAACCTAACACACACCAATCCCAGACACACATGCCTATGCATACCCAAACCCCTATATCCCACACCTTCACACCCCAAGCCCACACAAATATAATTCACAATAAAGGGCTATCATGTTTTAAAGGCTTAATAGACAAATCAAATAGTAAGGAGCTTAATTGCACTATTGGAATAAATTTACAGGCTTTTAGAAGGAAATTTGATGGTCTACAGATAATAGGCAGCCAATTTGCCCAACTTATCATACATGGCCAAAGCCTTTACAAATAACCCCAAAAATCAAACCAGAAAAGTAAATATGAAAAATTGTATTTATAAAATATTGCATTCAAAACTGACCTTTGGAAATGGCTCTCCAATGACATGGCAAAACATTGAAGCATCTTCTCCTGGTCTCCGAGACTGAATTCTAGGAGTCACTTTAACTTCAGGAATTGCTGAAAGAAAAACATCGACATTCATTCACATTTTCGTCTTGTAAGACCTTTTCATATGAATTTAGCTTTAAATTCAAAGATTAACAAAAGGTGTTTTCAAAGAGATGGCAAGAAAACTTACAAAAGGACATGAAATATACTTCATAATAATTCTTGCTATTTATTTTAAATTAAATAAGTAAAATAAGAAGTGACTTCAGGAACCTGTAGGCCCATATTGAACTCCTTAAAAATAGTTTTGCATTGCATCACATTGTCAAAAATACATTGAAAATTCCTGGTTGGTACATCAACATAAAGTGAAGTTCAAAACGAAATTGAATATTTGTAGTTTATGAAAATTCAAAATTTTCAAATGTAATTTTTACCATAATATAATGAACATTTATCTCTATTTGGATAAGAAATATTTTTTATTTTACTATTATACTATTGACACACAATTTAAAAAATATTAAATTTTGTATCGTTACTAAAACTCTCATGTACAATTTTTCTTTATCTTCATAAATCTTTATTGTTTAACATGTACAAAATTATATTAATTCATAAATTCTCCCTTATCAAATTAACAAAATAAGAAACAACAACTAGAGCCATTTTTAAAACTCACTGTGTACTGTAAGGACGTGAGTTTGAACAACATCTTTGTTGCGTTGTGCATGGCAAGTGTAATTTCCAGCATGGATGAGTTGTATGCGTGTGAGGTACAGTGATCCGTCACTGAAGACACGGACTTCATCTTCGTTCAACGCTGCCAGATCAGCTTCATTACGACGCCACACAATTGGGGGTGGAGGTGTGCCTGTTACATCACACTTTATCTCGACATTGTCACCCACTCTGGCTGAGAGATGGTTCACTTCGAGAGCTTTATCCAAAGAAACCACAGAAACACCTGCAAAATGAGTGAGATGTGATGACATAAAAAAAAGATGAACAATTGATAAAATATCGACCAATAAGAAAATATTAACTTTCATGACAAAAATTTATGGTAGGCAAGAGTACTAATAATATTTCACTATCTTGTAAGAATAAGTCCCCATGCTAACAGTAGAAGCCTCATTAGCTAAATTTTGTCAATTGAAAATAGTATCTTTTACTTTTTAATTACCATAAATTTTTATCCTTCAACATGGTGTAAACAACATAAAAACATTTTTACATGAAATATATAAATGTTGACTGTGTGCTCAAAGGAAATATGCTCATATCATTTAAATGAGAATGTTCTGCAGGAAACAAATCAACGCATTGTGATTTTAGTAAGCAAACATTTCTCTTTTCTTCTTTTTTTCTTTCTTTTTTTTTCTTTTAACTAGTGAATACATTTGATTTTATGTTGCACCAAACAACTAACTAAATTATGGTTTACATAATTGTGATGAATAGAAGACAATTTTACTGCACAAACACAAAAGTGCTCAATTAAGAATATTTTGACACGATATTGTCAGAAATATACATTCCAGAAATAGTTAATTCTAAACATCATAATTACAATGGTAACTTACTGTACAGTTTGCTAAAGGCAACATAAAATTCATTAATGTTTAATTTTCCATCTTTATCAGTATCATCATAAGCCAACATATGACCTAAGCTGCAACCCTTAGCTAACTTATTAAGGTGTTCCTTCTTTGCAATCTGAAAATAAAAAATAAAAAAATTATCATCTGAGCATAAAATACTGAAAAGCAATATGTATTTGTAATACCACAAAACTCACTTCTTCCAATTCTTCTTTTTCAAGAGCTCCATTGTTGTTTTGATCATAGTGACTGAACATAATGCTTACTAAGTATTCTTTTCCAGAACTTCGATTATCTTCAGCCATTAGCTTGGCATGATTGTACAGCAGAAGATTGTCCTGGAATAATAACAGAATTTTGGTGTTTCAAGATTAGAGGGATTTAAGATCCCATAAAAAAGGTGAGACAACACTTTTTTTCTGAGGAATAAATGCTTTCTAGAGAGTTACTCACACTCCTAAACATCCTGTTGTTTAGTTAATGTTTACAAAAGCATATGATCATTTCATAATATTACTTTCAGCATTTTACTTCACACAAAATAATATTTCATTATTCACAATTTGTGTGTGAAAGAGGAAAAATTAACATAATAAAATTTTAAAAGAACTTGAGATCGAAGAAATAATTTTCTAATTTAAATACAAAGTCAGTGTCAACTGACTAACACAATTTTATTTTACTAAAAATACATTTACAAAATTATTGACAGAATACCTAAAACTAGAGTCATAAGAGACCAAAAACCCTCAAAATAGAGAAAATATTTCATTTTCTTGAAAAATTTCTCATTAACTATTTTACAAAGAATATTTGAGTAGGTTCATGCACTTGAAATTGGAAAAAGCAATGAAGTCTTCTAGTTACATGATGCAAATAGTTCCATTCAAGAAAATATTGAGATTTATATCTCGATCAAAATATGATATTACAAAAAATGTCATGAGCTTTAGAAAAGTAACATACAAATTACTTTAAATAAACTCAGCTGATTGTATTCAGATATGGGTGAATGCAGAAGCAGTCTTACCATCCTGGGTGAGTATACTTCAATTTTTAATAACATGAAGCCTGAGGACCTGTCTTTACGATAAAATGTGGCATGGATTCTTGAATATTTCTCGGTCGTGTCACTAGATGTCGCTTGATCTGCAGCACTGCTTGGTACGGTAATGATCATGCGACATTTAGCGGAACGACTGAGAGGGACGCAAAATGCTGTTCCATATTCCATCGTGAATATAGGCCCTCATGCGCCATGTTATAAAAACCAGAGTATAGGAACTCCCAATAATTTTTTAATGGCAATTCACAATAGTTTGTAAACATGTACAAAAATGTATATTATTTGTTTCAAACACAAATCTTTCAGTTATTTTCTTACTACTTTTGATTGCGAATGTCAAATATTTCAATATTATTGGGGGGCCCCATAATTTGAGATTATTAAAGATATTAATCTGCCCTTGGCAGAATTCAAAGAAAATGTATGCTTGAAAGAGAGAGAGAAAATAATGGAGATACTAGGAGGCACAATGTAGAAAGAGAACGAAAGAGAGAGAGAAAAAGAGAGAAAGACAGAGAAAGAGAGAAATAGAGGGAAAGAGAGAGAAAGAGAAAAAAAAGAGAAGGAAAGAAAGAGAGAAAGGGAAATAAGGAAGGGAAAGGTGTAAGGGGAAATGGATAAGAAGAAAGGGAGAATTAAGGAAAGGAAGAGGGGATTGGGTCGGGGGAGAGATGGGATGAGAGAGGGAGATTAAGATAGAGGAGAAAATAAGAGAGAAAGAGCGTGGAAGAAAGATTGAAAAAAAAAGTGAGTAGTATATTCAGTAAGATTTGAAACCTTACGTTTTAAATGGGAAAAGGATCCCCACCGCAAACGCAAACAGCACCAGGCTTGTGCTAGGCTAGCGCCACCCACCTTCATGATCTCGTACTTCTGGATGGTGCAGTCGTCGTGGTCGAGGCCCTCGCCGCCGCCGGGCTCCGCCTCGTTCTCATCCGCGTGCCCCGGGCCGTGCGCCGAGGCGGGGCCCCGCCCCCGGCCCCGCCCCCGGCCCCGCCCCCCCCCGCCCCGCCCTCCGCCACACGGCCTCCGCGAGCGGGCCGGGGCTTCGATCACCTTAAACACCGCCAGAAAACTAATATACAGGTGAGTCACGTAACTTTAGCACCTCCTGTAAGTTTTGAACGGTTGAAGTTATTGCAATGCAGTTTTCAGGAAAGTGCCGGAGGGAATAGGGCTAATTGAAGTATACATTCATTTTTACTGTATCACTTGTATTTTACAAGATATTGAAGCCGCAGTTTTTTTTCAAATGGAGCTATACATATCCTTTTAGTCTATCATGACGAGCGTAAGGAGACGATTCCAATGATATTGTCATATGTTAGATAAACATTTTTTTAGTAATTTTGAATTTTTGCGACTCATATTTAACGCATATTTTGACCACTACCCAAGGTCACGCAGCGTTCTACCTGCAAAAGCGAAGTCGGAGCGTTACAATATCGGTTAAAGACGAGTCGCAAAAATCAAATTTACTCAAAAAATGTTTATCTAACATGACAATATGTGCACCATTGGATTCATCTTTTTACGCTCCTCATGATAAAGATATGTGTAGCTTCATTTGAAAAATTTACCTCAATGTCTAGTAAAATAGAAGGGATAAAATGGAAATAAACATATGTCTAAACTAGCCCCATTCCCATGTATGAAAATCAATGTTTGTGCAGTGTACGCGCCACATCCAAAATGCGCGCGATAGCAAGTTCGGGCAGCGGTCGACGAGGCACAGCACAGTTCATGCAGTTCCCAGGCGACCGAGCTACCTGACCAGCCATGTCGCCGTTCCGGCCTCCCATTGGCTGACGACACCGTCATATACGGCAGCTTTGCCTAGTTATCCCGAAATCGGTCGAACTGACAATGCCGCCGAGAGGCGTCACAGGAACCTGTGATTACATACAATGGCTGAGTGAAGAAATTGAATAGGCTACTAGGTAATTCTGTGGAGAACATTTGTTGCATTTCGTAAACATTATTTGAAGCAAGTTCCATTAAATTTTGATTTTCAGTATCTTAAATTTTAAGACAATCAGTTGAATATTTAAAAAATATAATCAGTAAGTTGTATTTTATAGAAATAACTTGTTTTGTATTTCAAGCACGTTTCACGAACTAATTGCTCGCATCATCAGGTACATAGATTTTGTAAATACCATTAAATTATATTAAAATTGATGAAATTAGCGAAAAATGCTTTAGAAATAACGGAAAAGGAAAAATTACTTACTACTCGAAATCGACGAAAAATGCAAAGAAAGAGAAAACAATTCACATAAAAACGGTCGTTTCGTTTCGTCATAACATAAAATAAATGTTTATACTAAAGCGCGCTGTTCTACAGTGAGAACAAAAAATTACATTTCATTAAATTACGTCCCATAATGATGACACTGTTCAACCGCGACTTTGCGAAATGAGAATTATATGCTTTTCAGTTCAAATTGAGAACCTAACGCGAAATTAATGTTAAACTAGTGGTGCTAAAACAGCACGTACTTTCTCGCTCATACTTTCATGTAAAATTACACGAAAAGTTCGCAAATTTTCGAAAAATTTTAGTTGCAGGAAGACTTCGAAAAAATTTTGAACTTTTACAATTTTCGAAAAATGAGTTTTTACGAATATGGGACGTAAACAATTCTCTTCAACACCATCCACACTATCTAGCAACAAAATTTAATCCAAAACGAAGGAACAATTTTTTTGAAAATATTGAAAATGTGCCAGGGGCTTCATGTAAAGTACCCCCCAAATTGCAATATCGGGTTTAAATTCAAGAGGTCGTCACATCAGCCAGATTGATTGAGGAATATCAATTTTGAAGAAAATCGGCTGCACAGTCTAGTAGCAATCGTCGTTCACAGGCAGACATGTTTTGCCTTCAACCGATTTTTCACGGATCCACTAACCATGGAATCTGGCTACACCACGTGTTAGAGGATTTCTTTTTCCAAATTTAGCATCTGGATTTATCTCCTTTTTCGTTCTCTGGGCTCTGTAAGAAGTTTTTTTTGCTGAAAATTCTGCCGCAGTAGCGGTAGCGAGAAAGTAAAAAATCCTCTAGCACGTGGAGTAGCCAGAATCCATGTTTTGAGGGTCTTTGATACCCAAAAAACGAATGATGGCAAAACATGTCTGTAGGCTACTTTTGTATGTACAAAAAATGGGCTACTTTTGTTTTATTTTTGGTGATAGGTAAAGTTAAATACATTTCCTTTCGATATACGCAATCAGTAAAAATATTTAATTGCATGAAGTTACGCGGTCTAGTAATAAGATTTACAAAAAATGACGACTGAGATGTGTTAATTCGGAGAGAAATTGTGGTATTTCATAACTATTTCTAAAGACGAGAAAATACATGCTGTTTTGTCACCACTAGTTTTCTAAATTTAACTTCTGAATTCATTCACATTTTCGTTGCCAGGGTTCTGTAATAAGCTTTTCTCCGCCGAAAATTCGCCTTTTTCTCGCAGCATTATATTACTCTCTATCTTGGTATTAGTAGCGAGAAATAAAAAATATATTTGTTCCTTTTCTAGTTTTTACTTATTGAATTGTAGTGTAATAGTGATTTAAAGGGGACACTTCTGCAATTGAAAATTTTGCTGTTCAAGTACGTTGAAGTAAATTTTCTCAACAACATCTGTATTCATAGCATCCCCTTTTGGCAGAACTCTTGATCAGCTTTTCTCCAGGATGAATATCTAAGAAATAGACTTGCCACCGCTTTAGTGAGAAGTGTATTGTTTGAATTTTCTTCCGAACTTCGAATTTTTCGTCCAACATTAAAGCCAATATTGACAATTTATTGACAGAAACAGTATCAAGTCTCACATAAAATTTAAAATGCGTTTTGTTATTCATTAATAGTGGTGGACAAAGCACTGACACAAAACGGAAGACAAAAGACTGACACATGTAGCCCTTAGTTAAGTAATCTTAACAGTAATTTTAATATAATTATGATATATTTGTTATGCAATTATCATATTGTTTTTTTGTTCTATAAATAAATCAAAGCGGCCAGCTGATGCTTTATCAAAAAGCAATCAACCTTTTAATTATAAGAGGTTGAGGACCGCTGCTTTAAATAGTTCCTACTTATTTATTAATAGTATTTTCAGAACTATAAATTTGACTTTTAAAATCAAGTTAGAAGGACATAAACAAATAGAGGTGCTACAGAATGGCACTGACTTTCTCGTAGTAAAGTTTTCTAATATCCTTGGTGTGGTCTGGTTTTAAGGTCTTGCTCCGTCCTCTGGCCAGCTGCAATCTCACGTCACCCAAAATATTTTTTTTCGACATTTTCTCAACTTTTTGTTTTCCTAATAGTACAATATTACTTCAAGAATAGTAAAGAAGAGTAAAACCTCGTCTTAAATACAAATTTTCATTGAAAATTTTGATACCTTTTTAAGAAAATAATGATTAAGCATTACTGTAAATGGGAAATTTGTCTTTCGGGAAACACTTTTCCCATTTCCCCTTTTCCCGAGAGTTAACTTTGTTAACTGTTATAATAAATATATTATAACTGTGATTCTTGGGGATAATTATTTCGTAGATCACAATATGGATTACCACAAGATACCTGCTACCACCATGGAATTTACATAACATACTGATAAACACTTATTTCGATGAATTTTTACGCACATTTTCTACAGTTTCTCTAGAAATCTTCACGTTTTCACCAAACAACAATTACTATTTCCCATTTTCGAATATATATTTGCATTGTGTATGGCTGTACCATAAACTAAGGAGGTATATCATTTCTCTATGGCAATACGTTTCTGCGTGCGTGCGAGAGAGAAAGAGAGGGGAGAGAGAGGGAGGGGGGACTAAATTAAACAGTTCAAAAAAATATAATTACACATCCCTGTTCTCACGGACAGACTGCTTCTGAAAGGAAGCAAAACGACTTTCACGGGATGATTTTAGGACAAATGATAAATAAATTTCGCTTGGCCAGCAGTCAAAATGTCACACCGGGAACACATCTGGTGAAATGCGCTATAAATGATAATTTCTAATAACCGTAATTTGCGCATCTGCTCATGCACAAGCTAGCCATCCTTTTTGTACTACATGAATGGCAAATAAATTCCGTTTTTCATTTCAAACATACCTACTGCACACATTTTTTATGGAGACTTAATCTACAATCCTAATTCATTCTCTATTAAAATTGATGAGCATTAATATAAAAACCATCGAAAACATTGACATTTCTCTCTGCAGTTATTTAAAATGACAAAGTTAAATTGGACAAAAAAAAAACCGTATCTGTTTAAAAATAGAAAATTAAGGGAAACGTCAATTGTCCGAGTTTAACGCATCTGTTTTAAAGGATTATAGAAAATGTTAACGAATACAATTGAAAGCAGAACTTCTAGGTTCGAATTTTCTGCTTTTCAGTCGTCAATAACAAGAAAAATAATTACGAGTGGGAATTTTATAATTTAATTGGCATCGTTATTTCGTCAATTTACGATAAATGCGCGTTAAAAACAGCCATATAACATTTTTTCATCACACACGTAACGTCTCATTATTCACGTTTTAAAAAAACATTTAAAATGGATGAAGAGTAACGAAAGTTTGATTAATTCTATTCACTCACTTGTTTTTATACAGGACGATTCAAAATTGTCTTTGGAACACGAAGTGGAGTTTCTGTTATCAATAACGATGACAATACTGAGAAAGGAAATTGAAAAATTGGTGACATTTTGGAATTAAATATAAAAAAATATATTGGCAATAAAAAGAGTTATGGCCTTGTAAGACACAGCCTTACCATAGAATACTTTGTTCACATTAACACTCCCACGCCAAATGTCATTCCAATACTCGGAGAACACCACAACTCATATAGCTGTTGCCTCTCTCACTTTCATCTAGTAAGCTATCTGAGGGTTCTCAAGAATGACATAATAATTGTTGATTCTAATGTTGATGGAGATACTCTGAGGTAACAGAATAAAAAGATAACAGTTAAGAAAGTTCGAAGAAAATGGAGCATGCAAAGCGCTAATAGAGTTCGATGAACGTGCGTTTAATTAATCTGTCAACATGTTTTTTTATAAACATTAGATAAACTAATGACAATATGCGTAAGGAGTCTTTTCAAATTTTGATATTTTGTTGTTTTGGAAATGAAAAGAAAGGGGGTAATCTAAACGGTGTAAGATGCAGTTTTCAGTCCTTGAATCCAAATAAAAAAGTTCAGAAGCATTTTTTGAAATTTAAATTACCTTTTGCAAATATGAAATCAAGAATACACCTCGAATTTAAAACAGTAAGGATGGTAGACGAAAATTCTTACAACCTTCACACGACCAATATCATGCTACATAAATGAGCAGAATTAATTAACAATTTATGAGAAAATAAGAATGTAAGTTAAATATTCGTATTATTAGTAATAAGGAAGTTCAGTATTAAGAAAGAGAAACGTTTGATCGTATCCTAAAAACGTAAATTCTCCTATTACTACACAGAAAACTGGACACCAGAATAAACAGTGAAATAATTGAAGGATATATTATATAATTATTCAATCATCATTATTGTCATCATCTTCCAGAACTACAGCCCGAGGTGAGCTTTGGTCGTACTACGCCCGAGGTGAGCTTCGCCAAGGTCGTACATTCATTTTCTGCTTAAATCTGCTTCCACTTCCTCCATCTATTTCTTTGTCTTCCCTTGCATCGTCCTTTGTCTATTCTGGCTTTATATATAGTTTTAGGCGGTCGTACATCGTCAATTCTTTCGATATGACCCAACCAACGTATTCTTTGTGACTTTATGTACCAGACAATATTTTCATGTTTCAAGATTCCATCAATTTCTCTGTTAGTTCTAATCCTTCATTCTCCTTCTTATATATATATATATATATATATATATATATATATATATATAATTTCTTATAACTTTTCTCTCAAATATCCGGAATTTACTACAATCATCGGTTGTCATATTCCAGGTCTCCGCGCCATCGGTTATTACAGGCCTGGGTTTTATTCAGGGTCTTATACTTTTTGAGGTTTGTTCTACGTCCTAATTGTTCTGATTTGATTAATTTTAAATCAGAATAGTATTTATTTCCTATTCTTAAGCGCTTATATAATTCGCTATGACGTTTTGTGCTATTAATAGTTGAATTTTGAAATTTAATTGTCCATTCATTCTGCAGTATTATGAGAACAGAAAGTATACTATGAATAACGTACACCAAACTGGTGTTTAAAATCACGAAAGAGGATAACTACTTGCTCAGGCATGGTTTTGGAGAATGAAACAACATTTAAAAAAATAAAGTTCCGAAAAATGATAACGGAGACAATCGATGCAGAATATGACGCTGTAATTACTTGTGAATGTTTCTATACCAATTATTGTTACACAACAACAGTGACTGGCATGCGTACGAATAAATGCTTTTTAATACACGTTAAGTAGGCACTCCTAAGGCAATGGGAAATTACGTATATCGCCAGTTTTCCGTGTCAGATCGCTGTGTCTTTTTGGGAGGCAACAAGAAACGAACCACCTCACTATCAGGATGAGGATACGTTTCAAAACAGGAGCATACAGGTAACATTGGCTTTTGCTTGGTACAAATTTTCGAGAACGTTCTAGGGACCATAATCTCAAGTGGCGACTATCTGAATGAAATAACATGAAATATTTTAAATATTAAAATATCTGGTACGAAGTAATTGTGTACAATAAACAATGTTGTCATTCATTGGTCAATTGAATAGATTTCAACAGAGAGAATCTTGATTTGCCGTTGTTGAATGGAGGAAGCTTAATTATTGAGGACGAATTTCTCTCAAATATGCACGAATTACCTACTACATTGTCATTTGATCTTCGTTATTTTTCAATTCACGCCGAGAGGTAAATTTACAACTGAGCAGCAGTTTTTCCTTCTCACTAGAAGAGACCCTAGTATTCCCAGATACCGACGATAAAATAAATAAAATTCATACGTTTATTGAACAGCGAAAGAATTTAACACTCCGTCACTCACGCCGTTGGATAGGGTCAAAAAGAAGTTTCTTTTCTAATTAAGCAGAAATATTAGCCTTACAAAAATAAAAACTATGCTTCCATTCCTGTAACGGTATCTGAGAAGGGTATCGATAAACTTCGTATCTCTGTTATGGGCAGTGTCGTCATATCTTGAAGTAAAATCGTAGTGCCTCTTTGACAGAATCGAACATGCAAGTACTGGCAAATGGAACGGTGTTCTTGCATCCTTCAGCAAAATGACATTTTTTTCTGTAATAAAAGTGTTTAATATTTCAAATGTTGTGTTTATGCGTTTCTCTTAGTAATTGTGCAAAAACGTAAATATTAGAAGACGTAAAAAACTAAAGACTGCTGGCATTGGACGTACTCAAACGCGCGAGTACTGGTGTTAGGAATGATCGCCCGAGTGACGGAATGTTACAATTATTTTAATAAACATTAATATAATTAAGTATTTGATGAATCAGTAAATTTGAAAAAATATAATATGAAGACTTGTAAGGACAAGAAGACGAACAAGAATAGTGAGATGCCAGAAATATGGATCACGCCAGGTCAGCGATATTGAATATAATTGACCAAATAATCAATTACATCGATTAATCGCTTTCTCTTACATTAGCTGGATGGAAGTTGATTTGTAGAAAGTACTTTGTCTTGAACCACATTAAGTGAAAAAGAGGGAAGAATGACATTACCTGTCAACAATAATTAATCGAAAAATTAAATTCTTAATTAAACTGCAACCTGTGTCCAATATTGCCGAATCTGCGAATACTTTGAAGAGAATGATGGAGCCGTATCTCCATTACTGCACTTCATTGTCGGTCCCCGAATGTGACAAAGAATAAAGCGAAGCTGTAATTAATTCAAATCACGAACCATCACGTACGATCGAAACGCTCCCATAGAAAAAAAAACACTCTCCGAATATTTGGCGTACCGATGCTGTCGACACGCGTGAGTCGTCTGGTGGAATTTATCTCTGGCGTGCCGACCGGACGACTGGCCGTCGACCCGTCGCCTCGCTGTCGGATTAAAACGTCCCCACACACACCCACGCACCGCAACGCGTCACCCTCCCTTCCCCGCCGCGGCGGCCCGGTCGGTCTCTATTAGCCTCCCCATCGGCAGATGGGATTCCGAGCGGTTATTCGATGCGAAACCGGCCACACATGGCGGAGATAAGTATGCATGAAGCCGCTGTCTTCCATGTTTATGCATCGGCGCGAGCTCCATCGTGACGGGGCGTGCGATGCGGTGTTCAATGCGAGGGGGGCGTGGCCTCATCCGCGCACGCAGCGCCGCCAGCGGCCGGGGGGAGCACTTCGGGCCGTGACTCGGGCAAGACCAACTAGAATCGGTGTTATATTTGGTCTTGGCTCAAGATACGATGAGAAAGTTAAAGTGAGAAGGAAAAAATTGGCATGAAACAATTCAGTTGATGACCAGAGGAGTTATGACATTTTGTAGACTTTTTAATTTATTTGTGATCGGACATAACCTCTATGATTATGACTGGTGTGTTTAGATTGTTTACTGTTGCTTTGACGATTTGTAGGTGGCCTTGGCCAAAGACATTGTATAATATTAGTCTTGGCTATCCGGGAAACGCTATCTCTTCTCATGTAACAGTTCTTCAATAGTACTATATTAGTGGCTTCGTAACGGTTAGCGTATCGAACTCAAGTTAGCATGATCAAACCGATTAAAGCAATGCTTTTTAAGAGCGAAAAAATACTTCGTACGTATTCCTACGGAGGGGAAGTAAAGCCGGCTGTTCTATGTAGTAGATTTACTGTACGTAAAATATACTCAAGCCTAAATGAAACCTTCGAGCAAACTTCAAGTTGTCGTTACGAAGGTTAAATTTGTCAATATTATTTATACTTTAATATATATTTATATTATTATATATTTATACCTTCCAAGAATTACAAAAATTCAAATTGCCAGTTTCATCCTTTCTCTGCCAGACGGTGAAAGGAGCGTAGCAGAATTTGCGTGGTCAGGCGGAAAAGCAGGCCTCATGGCCTGAGCCTCACCACGGAAAATAAAGCAACATTGAATTGAATATATTTAATAGATTTGAACTCTCTTTAGTGGTTCCTTATCATCATAATGAGCAACCAGCTTGCCATTTACGACTGAGTGACCACGAGCATGTTTAGTCTGGAGCCTGTGTTGGGCGAAGATAACCACGTGCCAGACGCCTTCCCCCACTCCCAGATGTCAATCCCTCAGACATTTCAGTCGTACTGGAGGGTGCAGACAGGACGCGGCGCGACAGGTCCAGCCGCGCTGTGTCGGCTGTGGGGAGGTCATGCTTCTCGCTTCGCGCGATTTTGATCTTGCCGCGCCGCGTCATGTCGCGTTGCGCTGCGTGGCGTCGCGTCTGTTTGTTTCTCTTAAACAGCGTGGGCGACGCGGAGCCAGAGGGCCGGTCGTTTACGAGCGGAGTGCGAGCGGAGAGATAGCGGAAAATTTAGATACTTAACTTTCGGTGCGTCGCGTTGACTGACAAAATGTCGTAAAAGAAACGCCAGATACGTTCGAGCCGTTGGGCCAACAATTCATAAAGTGAACATGCTGAAAATACAGAAAATGAAACGGGCGTGTTTTTTAGGGGAGAAATGGAGAAGTGTCTACACGATGAATTTCAAAAACGAGTGTATAAAAATGTATTTTAGATGGTGTAATCCTCGTGTTCAGAAACAAAGTAGCAGTAGTCACGAGAATGAATTGTTCAAAAGTTGGAGTTTATTGGTAGGTGATCGTTATCAGTATCAATTATTTCGAGGCGATTGTTGGCAGTATCTTATAAAATTTACACAAATCATTTTGCCAACAACTTCAAATGAAATTACAATAAAGATTATAAATCTGGCACTGCTGAAGCTAGAATTTTCTTTCCGGAGGAGCCGGATAAGAGAACTTTGGAGAAAAAAAACATTTAAGGTGAAACTAACACTCATTCCTCAAACGTTTTTATTGAACTTCGGCTGTTTATGGTTAAATCTTGTAAAATAACATCTTTATATTTATTACTAATAGTTATTAAATTCTGAGGAGTGTAAAAATTCGGTGACAACACACGATTCTGTGGTTTAAACCAAAAAGAAAATTCGCCTTGCTCTGATACAAACGACATGCAGCACAAATTTGTAAATACACATCACAGACTTGCGTAAACAGACTTGCGTCTTTGTCCGTTCGTGCGTCTGGCTGCAGACCACACAGACCACACAGAGGTGTATTCGTTTCACTGACATGTACAACTGCCAGAAGGCGTAACCCATCACCGGCAGAATCACCCCATCAACAAGCTCTAAGCTTCCAACTGGTCTCGCGCCGTGTTGGTAGTGTAGTGCTTATAGGTATGTTTGTGTGTATGTAAGTAACGGGAGAACACATGGCATGGAAGAGAAGAAAAGATCGCGTGCACTCTATGACCATTTAGATAGGGTACTGCTCTGTCATTCGCCTGGTATTTATCAGGAAAAAACATGAAAAACTACCCACCCAGACGCCATTCAGACGCTAGAATTCTCCTCGAGATAGTGACTGACTTCAACTTAGCTAAATAGCTAGCGTCGAAAATCCTGCTACCGCCAGAACTCAAACCCTAGAACCCGCAGTTTAGAAACACTGCAATGACATCGATTGATTCCATGAGTCACCTCAGCAGGCACCACGAACTGATCATAAGTATTACAACACCTTCCCATTTATTTTGGGAGGGCCCTACTCCAAAGAAATAAATCTCGTTGATTTATACTGTGAGAATTACGAGTGCGCGACATCTGTTGTTTGGGGCCACCAGACGAGATCGCGTCAGTGCGCCCTGCATATTCATTGCGAGTAATGAGTTTTCCACAGGGTACGGTCAATGCACGCAACGTGGTGATACTATCGGAATAAATGTACAGCATTTTAATGCAATGGTGATTAACAGTAGAAATATTTTAACGATGTTTTGACAACGATCGACGTATTCAAGTTCGATTTATTTCTGAACATTTCCCTCGTTTAGAATAATGTTTTGACATTTTATCAGTTTGAATATTATCATAAAATTATCATTGTATCATATATATATATATATATATATATATATATATATATATATACATATATGGATTGGATTTGAAAAAATTGTGTAAAGTTTACTTGGGAACGGATTTCGATTGTGTTCTGTTACACATTGTTACACATGTTGTTGTTGAAATGTGGCCAAGATAAAAATTAATTCTTGACAGAAAATTATACTCCTATGAGAAAAAAAAACACTGTCAACAAGCCGTTTTGACATACTCCATGGACTTTGGTCCATGGAGATGGAGACTGACTGAAGAAGTGATTAAAAAACGTGAGGAATTAGAGAATTGATAGTAAACTGAATTATTATTATTATTATTATTATTATTATTATTATTATTATTATTATTACTATTATTATTATTATCATCATCATCATTATTACACAAAATATTATAATGATAGTTGAACTTGCAATAGTGTTTCCGACCCAAAAAATCATTTTCTGATATGGGTAGTTCGAACAAAGGTAAAAAGTTTTGCGAGGAAGTGTCTTAACCACAATCCCAGCCGTGTTCATCTCCTATGCATCAGAAAGATAGTTGTATTTTTTAAAATATAAAAATTTCAGAGGTTATGATAAAAATCAAACATATGCAATTTTATTAAGTGAAGTTACTAACTTGAATACCTAATCTAAAGAAAGTCATATAATGCTGCAAAACATCCAAGCCGAGATTTGGAGGGAAATGCACGTTTAAAATGTTTTTAAACGTCTTCATGTCCGTCCGTCCGTTTATCTGCAAACAATTTTTTCTAGACATATTCATAGTGTTGAGAAGGGCTAAAATAAAGGCCTACGCAGTGAAGTACAAGACGGCAGATTCGTCAATGTGACGAGTAGCACTTGAGATGCAGTCCCCACATCGAATTTGCTTCCACCGCGAGCTTACGATTGGCTGTGAAAGCCATTATACGCTTCCCATTAGTTTTGACTAGTCTCTTATTGTATGAGTCAACAGATGTAAAAAGGAAATTTTCAATTATGATAAATGAAGACTGAGAGTTTACATTCGCCTACTCGCCGTGAAAAAACTGAGGTTCTGAAATCTTGCCGTATGATGTATAAAAATTATATGTTTTAACATTTTCAGAGTTTAGAAGCTCTGGAAAATAAACATTTTCAATACACACTCAGTAAATAGTTGTTGAATTATACACATAGATGGTCGCGATGAATTACACAGAAAACCTCAGGATGACTATTTCTTTATACTTTAAACGAGAATGTACTACCTTAAATGAAAAAGAGAACACGAAATGCGAAGTTCTACCTAAGAATTATTTTTTTCCTTTGTGTCTCTGGGGACAATTATACGAGCGGAGAGAATGTTCCTTAGAGCAGAAAGATCTTCTGTTCTATTGACTAAGAATCCCTTTAAGGTTTAATGCTATGGGTTAAACATTCAAAGAAGAGTCCAACATCAGGGAAAGGTGACATTATTTATGGAGTTTTAGCGTAGTTATGCCACACGTTTCTATCGACATTAGGATGATGATGTGATTGAGCGTATTTGCTACACTGCCAGTTTCTGTTGCCGCACCTACACTCACCAATGATTATTCTGCACTCATCCAATTCTTCAAATAATTCTATTCAAATCAACCATTTTGATTAAGATGGAAGATTGGTTTAATTTACTTATACATTAGTTTTTGAACATTGTGATTTATTGTTATAACACATCCAACGTGCTGGGAAAAACTTAGCTGGGAAAAACTTGATTTAAGCAGTAATAAGATAAATATACTAAAAACCCATTAAAGTTATAAAGAAATATACTAAATGCCATTTAACATCAGAGATTGCAACGATCAAAACAATTGTCTCTTATAACAAAAAATTATTGTTTTAAGAAACAAGTAATGAACATTTGATACAGTGATGACTTGAGAAAAAACCACAAAATTACCGAGCCACCTATAGTAGTACCCACTAGCTTTGTCCCCAATTTTGATGGAGAGTTGCAAGGCCCTGGCGCTGCTCATCTGTGCTCGGGCGCCCGCGAAACCGTAGGTGTGTGCAGCCACTTTCCCCAGAAATTCCCCTCTACCCATGCTTTCGCCAGTGGCGCGCACAAAATTATTCTAGAAGCTTATTTAAGTATTTAGTTAGTAAAAAAACAGTAAAAAACTGCATGTGACGTACGGGAGAGAAAATGATCTACGCACGCGTTCCAGAATCCTTCCCAAGAATTTAACTATAAATATTTGAAAAATGAAAAAGGTTAAAGAAATATTATTAAAATTTAAAAAAGCGCGAGATTAACGTTAAAAACGTGACATTTTCGTTCCCGAGTTATAGAAAACTTATTTAGAAGGGTAAACGAAATTTGATTTTTTTGCATTGCTAACAAAATGGTAACTCACGCTACTACCAATACAAACAAAAGGAGAGGTCAACAAAACATGCCACATAGTGAAGCTGCATTTACGTCTAGAAGCAAATCAAGGGGTCATCTCAGTATTTGCTCAATGGATCAGGGAAACTGGACAAAACCTGATCGAGAAGGGGGTCATTTACCCGGAATATGAAGTAAATTACTTATTATATGCATATTAAGTCTTTAAAAAAAATACAATGCAAATGTAAACTAATCTATTATGTATCATTTTGTTAAAATAAACATTATTTTTTGTTTTGATTATCAGTGTAGCCTCTAATTATTTAGAAACAGTTACCCAAAAGAAAAGATTTTACTTTTAACTTAAATTTGTGCACCGACTTTAATTGTGTAATGTTATCTGTCAATGCTTTGTAAAGTAAAGTAAATGAATGTGGATTTCTTGTAGTGAGCTGTTGATACTGACAATTGATGAACATGATTTCTACGACGTGTGTTATAATTATAAATAACAATATTACATGAAAAAATGATCCCACCGTTAAGTGAGTCAGTTTTGATAAATATTACAGATTCATAAATAAATTGGCAAGGTAATGGTAAGATTCCAAGTTCAATGAAAAGAGGCTTGCAGGGATCACGTGGATGGGACTTTTTCATTATTTGGATAATTTCTAATATTCAAATGAACTTCCAGAAATAATAGAAGCCTCTTAATTCAATTGATCAAAACACCTCCCCCTCTTTTATGATTCAATACTTTTGCAGCAACGACGTCCAAAAGTTAGAATGAAAGAGTCTCCGTCGTGAACGGGCATGTAAATTGACGACGTGCCAGATATTAAACAATATATTTATGTAATTTTTGTAAAAGTAAAATAATTTATCAAAAAGAAGTTTACGTGATATTATTTAGTGCATTAAACGAGTCTTCAGGGACAGCACATCAAGCCATTGTTATGTAACGTGTGTGTTTTTAATTTCAATAAACTGGTACATTTAGAATGAATAAATGTTAATTGTTCTGACCAAGTTTATGCGTGTAACTGCGTATAAAAAGTTTTCGAGAAACTTGATAAGAAATCATTTGAATACTTTGCACTCTCAAATGCAATAAGGTATAAAAAGGCACGTAATATAATTATTAACAAGGACGTGTGAGATATTAAACAATATATTTATGTAATTTTTATAAAAGTAAAATAATTTATCAAAAAGGAGTTTAAGTTATATTATTTAGTGCATTAAGCACTATCCGTCCAAACAAAAGTTGTGAAAAAATGTTGATTCGTTTAATTAAAATGAATGAATGATGAATTAATTAAAAAGCTAATTGTAGAGAACAAAATTCATTTGAAAACTCACTACCTTCAATAATCTAGTCTTATGAGGGGCTTCTAAAAATTTGAATCATTTGCAATTTTTGAAATTCAGAGGTACCGGTGAAAATCGGACCTGTGCCATTTTTATACATACATTACATTACATTCTTGCAAGAAGTTTAAAGAAAAAAATGGAGTCTTTTATGAGAAAATTTTGAAAATGTTCCAGGGGTTTCTTATGAAGTACCCCTCTAAATTCAAAGAATTCTTAAATAAACGCTAAACAGCGATTCCAAAATATTTATTTCGGAAGAATTCTTACTAATAACTTAGACGCTATGATTGTTGACAGACTTAAACACAGGCAGACAGACAGGCGGACGGACGGAGGTTTTGAACAAAAAGAAAAAAAAATTTCGGTATCATGGAATTCCAAAATTACCATTGAAATATCGAAATGGATTATCCTTAACATTACATAACTTCCTTCATACAATGAATACTATGCAAAAACGTACGTAAACGGGAAAATAAAAACTGCAAATAATGCATAAATTTTTACCTCCAGATAGCAGTGGGCAAATAATATTCTTTGAATAAAATAAATGAAGATCAATAAGCGTCTATGCACTCAAAACTGTAAATTTCACGAAGATAAGAATTAATTTCCTTAACAACTCTAAACAGTTCAAAAGTTTTGCGCGAATTGCAAGGAAGCCCTCAGTCGTGAACCCCATCATTATTACAACCCTCGTAGAGACCTCAATTTCCTAGTTCTAAAGTTCGAAAGCTCCTATATTACGAACTAGCCGATTTATGTTCTCGAAGAAAGATATTTTAGCAGATAAGAATTCGGGATGAAAAATACCAGTGCCTGGATGAACAATCTACACCGGCCGCTGTGATTGCGCATTGTGGATATCAATCAGTACACTTTTTAATTTTTTTATTGATTTTTTTTATTGTACATAAGTCAATTTAACTTTTAACTTTACATATGTCTGAAAGGCGTACGTGCTAACTTATATATAAAACTTATTTCTAAAACTTAAATCTAACGCAAGGTTGAGAAAGCCCTTTTGGGTCCTCTATTCAAGTTCGAATTCGGAGAAGCTTTTTAGAAATGTATTGTAGAGACATCTGTTTTTTATTCTGGTGTATTCTGGTGTGGTTAGGAGTTTTCGCGAGTCTAAAGGTTGCAAGAGGAGCCCCTTCCCGTCTCCTCACTACTTTAGGCTAATGACGTGAGTATCGCCAGGACCTGATCAACCTGACAAGGTGGTATCTTTGTCCCCGTCGGACTTCTCTGTTGGGTCCGGAGCATTCCGAGAAATGCCCTTCACCCAATCCGGCCCAAAGGTCGATGCGCCAAGGGCCCAACTGGTGGGTTGCCGGGCGAGACCCGGCAACACGGAGCGTAGCCCCCTGCGAGGGCATCTTTCGTTGATTTCATTTGATTTTTTCGTGTTTCCGGGAGCGTCAACTGCTTTGGTCATTAGTCCCGTTAGTGTAGTGCATGTTTTTTTCGGGAGATGGCGGTGATTTTCCCTCGCTGGATGGCGAGATCCGGCGCCGACCTACCGTCGGCTTTCCCCCTAACCAGGACTCTCCCACCAGCGGGGCACCGTCCCAACCAGGACAAGCTCTAAGCTCCCGACCGGTCTCCCGGAGTATGTGATAGTGTAGTGCATGTTAGTGTAAGTGTGTGTGTGTGTAAGGGGAGAGGATAGGACAAGGAATGGGAAGGACAGATCGCGCGCGGTCCGTGGCCTGTTTGGTAGGGTACTGCTCCGGCATTCGCCTGGTGTTGATCGGAGAAATCACGGAAAACTACCGATCAGAGCAGCCGGCCGCTAGAATTCTCCTCCAGACAGCGACTGAATTCGACCTAACTGAAAAGCTAGTGTCGAAAATCCTGCCGCCGTCAGGACTCGAACCTAGGACCTCCCGGTCAGAGGCCTGCAGTGACATCAGTTGATGCACTGAGTTACCGCTCCCGGTGGCATCTTTCGTACTGGCAACACTTCATTCAGAGGAAGAAGTTTGAGGGCCGACACGTCACACGATAGTCTATTTATGTTGGCCCACGAGGGTATTTTGGGTCTCCGAGCGGCGGTCCCTGAAATTGCGGTGAAAGACGGGGAAGGGGAAGGGGTAGGCCCGACGAGAAGATGAGCTCCCGTCGCTCCACCGCTCAAGTTGTTGAAAGGGTTAATGATACCATTATTCTCCTCCTCCTAATTGCTTACCTCTCGTTGTTAATGCATGTCCCCAGGACGACGGAGGGAGCCGATCTCTGGGCTCTTATAAAATGTAATTTGACGCTTAATTGGCTGTGAAGCTTCTAGGAATTCTTGTCGAGATGTATTTCTTTTTGAAAGATTAACTCGCTCTTAATTTCTCTTCCTACTTTTCAAAGTCCGACGAAATTGAAGAGATGCCGCAAAATATATTCAAAAATAAATACTTATGGTGTTAATAATCACACTTTAGTCTGCTTATTCAAAAATTAAACGAGGGAATGGGAGGCATAATTCTGAAACGTGAAGATGACTTGGAATTTAAAAACGATCCAATTACGCAGGATGGCAAGTGAGTTGAAATTCTGTGCCTCTATATATTTAAAGCTTACAGATTTTCAACGAAAAGATGTAATGTTACTGAAACGATTTGATGGGTGAGTTGAATAACTGCGTTTGGAGAAGTAAAACGTTAATTAAACGTTTTTCATTGAAGTTCACTTTTTCCTTCTCTTCCGGGTACGATATTATAGTACTGTACTATAGTATTTGAATTACCTCAACAATACTATCATGAATTATTTGTCATAAAAACTGTGTTTGAGCCGTAATTGTGTACACACGTCAGGATTAAGGTATTCTAGCGCTGTTTCAAAGACTAAAAATTGGTGGGGCTGAAAAGGAGATGGAAATGACTGAAAATTCTTCCTTTATTTTTTTTCTCAAATTGCAAAAGTGCAGGTTTGGTATAACTCTAATTTTTATAAAAATCTCTGACTTTTGAAAATTGCAAAAATCTTTATAATTAAAATACTAATTGGTTTCGTTTAGAAAGAAGTTTGAGCTCTACGTTGCCAAATTTTGTGAAGTTTTCTTTAAATAAAAGGTAATTCAAATTGTTTTAGCGTGTCCAATTATTAACCGGTTTTATAGTGCAAACGCAACATTTTCAATAAAACCGTAAAATTAATCCTAGAAACGCTTATCTGAAGTCATTTTTTAAATTTATTTTACGTCAAAAACAGTTAAAAACTGTGTATGACGTGCTACGGGGAGAAGTGAATTCTGTTTTTTCAAAGATTGTTAACAAAACATTCGCTTCGATAAAATCTATTTTCAAGGGTAAATCAGCAATATATTTGCGCTCTTATCATTCATCATGTCTTTCGCGAAGGAATAATACTTTCTGCCGCGACAACGTGGAGAACGATAATTTGAATAACTGTATTTTCCACTAAATTCTAGAACACGTACACAGATAATAAAGTTTCATTTATGTCTAGAGGCAAAACAAGGGGCATTAAGTCGCTCGGGTGTGTCAAGATAACAAGACCTTAGCCAAGTCAAAAGAGCGTGCGTGAACGCGAGATTATATTTGGTGGAGCGAAGAGGGAAGTTTTTAAAGTTCGAAGATGGAGTATTTTTAATTGTAAATATTAGTGAGTACTTCTTTCAAAAAATCGATGATTTTAGTTATAAGTGAAGAATTACGTTTTAAAATTAAGGCAGGTATTGGGATTTTCTGCTATACTCCACTACAACAAACATGTTCAAATCTTGGTAAATAAAAAACTTATCAATTACATTTTCAAAAACAATTTTAACTCTTATGGCCCCAGTGATTTAAAATTTAAATTCCTTTTTCATTACTTATACAAACAAATTTTAAAGAATATGGAGGAATGTTTGGAGAAGTAGAGGTTAACTTGAAATATACTTGTTCTTTTCTGTTGTAACTTTTCTAGAACTTCCTTTTATGTAAGGGTTCAGCTACTTATAATTTATTTTGGAAACTGTCCTACATCTCTGCTATTAAAGCCTTTCTCTTTCTGTAAGGAATGTATGATTTCTTTCTCAACTGAAAGGCGAGAAGCAGAATGCGAATAACTGACAAAAATATAAAAAATAAAACGATATTGCTCTTAAGAAATATTGTGTCTCAACTTCCCAAGCCACGTTTCAACCATATTGATTCTTGTGGCTTGGAAGTTTTCTGCATAATTTCATTCAATTGTCGATCTTTAAATGATAACCCGTTTTTTAAGTATTTGAGTAATTGTCAAATAATGACACGGAGAGGGAGAAAAGTTTCGGTGTGTCGCACTTTCCCACTCGTTTATGTTTTTGAATCTTCTTTTCGAAAATATTTGAAAATTAAAATTAGTATTTCACTTGACACGAATACCAATTCTTCTTAAGATCTTCAATTTTTGCTACGGAGAAACAAACGTCATCGTATTTACTCCATAAAAAATGTGAACGAAATGTAAAATCATGAAATAAATTATTACTTTAAGATAATACGGATATAACGCAATGAAAAAGAAATAACTACACAGAATATAATTTATCAAAAAGGTACTACGTATAATGTTAATACATTAAACCTGTTTTCAAAATTAACACGAAAACGTTATAACAATTTTAGTAGATTCCTCAACTTATAGAACTGCTTTTAAATGCATACGTGCTTTAAATGATGTACCCAACTAACAGTCATAACCATTCCCGATTAAAATTCAAACTCGGGTAAGATTTTTTATTTTATATGGTGATTAAAGAAAAATTAACTCTTTAAAAATGATCGTTGAATTTATTGAAAATATCGCAATACTGGTAACATATGAGAATCGCATAAGAATTGTTATTAACGTCATTGGACTGATAACTAGCAAATAAGCGTTTTAATTATTTTGACTTTATGTTTTACTTTTCTTAATAGCAACTTCTCATATGAAACTAGTGGTGCTACAAAGCACACACTTCTCGCATTATTAGGTTTGATACATTACACTACTACATAAACCTGCAAAAGTGTTTTACACCAGAAAAAGTTTTGTTCCGCTCGGAGACTCGAACTCATATCCTCAGAGTTAACTCTCCCTCATTCATACTACCACACTACAGAAGTGCCATATTGACCCAACTAGAGCCGACGCGTAAAAAAGTTAAAGCTCGCTTCATGTAAAGTACCCTAAAAATCAAAATATCCTTTTCAAACTTCCAATTCCTCGTTCATTCACATCGATCGGGGAATACCAATTCTGGAAAAGATCGACTAAACAGTTTAGGCGCTAGACTTGACCACAGATGGACAGACAGACGTTTTCCCGTTAATCGATACTTCGGTATCAAGGACCCACAAAACATGGATTCGGCTTATACTATCTGTTAAAGGAATTATTTTCCTATATTTAGCAACAATATTTATCCACTTTTTCATTACGAGTACTAGGGACCAGCCAATAGGAGTTTTTCTGCCGAAAATTTGTCATATTCCAGCGCCCGTTTACATAAATTTCTCTTCTTACGAGGTACTTTTGAGAGGACGAGAAAGTAAAAATAATAACAATTAAAAATACTATTTCAGCAATAGAATTCATCCTCCCTCTTTAGCTATATCTCATTCTCGTTCGACTGTTTTTAACAGACGCAGACATTTAAAATTCTTATCAGACGCCGCGCAGAAAAAAACGGCTTTATATAGCTATTTGGAGCTATTTGGTTGCTGGCTATTTGCTTTTTGGTTGTGTGTTTATATATATATATATATATATATATATATTGATGATTGGTTGGTTATATGCGGGAGCTATTTGGTTGCTGGCTTGCTTTATATTTGGTTAGATTATGGAGCTATTTGGTTGTTTTGTGTAACGGAAGAGTATTAGGAAAAAGGATCATTGTCGTTGGGAGGGGGGTGTCGGGGAGAGGGACGGAGCCTGCGGGGGCGGCGTGAACAGCTGATCCACCAAGGCCGCTGCGCCGCCGTCCGCAACGGACGGGGATGACACGAGGCGTCGAGCGCTGATGGAAAAGATGATTTGAGCGAATGTCGCTGGTGACACGTTGCGGAACGACTGGAATTGGAGCCAGCTGTCGCTTGATAAGCCGCCCTTTGGAACTTGGTGCAAACGACTGGTTAATGTAAAAGTGCATTCGTTGCCTGTCGGCAGGTTTTCCTCCCACGCTATACCCTGTGAATGGATCCAGACTGCATAGTAATTACCTTCGTTATTGTCGATTCTGTAGACTAAAAAAAGGAAAGTTTATGTAAATGTAGTAATTTCTGTATGCTTCGTATGTACTATTCTTGCTGTTCATATATATATATATATATATATATATATATATATATATATATATATATATATATATATATATATATGAACAGCATGAGCGGCGATTCGGTCCTATTCTACAGTAAATTTGTAAAAGGGGTCAGGTATTCTTTCTTGCGAATGGGCTCTGAGTGCATGCACCAACAATGAAACAATTACTTTTAATGTAAAAAAACACAGAATGCTTTATTCCCAGGAAAGATAATAGATATTACAAAAACATCGTTCCATTGGATGTGTAGAAGGTAAACAAAATAATGGTTAGCATTGATAACTTTCTCACGATACTGACAAACATGAACAATTTTCTTACTAACTACGTAAATATTGCTAATGAACACTTTCTTTCTGCTTTAACTTTACACTTCATACTGTAAATGGAGCTCCTTTTGCATGCACTGATTCACAATCACCCCGTTATTTCAATACTTAATCTATTTACAGACAATGTGTACCCTTCCAAAACACCCTTTCTATTCTCCACATCAAATTAGATTATTTATCTTAAACCTTTCAATCTCATTTTTCCCCCAAATTCCTATAGTAACAGTCTTACTGGTTTTGCTGCGTCTGGAATTCCTTCGAGCTCACCAACTCCGGATGCGCCGGCGCGATGTGACGATCCGGGGCCGTCTCGCCCGCCACATGGCCCGCTGATGCAAATCCCACGCCGCAGTCGTGCTTCGCCGGGCACGGCGATGTCCACTCGCCGCCAGACCAGCAACCGTCCCCGTTTCCAATTCTTCCAACTTCGTTTGTTAAGCCCGCCGATGCTGTATCGCTATGTTCGTTTCACTCACGCTGCCTTTGTCGCACACGTGTCTATACACTCATCACTTTCCTCGCCTCATGCCGTTTAATCTTTACTGTATATCACTTAACTCGAGATCAATTAATAGTTCTCACTGTTTCTCATTGTCCTACGTTTCGATTTCTGCTCGATGTCATCGGATTCCTCTCAACTATATTTCATCGCCGCCATCATTAGCTTTTCCGCACTACCGTCCGTTACCTCTTCCAAACCGACTCCACCTCCCGACTGCCGCCGTTCCCAAGATCCCCTCCTCAACTGTCGAAGTCTCGTACTTCGCGTTCGTTTCGTCTCGCTTACCGCGGGGCACTCTCTTGCTCGGCCGAGTCCGCCCGGACGGCCGTTTCTACCGCGCTGTTTAAACCATATTGTCACCCGCGTCTATGTTCAGAAACGCGGTGCGTTTCAATATATATATATATATATATATATATATATATATATATATATAATCACAGAATTATATGGCGTTTGGATAATGTTTTTCGCCGAAACTTTAGTTTCTTTATTCTCAGAGAAATGACCATAAAATTGCTCCAACCCTTTCGTCTTTCTCCGTGGTTTCGATAGGATGTAACCGTCGGTTGAGTAAGTATATGGGCGTAGACGTTGAAGTTGATTTGAAGTCCCTAAGATACAGTCACATGGAATCATTTTAACCCTTTCAGACCCGGCGTCCAGTGGGTGGGACACAATTTTTCATTGTTTATTTCTGACATTTTATTGCGTCAGAATTGTTTGCGCTTAATTGTGCTTTTATCGTTTCTTACGAAGTTATGTATAGTTTCATTGTTGTGAGCGTCAATAAAAATTTGTAGAGATCATCTTTAGAGTAATACCAAATCATTGCTTAAAGGAAACAAATTTCCAACGATCTCAAAAAATTCAGTTCTGAAAAAGTTAACGTTAATTATATTCGTAAGATAGCCTAAAACAACACGCTACTGAAAAGCTTTACGTAATCACAAAATGTTACTTTAAACTACCGATTTCTAGACTGCCGGAACATTGGTGGTATGTCGTATAAAACATCAAAAACAAAGAGTTTGAAATAATATGAACCGAATCAAAGATTAATAAAACAATGTAGGCTTTCACGGCCGGAGTTGTAGTCAAAGATTTCTTCCGGGCTGAAGGGCCGTGGTCCATTGGAAAACATATTTCCAGACGTTTCGTCCGCAACTACGGCAGACATCCTCAGTGGCGATGTGGTCTCGGACGAAGAATCCTCCTTGAAGGTTCCCCGGTGACTGACCGGGGAACCGGGGAACCTTCAAGGAGGATTCTTGGAAATATGTTTTCCAATGGACCACGGCCCTTCAGTCCGGAAGAAATCTTTGACTACGAATCAAAGATTGTTTCAGCCTATCCTTATGCTTTGTTTTCCCACCTGAACTTCACTTTATCTTATCGCATACCACTCTCCCTCCACGTTCGTCAGCATCTGGTGTAAGTCACGCTATATCTTCTGTGACATTTCATGTTATTTTATGCCAAGTTCCCCATATCTCTCATATTCGATTCACTAGTTTTGTGATTTGGCCGCGGACTAGGAAATTCAAAGAGTTTCCCAAAAGCCAAATCATATCTAAAATAACTTTAACGTGCGTGCTACAATGCATCCAAGCGATATTTTACTTTTAATTTGCTGTTGTACAGTTCTTAAATACTTTGAAAATTATTTTAAAACGCCGGCGGCACTAGCCGAATTCGTTTACTACGCTCCGTGAAGTCACGAAGGCTAAGCGAATTCGAGACTCCCGGGGTTCCGGGGTTCCCAACCACGAACCGCGGGTTCTAACGGCGTCGAGCCCCTGGCCGAAGGGATAAAAGGCACTGACTGCGACGTGACGGGACTTGACAAATATTTAAAAAAATGCACATTAATGGAGGATTACTCCTCAGTGCAAAGCGCTCAACGCCCCTTAAGGGGCTTGGAGACGCGTTGCGTCAAGGTGTAGACGCAACAAATTTAAAAAAAACGGAAGGAAATATTGTATTCTAAATAAATATGCAAATATGCATAGAAATAATTTTATTTGGTATTTTAGGGTTTCCACGATCAACATCAACTTAATGACATCTAAACTAAATTTATAGCTTGGAGTGTCACTTTTTATCGTAGGCACAAACGAGGACTGTCCTAATGGCAACAGGAGTATCAATGACTACCCTAAAGAACTGACGGAACTAATCAACAGGTACACGAAATACAGATGTAGAATTCATTTAGTACAAGCAATATCACTAGAGAGAAGCGTTATAGAACAATGTATCACAGAGCAGATCATTACGATTTGTGTAGTTCGTGGTAATTTTCCTCTCACCATAAATGCCTAAGCGTTAGCACTTCATCTCTTTCTCGGACACTAACGACGAAATATAGCCACACAAGTAGCTCATTGGCGCCCGACCGTAGTTACATCAAACGATCCAACGGCAGCACGATCGTTCTCATCCCGTGACAAATGTCTACATAAAATATCACTTAAAGACATCCGAAATATTTGATTATAAAATAATTTCAGACGAAATAATAACAGAATATTAAAAAAGATAGTTGGACTGTGAACTGAAAAACAAACGGAGATTGAGATTGCAACAGGCTTGGAAGGCTGACGACGTTGGGTGTAGTTAAAATTTTAGGTGGAATAATACGGAGAGGTTCAGAAATAATAAATATTGCTTATACAGTAGCCATGACAGATACGCAGTGTTTACGCATGGGAAAGTGAGTCAAACATGAGGGTAGAAGGTCGAGAAAAATATGGAGGTGGCGTTTGGCAAGAAGCTAAGAAAAGGAAGCCCCATAAAACAATGGAAAGATATGAATAAATTGGACTAAATATTCAAAGAGAGGGTTAGCAAGATAAACTAAAGTGGAATATGTTGTGCAATACAATGGAATATGTTGTGACTAAACAATTATTTCAAAAGAACTGAAAACATTCTGTTGACTATAATAATTATTAATAAATATTTTCCAAAAAGAAATGAGATATTTCATGATCAGATTTACTTACCCAGGATGTTCATGGATGAAACGACGAAATTTCGAAAATAAGCTCTTAAGACAATATTAAGCATAGTTTGTCTAATAAACTCCTGGGATATTCCGAATGGCTGAGCCGCAGTAAGCACTCAAAAGTTGGTTTGAAAAAATACGTTCTATTAAAACTTTGCATTGCACATGCATATAAACCTTCCAGAAACATGTAAATTGTTTATTATTTAAAAAAATAATATTGTTCAAAAAGAAAAAAAATTAACACAGAAATAAAAAGCACCCAATTTACACAATTCGACTACTTGTTAAGTCGACTGGCAAGAAGAGAAGAGTAGGCCCAGAAGCGTAGACAACGATGCGATAAGCACATTCTATAATTTTGTTATAAAACCTGTACAATTATAACGACAATAAAAACCGACAGGAAATTAATAAAATGCATAGATACTGAATACACATGTCTCAATAGTAAGAGAGAATTTTATTGTTACTGATACAGGTCCACTGCGATATATTTTCCCAGAATTCGCGGAACTGAAAATTGAACTCACAGAGGACGGTTGTGGGACGCAGCGCGATTTCGTTAAGTCCGTTTTTATGGGTTTACCCCCCTATCCCCTTCCCACTCACCCCCCTTCGCCACCAAGCGGACTCGCTGCACCATCGCCTTGCGCGCTCTAGCGCTTCGCGCGTTATCGATTGCGTCGTCATCGCTCTATTATTTGTTTACTGCACCGCAGTATCAGTAATAATCGTTTCGGTTTCTCTGACCGACGCGCACTATAAATCTTGCGACCGCTCTGAAAGCGCGATGGAAACAAACGGCTTGCTCCAGCCGAAAGCCCAATGGCAATATGAAATATTAAACATGGTTGCCATTCATTGTCGATAAAACTCGGTTTAATTGATTGATTGTTAGTGAATCCGGGCGCTTCAACTACTATGGTCATTAGTGCCGTACGTGTAGTGCGTGTTTTTGCTCGGGAGGTGATGGTGGTCTTCCCCCGCTTTATGGCGGAATCAGACGCCAACCTACAGTCGGCTAGCCGGGACTTTCCCCATCCAGATATCTCCCATCAGCGGAGCACCGCCCCAGTCGAGACAAACTAACCTCCCGACCGGCCTGCCGGCAAATATGGTAGTGTAGTGCTTGTTAGTGTAATGTGTGTGTGTGTGTGTGTGTGTGTGTGTAAGGGTTGAGGATTTGACAATCTCTTGATAAGAAAGATTGCGCGCTATCCGTGGCTTATTTGTTAGGGTGATGCTCCGGCATTCGCCTGGTGTTGATCGGAGAAACCACGGAAAACTACTGATCAGAGCAGCCGGCCGCTAGAATTCTCCTCCAGACAGCGACTGAATTCGACCTAGCGGACAAGCTAGTGTCGAAAATCCCGCCATAGTCGAGACTCGGACCTAGGGTCACTCGGTCGTAAAACTCGGATTTTAAGGGAAATATTCTTTTTGTTGCTTCAAATAATTGCAGATGTTTGCGAATTGTGGAAAACAGAACCTCCTCCTCCAGAATAATTTAATAGTACCTAAAATGTCCTAAAATGGGAGGTGATTTCTGTTTGAATGCCTAATTGTTTTGCTTATTATATTTTACTAAAATAATTTTTTAATAACCAACATTATTTATTTTTACAATACTTTCACTTGCAGAGGAACAATTAAGTCGAGATAATACAGACGAGAATCAATAATGAAAAGAGAATCAGGCCACCTACAATATTCAGATTCATATGTATCCGTGCAAGCCGTGCGTGTTCAATGCATTAAATAATAGCCGAGTCGAATATTTCAACGATATTTGGTAGGCATATTTTGGTCATTAAAATACACAACAAATTCCACAATTTTTTTCTGAAAAAATTGCGATAGAATATTGAAAATGTATTGTTCTGTTAATTACGGAAAGAAATGTACGTCATGTTCAGGAATAGTAATTTTCAAAAATGTAAGTAATTCTTACGTTTCTTTCTTTCTCTTTTAAAATATTCCGGAATTTAATCATTTTAGGTACTAAAACGTCAATTTTACATGAATAAAATACTTATGTATTGTAACAGCTCTACCTTTTCACTATTCTCTAAAAAGCCTACAGCGGGTCACTCAAGTAACCTTGTAGTATTACTTGATCTGTGACTTGTTATGACAATGTCAAACCAAAAATTAGGAATAGTTTTATATGTCCTAACTGCCCTATAGGAGTGAGTTCGTCTTTTATCCTGCTATTGTAATAAAAGAAACATAGGCGAGTTAATCTTTTAACTATGAACAGCGTTCTGAATGTATTCTGTTAAATAGTTTAATACAATTCTAATCTAGCATTTACACATTGCATTGAAAAATTCTACCACTTGCTGTACCTTTAGCAATTACGTGATTACCTAACAAACGCAGTTGCGTTTTAACACTTGCATAAACACTTTACACAAAATTATATTCCCCTTCACTTCACAAAAAAACACAATAAAGAAACTGTACACAAGACTATTATACATGCAAACACAAAATACTGGAAAAGAATCACATATCGAAATACCCTTTACATATACTTTCAAAGAATTTGTCACATGAATAGTGAATGAAATATATACAAGACGTAGTTTCACTTTCACATAGATTATTACTTTATACCATTTAGCCAGCAAAAAGAATATTGTTATGCAATGAACGTACAATCAATAATAACTCTTTTACTAATTATTAGTTTTGAACAATTTGAAAACTATTAAACAATAAATTGAAAACACACACTAAAAAAACAAATATTATCAATAATAGACAAATGAAATAAATAGGTTTTTATAATTCTTTTACAGGAATTAGCTATCTAGCTTCCTTTTACGACTGCAATATTATATAAGATAACGTTTAAATGATTTTGGTGAATTTAACTCGACTATCTACGTCTGTGAGGTGAATTTTAGCTCTGTAGCATAATTCTCGCTTCTTTGAAAGTTCTTTATATGAGAATTTCTAGTGAATTCTCTGACTCACAAAACGTCTCGAAGAAATATTTCCACAGCTTGGAGCGGCGACGGCGACCCAGATCCTTTCAAGGTCGTTGCAACCCCTTGCTTCGGTGAACACGTGCTCTGGTGAATCTCTACCACAGTCCTTCGAATTTTATACACTCTGACTGCAATATCTCCGCGTAATGAATTTCTTACGTGGTAAGCCAAGTTGAAAGACAAAACAAAAAAAAAAGCTTTTTCAAGCTTCTACTTGTCGAAATACGGCGAATTCTCCTCTCCGTCCAGCACGAACAATTGCGGTGTGATCAGATCGGCGAGCTGCAGTGAAAGAGAGAGCTTCTCATAGCGATGCTTTGCGCTAGGGCCGATATTTTCAAGGGTGATTTTTGATTGGTCCTCGATCTCTTGTAAGCGAGTGCATTCAGAAACTTTTAGTAAATTCTCGCAAAGGATACCATTTACTGCTGGCGCGATCTCTTGCAATTCGTTAACACTATAATTGCAACTTGTCGTGTCTTGACGTTCTCGGGTGCTTCTTAAAATCAATGTAACCGACATATGGGCGGTTACAGTATAGTTACTATAAAAAGGCATATTGAAGGCGCTTTGCGGTTTACGCGATGAGGCACTCGACAAGTAGGGCCTACTCTGGTTCTACCAGATGGGGCACGAGAAACCGACCCGATGCGAGCGACAGCGGGAATCAGGAGAAAAGGGCTAGTGCAGAACTGCCGCGTTAGTTTTGATAGTATAGCCCTCCCGTTGCTACTTATTGATATGATCATACATACTTCACTATTGGCAGGGACAGAGCCTAAAGTTTTGGTCCAGACGGGTGAAAAGCTCGGCGAGTTGTCTTCTTTTCAACAAACTGTTAACAAAAAATGCGCAGCACTCGCTGCGCTTATATCTGTCTTTTATATATTTTATATCTGTCTGTTATATATGTCTTTTATCTGTAGGTAAATCTAAAGAGAAACATTTATAAATAATCAAATAATCCAGGGATATTAGAAGATCTGAACAACAACATTCGGAATAAAAATATGAGAATTGATATTTCAGAGTTGCGCCAGCGTTAAAATAAAAAAAATGTTATAACTACGTTACAGTACGGCAACAAAATAAGATTTCACTGCTTTAGTTCTTGTTGTTGGCCAATAACAATTTTTGGTCATTAAAAAACACAAAAAATCCCAGTTTGTTCTGAAGAAATTGGGAGAAAATATTGAAAATGTGCTGTTGCTGCTGCGGATGATGATGAAGACGATGTTGATGATGTTGTGCGCTTATGCCGAGCCGATTGCTCGTGCCCCACCGGTTTGTTACAAATGCTTAGCAAACAGCGTTCGTCATTTAAAGCAGCGTCTTTAATAATTTCCATAACAACCCCTCTGGCAGTTTTGCGTAATTTGCCCCTGAATTTGCGTATTTGCAAGCACGGCACACGCCCTTGCTCTGTACCACGTGTCCATCAGTCAATAACCAATCCGCATATGCAGAACACGAGGGCAGTTCATTGACCTAATGGTCATCCGTTATGGAAATATCATTGAAATCGCGGTTTAGAGTGAGAAATGTACGAGATTTATGGAAGCGCTGAAACGCACTAGAAATCAACAACTTTGGTCACATGTGTATAACAAATTGGATGATCAACAGCTGGAGCTCAAATACATATTTTCAAATAAATGTGAAGTGACAACTAATGATTATTCATTTTACATTAAATTTCCCTCTGCGACATCACAACAAATTTTCAGATCAGGTCTATTGCGAATGCAGATACAAGAGATCACAACTAAAAAATTGTTAAAACTACTACTTTTGAACCATTGAAAAAACATTAGAAATACGTTTTCATACCATTTTTTGTCAAATAAATTTAACATTTCAGAATACTTATTAACATTAGAAGAAACATGAAAAATAAAAGGTGCTACTGTTTTTAGTTAACTTGATTCTAATCTAGAAGAATTAATGTTCACTTAACATTACGTTTAATTTCTAAATATATATACGAGAAAATTATAGACTTACAAAAACCTTTTAAATTAATAGACAACACTTTCTTCTATTTCTAAAGCCGTTATATCCCCAACATTAAGAACAAAACCAACGAAAAACAAATGAACAAAATCAATGAATTCAATTTTACCTAAGCCTATACTATGTTTCGGTAAATATAATTGTGTAATACGATAACATTTCTTTAAAAAAATAGTTGACATATCTGATCCAACTCTCGTATTATTTTGCCGAAAATATAGAGGTTACACTTCTCATTTATCAACAGGGTCCAACGTTCCATCCCCATGCGATCGAAGAAAGTTGTGTAGTGGATAAAGCTGTGCGCGATAGGTTTTCCTCGGAATCTTTCCGTTTCCCCTGCCTCCCATTCCACCATATTTATCTTCACGCCCGTTGTTTGCCTAATCAATATCATTACAGCCATAATTTCATTTCAACGAAATCCCTTAATCGGGGAGATCAAATGACGCACTTATTGAGATTCCTAGTTTCAGAACAACGTCCATAGTACCGTGTCTCCGAAAATTCATATCACACGATAAGCAAGTAAAGGAATATTAACAAACTGTTTTATTTTATATTTAGTATATTAGTTATCAATTTTATATCTAGTGCTTTACGAATGATGGTTGGAGTTTGTTTGACCATGAAAACAAAAATTGTGTTAACGCCTGCGTACGCAACTCACTTAGCAGGTCTGTCAGGCATACCACCTACCGCTCAGGCGCTGCTGATGGTACATAACTAATAGTTTAGTTCAGTGAATAGAAGATGTTATGACAAAAATAAATAGAGGTGGTTAAGAATAAATCTCGGGAACATTTCTGGTTTGTGGTGGTTCGATAATGGTGACTGTTTGATAAGGAACATCGGGAGGACAATCTCATTTAACCAAGTTACACACGATCCTTTTTTGGTCGCAGCCGTGATATGAACGAAGTTACACCAGTGACATTTCCTTTATTTGTTAGTGAAGTGTTTGTGCATTTGTTTTCGGCAGATCACGTTCTGACGCGTGAAAATAGATTTCGCATGTCTGCTTACCACCGATACTTGAGGAGTTGCCGAAAAATCTCGGGACAAATGTCAGAACAGAAAATATGAATTTACCATCACAAATTCATAAACAAATCGTGATATTATTTGACCCACGTACAATAATCATCGTTTATTCTGAATCACTCTGCGTACACACGGACATTTGAGCAACTATTAAAATTATTATTTACTTTTCTGTCTACAGATTTTTCAACTTTGTCAGACTGTATTTGGTCTTTTATTTTAAAGACAGAAAATTGTTTTAGAAAAACTGTTTTACATGAAAATTACGCAATATAATTGCAATATATTATATGTGATATAAAATAGCAATTGCAATGTTTTGGAAAATAATTATTTCATCTTCAGACTTATATATCAAAATAAATAAATATAATACTTATTTATAAAAAAATTAATTTATTTGTTTTATATTTTTGTAAAATATTCTAAAAATTTTAATCTTTAGAATAAAAGACTTACTACCGCCTCACGAAGTTGGGCTCGTAGCAGTGCAGTAGAGTACTCACCGGGGCGGCGGCGCATGCAGGCGAGCGTGCGGTCGACGGCGATGGCGCGCTCCTCCAGGCAGGCGGCGCGGTGCAGCTCGCAGTGGCCGGTGCCGCACACCAGCTTGTGGGGCGGTGGCAGCGGCGCTGGCACACGCACTGCGCCTCGCCCGCGACAGCTCGCACTCGCGGCCCTTGCCGCAGTACTTCACCAGGCACGGGTCTGCAACAGCGCGCGCGCGCGTCAGCACTCGCCGCTCCCGACGACGGCTGCTCTCAGGGGCCGAACGGGGAAAAAAGTCCGAACGAGGGATGTTCAAGTGTAAGTCCGGTCTGGGCTCCGAACGAGGGCTGCTCAAGTGCAAGTCTGGTCTGGGCTCCGAACGAGGGATGCTCAAGTGCAAGTCCGCTTAGGGCCCCGAACGAGGGATGTTCAAGTGTAAGTCCGGTTTGGGCTCCGAACGAGGGATGCTCAAGTGCAAGTCCGCTCAGGGCTCCGAACGAGGGATGTTCAAGTGCAAGTCCGGTCTGGGCTCCGAACGAGGGCTGTTCAAGTGCATGTCCGGTCTGGACTCCGAACGAGGGATGCTCAAGTGCAAGACCGCTTAGGGCCCCGAACGAGGGATGTTCAAGTGTAAGTCCGGTCTGGGCTCCGAACGAGGGCTGCTCAAGTGCAAGTCTGGTCTGGGCTCCGAACGAGGGATGCTCAAGTGCAAGTCAGCTTAGTGCCCCGAACGAGGGCTGCTCAAATGCAAGTCTGCTCAGGGCTCCGAACGAGTGCTGTTGAACTGGAAGTCCGCTCAGGGAAACGAACGAGGTCTACTCAGGAGAGAACGCCCACGGGAACCGGCCGCGATTGTCCACGTGCAACGAATCTTTCGAAATGCTAGAGCCGATCGCGCCCTAGCGTCTCCAATACTTATCCGCCGGGCATACTTCACGTGCAGCTTAACACGCCCATTATGGTAAGCTAGCACAAACCAACTTCATCAGCCCACTTAAGCAGCCCTGCACTAAAAGGAAGGGTTAAAATCCAGCAGTATTTCCCCATGCATTGATCTACAACGTAAGCATAGCACACACAGCTCTAAAGTGAATGTTGTAAATCCAAGCAACAGTTTACCATCAATTGAAGAAATGCTGATGTGATGTTGTTGACGTAATTAACTGATGAAATAATGGAGTCATCTCCGTCAACTTAAGATATTTATTAGAGAACCGGTTTTCGGCGACTTTGCCGTCATCACAAATATAATATATAATTTTATTTATATTTGTAGACTGATGACGGTGGCAAAGCCGGCTGTCTAAATAAATTTATTAAGTTGACGGAGGTGACTCCCATTATTTCATCAAAAATTTCCCAGTACCGGCCTGCAAAGCGCACACAATACACCTATGAGCACACAGTTCTCTAATGAGAAGTATTAAACTCTAAGCAGCACTTTGCCAGGCATAGGTATGCAACGCAACACAATGCAGATTCATCAACACACATTGCTCTGGAAGGAAGTATTTAAATCTAAGCAATATTTCACAACACACGGATCTGCAACTCCAACTTCTAATGGAAAGTGTTTACGACTAGGCATCATTTTAGCAGTATTGACTTTGCAACGATCATACAACTCTTCAATACCCAATCCTCTAATCGACAGGAAATATTTTACTCCAAACAGTACTTTAAAAGGGCACGTATCTGCTCCTGCACAAAACGAATAAGTAAACAGCCCACTAATAGGAAGTGTTTTAAACTACTCGTAATCAGTACTTCCCCAGGCACGTGTCTGTAACGCGTACACAAAGCTCACAAATTAGCACACAAAACTCTAAAGGGAAGTGAAAAAATTGAACGCACACCAGCACCATCACTACAAATGGAAAGCATTTTAATCAAAGCTCTATCTCAAATAACTCATCAAGTATACGTTAGCAATGCACGTACGCTACACTTCATAAAACAAAATATTATCATAGGATATGTTTTAATATATTTACTACTGTATGAAGGATGGTTAATCATTTCACACACTACCTCATACAAATCTGCGCAAAAAATGCTCCACATTTACAAACATTTTTAAAAAGTCCCTAGTAAACACTAAGTATTTGCCCAGCCTCAGGAAATCGAGGAAAAAATCTTCTCTATACACAAAATGGAAAGGAAAATTGACGTCCATCACTAGTATTTATAAGAAATTATTGAAACAAAAATCTATGAGTGTGCTCCCAGTGAATATGGAATTACCTCAGAATCCTGCATAAAATTCATTTCAGACGAAAAACGGAAACGTTTGCAGATTATTTTGTAGTCTGGAAATGAAGCGCGCATACAACGCGCAGCATGCATTACGCTTCAACACATTTTACCACCATCAATAACTCGAAAACGATGCATCCAAGCGACTTTGAAACAAATTTACGTGCCCCGAAATAGAGACGAATTATGTATTCTATGACTATTGTACAAACGGATACATTTTTGATTATTTTATTATATTTTTGAAAAGTTCCCTCGCCAGCAACACGAATTCCTAGAGATGCTGAAAGTTGGGTTCCAGTGTCAATTTATTTTCACTTTTAAACATTTATTTTAAAAAATGTTGTTGTTTTGGAGATTTTTGCGAGAAATCTTTTGGGTCCTTGTATTATATGTTTTGAGTTTTCACTCTTCTTCGTACTCTGACTATTCTAAATGATTAGCTTTATTCGTCGAAGGACCACTGTATTGTCTACTGCCGTAACGTTCATAAAAGTATTTCTTAATGAACAACGCTTGAGTTAAAATTTTGAATTTGGAAATGAATATTTGAGGGGAATTTGTGCGTACCATGCAGGGAAATATACGTGGAGAAGGTGGACCTCGCGTTATGTTTCTTAAGCACTGTTCTAGAAAATGGAACCTGTTTGAACCTTTTGCTACATTTTTGGATCTTCGGCTCTTCTGGGTAGCCCCTACCCTGCAGTTTATGTGTATGAGACAAAATTCGAAATCGATGTAGTACAATTAAATTAACGCGTCAATGCTTATAAGTAGGGGCGCATATTGATGACCTAAAACTTTGCCAAAAATGATCAATAAAATTATCTTAATGTTTAAAATGCTCTAAAAGCAAAGAAAAATGACATAAAAATTGATCAAAACCAGTTCAGATGAACAACTCAAGCCGTGGGGTAGGTTACTGATGTAATTGAGGCTTCTTTGTGCAAGTGAACTCAGCTTGCAAGCTTTTGATTTGGTTTGTTTACCAGGAAATCTCTGTCTTTAGTTATAGTGAAATCGGCCGAACCGACAATATCGCCGAGAGGGGTCATAGAAGCTTAGATTACATGGCTGATATAATTTCTGAGCGAAGAAATCGAATAGGCAATTCAGAAATTCCGTACAGAATATATGTTACATCACGTAAATATTATTAGAAGCAAGTGCCATTAAAATAAAAATAAAATCGAAGAAATCAGCGCAAAGAATGTCGGCTTTAAAAATGTGGGGAAAAGGTAAAAAAAAAAATTATTATTCGAAATCGGCAGAAAAGTCGTATAAAAAGGGGTCACTTTCTTTTATCATAACATAGAATTAATGCCTGTGATAAAATACATTTTTTAAATGAAAAAAAGGTATAGTATTAAAATCCACCCGTAGTAATAAGTTCAGTTCCAATGCTGGCCGTTCGAAGTTGGGATTCAATATGAAGATATTTTTACTTTTAAAACCATAATTTACAAGTTCATTATGTTACCAAGGGTCCAGCTAGTTGATTATTGTTTGAGAATGCATTTTGGCAGGCTCTTCACTCAAAAATAGTAAGTAACATTTCATGTTGGTGAATAATAATCCACTGCCCATAATTTCGAGACATTAACGAGACATCAATGTGTCTTTGAATGGGGAGTATTACTGTAAGAATTGGACATATAATCACAGTCCGAGTTGCCTACATTCACGGGGAAGCGAAAATCATCCAATATCCATTAACAAAACGTTAAATAATTTCGAAATCAAGTGGCCTGTATCCTGTGGAGTTAGACAGTAATTATTTTCTCTCCTCTTGTTTCAACTTTCAATTTTTATAATGGTTCCGTGCGGCAAAGCACCGGCAACGCATCAAGGCATAAAGAATGAAACGTAGATTTGAATCAATACACGATTTAAAATGGATGGAAAAGAGCAATGCATTTCGCTAATACAGCCATTACAATTTAACAAAGTCAGATATGCAAATTTACATTGACTTGCGAATAGATTATTTTTCATATACGAATTAATACTTTTTTCTGATGGTTCTTCTGGTTTTCCAAATCTCACAATACTAAAGTACAATTGACTAGTTACATAATGGGAGACTTGAATCATTTTAAAATACTCTTTAATTCATAAATATATTGTCTTAAAAATAAAAAAAACGCGTTCAGTAAATAAACGCGAACAGTCATAAAAGCAGTCACTGTTTTCCCTTGTTACTTATTTAGACAATGCCTCGTATTTCACAGAAAAGATAATACAATGTTCATATTAATTGTAATAATTGACAATTCTGATGCTTTTAATCCGGCTTTATTGTTTATGAATTTCGAAGGACTGTGACAAGAAAGTGCTTTTACTTCCAATTTTTTTATCGTCAGCATTATAAGTTAATAACTTTCAAGCATAATATTATTATAATAAAAGAACGAGCATTGGAAGTTTTAAAGAGAAAGTATTGAACAAAACTTTAATTTCTAAAGACAAGTGATTGAGCAATACTCTCAATAAGTCTTCCTTGAATCGTTCTAAAGATTAACATTAGAAACGATGTCCTTCATAAATTAAATCCATTTGACATTATGTGATAATCTTAGAAGCAGAAGGCCTTCCAATTTCGACAGTCTCTTCTTATTTGTATTGTAAATGAGAGAGAGTTTAAAGCTAGAGACAGACAACTGTGTACAGTTTTGAACTTCACTACCTCTGTTGTAAATTTCTATTTATTCATTTCAGTGTAGAAATTCAAACTTTACGAAACTGAGATGCTGACGTAGTAATAGTTATTACGACGCAAGTGATCTTCATGGCCCACTATTAACAACAATTGTCTTCGTAATGTAAGCAATATTAGAACTACGGTAAGTAATATTAGAAATTCCTCTATTAGTAATATTAGAAGTTGTGATCCACGGCCTCCTATCAACTAGAATATGCACCCCTCCCTAGTACTACTCATATTATCTACATTAATATGCATTTCTCACGAAAATAATCGAATTATTACAATATTATTATAATTCATTGGAATTTTCACAAAGTGATAAAACGTTGCACTACTATATCGTAATATCTTATGAAGATACTCATCTCGTAAATAACTATTATACAATACCATCTACCATAACTAAATTGTATTTTTGTAGACGCTTCATTAATCATTTCCGAGTTGACAACTGAGCTCTGAGCTTCGCCCTGCGTGATTTACATAAAATAACCTGGAGTCTGTGCAATACATAATTTCTCGAACTTTTATGCCAACATTCTCGAATTCCTAGCAAACACAGAACACGCCTCAAACTCGAACAACCACTTTACTCAGTTAACTCAGAGTCAGCTTCAAATCTCGAGTCTTTCCGAAATTTTCAAATAAAAACTAAACATACTACTTTTTATGTATTACTCAAAACCTTCTTTTAACACCTTAACTGCCTTTACCATCGTTTCAATGATCAGCGACTGTGAACACAAGTTATTTGAACAGCATTCACAGTGAATTCGCTTCAATTGTTCGCACGCGGGTTAGCAGCAGTGGGGGGCCTGGAATCGGCCTCTCGCGGAATAAAAAGAAATCCAAGGCCCACAACTCTTGCAGTCCCGCAGCGTCGTTCCCGGCACCGCACCGCGAGGTATAGAGCGCGACCTCCTCGCCGGCGCCGCAGCAAAAACGCTCGTTTTGAAATTGTGAGACCATGCAAAAGTTACATTAACATTCTTTATCTGAATTTATGTAAAACGGACTCTCAAGACCCTCATTTTCTTGATTTACACCGCGCCCTACAGTTATTACAAGCTAATATTTTCTCTGAGCGGCAAGGAAGGTGAGCACAAACGATATTCTTGCTGATATACGGAGGGCGGGGCCCGAAGCAACGCCGGCGGCGGGTGGTAGAGGCGGGGACACAGAACGAAGCAGGGGGGGCGGGGCCCGAAGCAACGCCGGCGGCGGGTGGTAGAGGCGGGGACACAGAACGAAGCAGGGAGCGGGGACACAGAACGAGGCAGGGAGGGGGGGAAACAGAACGAGGCAGGGAGGGGGGAGCGGGAGAAGGCCGGGTGAAGTGGCGGGGAAAGCATGGTCAGGGAGGGCGACAGAGATCTGGAGGGAAACGAGATTGAGGGACGGGGAATGAATAGGAGCGGGGATCCTAGGACTGGTACTTACGCAAGAGGCGGGTAGATGGGTGGGGGGGGCCTGGGGAAACCTAGGACTGGAACTAAGTGGCGGGCAGTAGAGAACGTGGCATGGAAATAAGCGAAATTCACAAAACCCCTACCGGGAGCGGTAGCTCAGTGCATCAATTGATGCCACTGCAGCGCCTCTGACCGGGAGGTCCTACGTTCGAGTCCTGACGGCGGCAGGATTTTCGACACTAGCTTTTCAGCTAGGTCCAATTCAATCACTGCCTGGAGGAGAATACTAGCGGCCGGCTGCGCTGATCGGTAGTTTTCCGTGGTTTCTCCGATCAACACCAGGCGAATGCCGGAGCAGTACCCTAACAAACGGGCCACGGACCGCGCGCGATCTTTCCTTCCTCTTCCTTGTCCTATTCTCTCCCCTTACACACACACTCACTAACATGCACTACACTACCACATATTCCGGGAGACCACTCGGGAGCTTAGAGATTATCGCGTCTGGAGCGGTGCCCCGCTGGTGGGAGAGTCCTAGTTAGGGGTACACCCCACTAGCCGACGGTAGGTCGGCGCCGGATCTCGCCATCCAGCGGGGGAAGATCACCACCATCTCCCGAGAAAAACATGCACTACACTAACAGGAATAATGACCAAAGCAGTTGACGCGCCCGGAAACACGACAAAAACAAACCACAAAACCCGTGCTTAGGTAAGGAAGGTAGAGAAGAAGATGAGGTGAACATTGCGAAGTGGTGAAAAGAGAGGGCTGTGGAAGGCAGCCGTGTAGCGAATAGCGGGCATAGTCAGAGGTAGGAGGGGGCCGTGTAAAGGGTTGCTGGGGTGACCTGGATCCTGGAGTGGGGAGGGTGGGCGTGGCGGGGAGTCGGAAACGGCGGAAAACATTCCGCATTCTTCTGCAGCAAACAAAAGCGCCGACGGGTGGTCAGAGGGCGGACCACCAGTTGGAGTGGGAGTGGGAGGGGAGGTGGCAAGTGAAACGAGGTCCTGCGGGTTATTACGCGCGGAGGTCCACCGGCGCCCCATTTAGGCGTTAATGCGAGCACGTGGCAGGCGGGAGGGCGGGCGCCCGCTCAGCTCTGCGCCGCCTGCCCCGCTCGCCGTGGGCCACGCCCTCGAAATATTCAATGTGTGCAGTGGGGGTTTGATGTATTTGCATTTGTCCATTTTTTTATTACTTATCTAAGGTCGCTTTTCAACTTATATTGTGAAGTGAGGTGTCGTGTAGTGTAGAGCAGGGAAATAAAGAAGGAAATGATTGAAGGGTCATAGTGAAGTGAAGTGTAATGTAGCGCCAGTGCATAGTGGCTTTAAATGTGCAAATATTCAGTGCGGAGTTTATAAAAGTTATACATATAAACATATAATAAAAGTTTCTTTTGTAACTTATGTAATGTAACTTAGTGTTTTATAAAATCAATTTGTATTTTATTATTATTATTATTATTATTATTATTATTATTATTATTTTATCATTATTTTATAATTACTTTTTTTAATTTTTTTCCTTTCCCCTACTTTATTACATGTCTTAAAATATATATATATATATATATATATATATATATTTAACTTTAACTACTAAGGTCGTATAGCGACCACTTTAATAACATTGAGGGGATACGGTAACAGTACATGGACATACACAAACATACACGCCCTGGGCGGGATTCGTACCCGAAACCCTTCAGGCACGACGCATCTACGACTCTTCAACCTTAGCAACCTCAACTATTTAGAGTGGCATATTTAGCCATTGAATGTACCGTAAAGAACAATGCGCCTTTAGATTGCCGTTGGGATTCCTAATCGGTCACCCAACCAGGAGCCTGTGGTGTCTCGAATTCACTCAACTTTCGAGACTTCATGCAGTTAACGCATTCGACTAACGACGGTGGTTTTGTGGCCGCGGACTTTCAGTAGAACCAATCCAGCATTCACCTGGATGACCGATGGAAACAACGAAAACCCCGGCCAGGATGGCCGGCACGGAGATTGAACCCGGGTCCTCCCGAATGCGATGTCAGCGCGCTACGCTCTGAGCCACTTCGCTCGGTTTTAAAGGAGTTTGCGAGGGCGCAAAATCAACACCTTCAAGCAGTTCAACTTTAAACTCAAATAGTTTTGTGACATTATCTTGTGGTTCATTTTAGAAACAAGTGAACTGTTACTATTTTACAGTTATTCAGACACAATGTAATATTGATCCACTCTGCATATTCTGTCACTTTCACTTTTCCTTCCAAAGATTTCTGTTTTATCCTTCTGATTGATAAATTCAATCGACAGACAAATTGAGAATTCATTGCAGCCTTTGTTTTGCGTTAAAGTCACAGAATAATTAATTTTACAAAAAAGATTTAATGTTTCTGCAGGATCGTGGTTATTTTATGTTTTATAAACAGTGCGTTCATTGAACTATCTTATTATGTATAAATACAATTTACTTGCAATTGTTTATTTGAAACTGGGAACGACAGAATATACAAACAAATGAGGCCGTTGTGCCGGCATTTGGGGGCAAAAACCTAAAGCAGTCTTCTTTGATAACACTGGGAGCACGTGTGTTACTTACAAGATACCCAACAAAGTAGTCCACAACGGAAGTATGCACGTATCTATGAGTCCAGGAATTTATTTATAACAAAAACAAGAATATTTTATGATATTTTTGCAAATTCTTTGAGTTCACTGAAACACGGAGAAGAAACATTGCTCCCTTAACTCGCTGTCCGCCTGAAAAGGAAAACAATGTTGAAAAGACTTAACGTCGTGTATTTAAATCTTGCCTCAATCCCTTTTAAGCGCTCACAATTATTTCTACTACTTGAAAGCATCACTACTTCGATTCTTGTTTGTGACTTGTCCAATTTACATACTGTAGAAATATCGGTGTGGCCGTTAATAGCAACTTCCCTTTATATATCGTCTGTGCGCAATAAAAGTTAATACAGCTCAAAAATTGTAATTTTTAAAAGGAATAAATGTTTTTATAAACTAGTACAATTTTCTAGGAAACATTTCATCAAAATTGTTTAAATCCCTGCCTATAACAGAGTAAAATATGTCTTGTGTCTTGAAATAAACGACTTTCCTAACGGTAAATATTTCTGGAAATGAAAACTTTTGGGTTTCACTTCTTATGAACTAGTGGTATTCGATCGCTCAGTGTACCTCTGCCCAATATAGTATTCTCATTCACTGGCATATGAACCCCTCGCTATTGTCTTTTTCTTTGCATTTTGAACTGATTACGTTCTTCACTGGAACGCTCTCACATTCCGGAAATATTTCTGTTGGCATTTTTTGAAAAGCGTACTGTTGTATTCAATACGTTACGAGTATGGAGATGATACAGAAAATATTTCAATCTAACATTTCGAATTACCAACATTTATTTAAGATGAAATGGCGATGGAAAAAGTTCATCAATTAACTTTAGATTTGCAGAATACGACACAAAATAAAATGTCGCGAGACATTTCTCAGTATTGGGAGAATAGGCAATGATTAAAATGATATTCATTTTCTTCAAATACATGTAACTGAATATTTATTAATTACAAAGCTTCCATTTTTTCATGAGTATTTCAATGAAACCACTTTGAAATCAAATAAACTTTCGATATAAATACCATTTACATTTGAAGAAGTCATCCAATCTCTACTTTTGTGCGTACTTCGTTGGCCCAACCCCTGCCTTCTCAGACGTCAAAGTAGGCGCGAAGGTCGGACCGAGAACCCGCTGATGGAACTGACGGTACCGGCAGACGGGCGGGATCGGCTCACGGCGATCAGGCCAAAGTACTCCGCTACAGCTAATCTATTAATAACTTGCAATATCTACGTTTGTTAAATTATTAAAGACCGTTGTAAGCCGAACGGGAGCCCAATGAATTATAGAAGCGTCTGTGAAGTGCACTAAAACGAACATGATGCGTTGCATTATTAAAATTGATTCAATATTAAATATTTTCAATATTTCCGATGCTCTTTTATCAAACTGAGGATTAAGCAGAAAACATTAAATAACGGCGTATTGACGAAGTTCATTATAATTTAATCCAGGCGAATTGTATGAGAAGAAACCATCATTCATGGAAAAAATATATTATTCCACGTTGCAATGATTAAGCTGCCATAATGCAGAATGCAGATTACAGATTTCAGTAAAAAAATGTTCTTCAGAATTACCGCACATGTAAAAAAATATTTTAAATACTTTATAAATATAAATAAAAATAACTACGTTATTTAAAAGAAATATTTTTTGAGATATAATACTCCATTAGTATTCCCACATGGGTACTCACTTGCATCTCAGCCAATATTTAAATCGAAGGCGGAATTCTTTTTATGGTTTATAGAGCAATCATGTACAGCCATCACAACGTTATTGGTCTAAGGCTTCTCAAAGTGTTATGAACCCTCTGGGACTGTGATCTGAGACAATAAAGTTACGCAATGTTCGTCGACTACCCCCTTCAAGCTTGTTCCTTTCCCAATGAAACCGCGGCGCAATCTCTCTAGTCAGGCATATCAAGATCGCGGGCAAGGTAACAAACAAGCTTACTAGAGCTTGCGAGCACATTGTCCAGAGAAATTGGCGCCAGATTCAAAAGTAAGGGTTGTACAAATGCTACGTTGTGGCGCCACGTCACTGGATACCTGGCCTTTGATCGTCTTTTGGAGACGTTTGTTGATGGTTATTGTCCTAAATAGAGCTATATTAATTTCCATTTTCTATTCAAGGCAAAGAAATGATCCCTTAAAATGAAATAAAACACCAGTCCGATTTCAAATTCTCAGTTGAGAATAAAATTAAAAAAATTGAATCAAAAGTATCTTGATTTTGTAAATCTATGCACTAAAAGAGTGCTATAAAAGCATTAACTTTCTACGTTCAGGGTAGAAGGTTTTTAACAGACAAATATTGTCAGATTAAAGCGATGACCGTCCGTAAGCGAGAATTGTTAACTTATAGAGATTTATTAATTTATTTCACATTATTGCTAAATACAAAGCCTTAATGTTTTAATAACACAACACAAAACAAAATCAAGGAAAGAATTCTCTATTCAAACATAGTCCTGTCACTTCGAAAAGATTTTAAGGGCAGATTTTAGTAAGAAAACAAATATCAAATCGTAATAAGTAGTGAAGAATATAAATGTAACATAGTTATTTGATAGAAAAAGTCTAGCTAGCACATTTTCGTATGAAGCCACTATTCACCGCCTGCCGGCACTTCAGCTTGCACATGTGCACCCCTTCCTAGATTTTAAGGGGAAATGAGTGCAGAGTCAGGGGAAGTTGCGCGTGCCCGTAGGAGCGCCTGGTTCTTCAGGCGAACAAGTAGTTAATGCAGGCGCGATTTGACGTGCCTGCTATACATTTAAAAGACATGGCACAATGTACGGTTCTAGCTACTACCAAAAAAAGTGAGAAATATTCTCATCAAGGACAGTTTTTCTAAGTACAATAGTGTGACATCCACTTGTGATGCATTTTTTAAAATTCTATTCCATAGTTTGCAATAAATACAATGAATTTTGTGCAAAATATCTGGTAGTACAATTATTCAAGGAAAACTTGGAAGCCAAGTTTCTGTTTCTTTCACCTTTTAATACAATTAATTCTACATGAATAGTACAGAAATTGTTAGATGTGTGCGATATTTTGCAAGAACAATGTTAAAATGCGATGTTAAAAATTACAATAACAATTACTAATTTTTAATGCATATAGCAATGGAGGCATTAAAAGTCGCTGGTGAAGTGACGTATCACTTTTACCTTGGGCGTATTCAAAATATGCGGATAAGTAACGTAACACTTTAAACCAGAAGTAAAACATGAGGTCGTAAAATTTAAATACCAACCTTATAAAGATAATAACGTTATATTTTTCCTTCAGAAAATCCTATTCAGCGAGATAGCGGGCGGGCAAGGAACTCTCGAGATGAGAGGAGATGACGCAAACTTCTAAACTACACTTGCGCCATCAGGGAAGTACAACTTTTGCTCAACGATACGACCGCCGTTTCTGGCGAGGGCCTTTACAGAGAGGAGAGTTGCTCTGCAAAGATCTTCGCGGCCACTTGTGAATAGAACTGTCTGCACCAATGTACAAGAAAACAGCCGAATACTACTGAATTTCATTACTGTACGTTGCTGTGCCAAGTAACGCACTCAAGTTACATGTGAACTATTGTAATTACAATAATTACAGTATATTAATGCAATGGCATAGAACGAATGAAATAAAACGTAATTGATGGAAATATTGAAGTGGAATTAGGAAGCTGTAAGAAAAGCGAAGGCAATGGCAGGTAATTAGTGAGTGAGCGACTGATTACGCTAGTAAATAGGTAAACATTATTACATTTTTAAAAGTCTTACATAGAGAATCAGGAAAGAAATAACATATTTGTAAAAGTTGATACGTTGTTCCGTTAACGAAGTAATCAGATATTCCTTCACAAGTACCTTCACATTCCTCTCCCAAGCGTTTACTTGGAAAGTTTAATGATTTGGTTTAAGTCTAATTTAATGATTTGCTTTCGGGCAATATTTTTTTTATTTATTTACAGCATTTTTATGATAAATAAACTACATTTTAAGAAGAAGTTTAGGAATTTTTGAAAACGTAAAGAAAATTTGACATACTTTCTATTACAATATATTTTGTTATTTTTGAAAGAACTTCTAGTAACTGATGGAAATAATTTAAACTTTACTAGAAAATATGTGAATTAACGTTTCAAAATGTGTTAACTTGACTATTCATTTCAATTTAGTTTGGAGAAAATTGTTAATCCACTGTAAACTTTCTGATTGAACACCAAAGATATGCCGACTAAAAGTTAACTTAATAATAAGGTGGATAATTATTTCATTAGAAAATGTTATAACCTGTGACATGTCCACTTTAAAGTATATTTTGTTTTGTTCTGATATTTGTCACATGTTTACACTCTGGTAAAAGTATTGCAACATGACATATTTCACTCAGTAATTTAATAACTCACTCTAAAACGTTACAATAAACAAGTGCAAAAATTGCAATGCATTTTTCTCTTCATATGAAACGTTTACTAGCTTTTATGATCACAACAGCAGTGCATTTATTAACCTTTACAAACACGCTCATTACTGCTTTTAGGGTAAGCTCTACCTTTCTTCTTATCTAAATCTTCCCTTCTGTTGATCATTAGATGTATATCTCATTTCATCCTCCATATCTTGCCTATTTTAGCGTTCTTTCTCTTTCTTAGCGTTCTTCTCTATCTTAGCAATCTTTCTCTTTCCCTGTGTTAGTTTTCACGTGTTTCTTCATCAAATTTCTCCCTCTGTAGGTATTATCGGCAACCTATCTTAATAGATTTTGTTTTCTGCAGATCTCATTGTTTTTCTTTACATTCACAAACCACTTCGCTCATTTATCGTCTCCCTTTGATCTCTTGCTTGAGCTCACACTCCCACACCCCCTACTCCTGTTTTTTCATTTTCCATAGTCAAGCAAGAAGAGATCTCTGCCTTATCAAATAGCTGACAATTCTTTACTCATTCACTTTATAACTACCAAAATTACTAACTCGGCCCTCAATGTTGGTCCTCACGACTACTAAATTCATCATTGTGACTATAGCCTTCAGAAGCCTCAATTATCACCCTCAAACTACCGCCACCTTCGTCGCACCCTAGCGATAAACGCGTAAACATAAAACATTTAGGGCTCCCACAGACCGGCGCGGAACATCCGCTGCCTACGCGGAAAGTCCGCGCCATGCGGCTGCGGATTGCCATTCGCCGTCGGGCGCATTTTTTTTGGCTGCCGCTCCAGTTTAGCTACAGAAACCAAGGCAAGTCTCGTCGAGACTCGTCAGATCTCGAATATTTTTTGCTCAACAGTGAAAATGACACGACACAACGGTCAGAAAAAGTACTTCGAATCGTGTTCAGTAATTTAATTAATTTCACATAACATTAAACTTCGATTTTTAAAATATTTGTTCTTAAAATTGTGTACAGTTTCCTAATAAAAACTTTCAACAGATTTATAATTCTATTGAATATATATGAGTGCAAAAACAAGTTGTTCTTCTGGTCATTGCAAAGTGTCCAATTTTCTTATGTCTTCTGTGATCATTCGTACTTTTTCCAATCTAAAACAAAATCATGGGACCCTTTCCTACGTCTTCTAAAGAGACATTAACAATTTGAGGGAAAATCGTAAATAAAGAAGGAAAAAGTACCATACCGCATGTGTTCAGAAAACATCCTACGAGTAACTCGGTATTTCTATCCCCTGCATGAACGAATAGAAGCGTGGGCCTCTTCTTTATCGGATGAAATCTGTCGCTAAACGCTAATTCATAATTCACGCTCCGTTGTGATCTGTCCCGCGATTTCCGTCGCCGCGTCTTGCGCGGAACGTTCCGCGCCGCACCCGCTGCGGATCTTCCGCGCCTCTCTATAGAAGCCACTAAGATTGTGGGTATATAGGAAGGGAGAGGCAGAACAGATGGACGGGATAGAGTGAGCGAAGAGAAGTGGTGGGACAAGAAGGGCGAATGCAGAATGAAGAGATAGGGAGTTGGGATGAGAAATCGAGACAGGAAGGGGAGAACAATATGTCAAAGGGTCGAAGGGAACGGTTGTGATGGCGGGGAGAGTAGCAAAAGGAAGGTTGAGAGGAAGGGATGGTGAAAAGAGAGCAAGTCACTATATTCTAGTCTGTCGGAGAAGAAGCGAAGAAGGATATGAGACCAGCCAAGTAGTGGAAGGAGGAAAGGCGAGTCAACAGACGAGAAAGTGTGTGAAGTATTGTTTGTTAAGTACGTAAAATACTATTTCAAAGTAAATCTCGTTGAAATCAATAAAACATTGTATCAATCAAAAACAAACACATTATTTTAATTATTATTACAAACAACGGTCGATACGAATGATTCCTACAAAAATATTAAAATGGCCTTATTCTTTTCTTGCTTACAATACCACGACACCCCTCACTCCTGTCAAGGGCACTTCAGAAAGGTCCTCAGTAGATTAACCTTCCTGTGTGCTGCCGGCTGGGAGGGTTCGAAAGGAGCGAGGAGAGCGTTGTCGTAGAAGCAGGGGACGAAAGTGGGGCCTGCAGGAGTGTGTTGGGGAGAACAGGGGTTAGCTTGATTGATTTGATTGATTTTCTCGTTTTTCCGGGCGCGTCAACTGCTTCGCCCGTCATTAGTCCCGTTAGTGTGGTGCAGGTTTTTCTCTCTCGGAAAGATGGCGGTGATCTTCTCCCGCAGGACGGCGAGATCCGGCGCCGACCTACCGTCGGCTAGTGGGGATTCCCCCTAACCAGGACTCTCCCACCAGCGGGCACCGCCCCAGCCGGGACAAGCTCTAAGCTCCCGACCGGTCTCCCGGAATATGTGGTAGTGTAGTGCATGTTAGTGTAAGTGTGTGTGTGAGGGGAGAGGATAAGACAAGGAAGAGGGAGTACAGATCGCGCGCGGTCCGTGGCCCGTTTGGTAGGGTACTGCTCCGGCATTCGCCTGGTGTTGATCGGAGAAACCACGGAAAACTATCGATCACAGCAGCCGGCCGCTAGAATTCTCCTCCAGACCGCGACTGAATTCGACCTAACTGAAAAGCTAGTGTCGAAAATCCTGCCGCCGTCAGGACTCAAACCTAGGACCTCCCGGTGAGAGGCGCTGCAGTGACATCAGTTGATGCACTGAGCTACCGCTACCGGTCAGGGGTTAGCGAAGTGGGTGGCAGAGAAGTTCAGTCGGGCCGGAAGGGGCTGGTTGGGAATATAGAGAGCGGAGGCGAATGGGACTAGCTGGCGCTAGCGGTGCTAGAGGCTGCTAAGAGTATTGAGGTGTAGTGTCGAGAAGTAAATGGAGGAGGACAGTTCGGGCAGGAAAAGCGTGTCAGGTAGACCAATGAGCGCAGAGCGTGAGGAGTGAGGGAGGGGTAAAGCAGGAGAAGTAAGCGATAGTAGTTGTGTAGGAAGATTAAGTGAAGTAAAGAGAACGGGAGTTAATTGATTCATTGATTAGTGATTCTAGGTGCATCAACTGCTAAGGTTACTAATCCCGTAAGTGTAGTGCATGCTATTTCCTCGAGAAGTGGCGATGATCTTCCCCCGCTAGGTGGTCAAACTCTGCGCCAACCTACCGTTGGCTAGCGGTTTTTTTCCAAACCTAGGTATTTCCCATCAACGAGGCAACGCCCCATCCGAACAAGCCCGACCGGTCCCCCGGTGTATGTGGTAGTGTAGTGCATGTTAGTGTACGTGTGTGGATGGGACAAGGAAGGGGAAGAAAATATCGCTTGTGGTTCGTGGCCCGTTTTTTAGCGTACTGCTTCAGCATTCACCTAGTGCTGATCAGAGAAACCACAGAAAACTACCGATGAGAGCAGCCGACCACTAGAATTAACCTCCAGACAGCGACTCGACCTAGCTGCTAAGTAGCTAGTGTCGAAAATCCTGCCACCGTTGGGGCTGGAACCAAGGATCTCTTGGTGAGAGACACCGCAGTGGCGTCAGTTGATGATTTAGACCACCTCTTCCGCGAACGGGTGTGAAGGAAGGGAGAGAGAAATGGTCGGTCCAGTAGGAGCGGAGTTAGAACCAAGAGGGAGAAGGAGAAATAAGAGGTATGGGTTGTGTAGAAAGATTAACCGAAGTAAAGAGAGAGAGAGAGAGAGAGAGAGAGAGAGAGAGAGTGTTGAAAGGGACAGGCGGTCCAGTGAGGGCGGAGTTAGACTGTAGAAGGAGAAGTAAGAGGCAGCGGTTGTGTAGGAAAATTAACTGAAGGAAAAATAACGTGAGTGTAGGAAAGGATGGGCGGAGTTAGATCCAAGAGAGAGTAGGAAAAGTAAAAGGTAGGGATTGTGTAGAAAAATTAACTGAGGTAAAAAGAGCGAGAGTATAGAGAGGGATGGGGAAAAGGAAGGAATGGGCAGCCCAGCGAGGGTGGAGTTAGACCGAAGAGGAAGAAGGAAAAGTAAAAGGTAGGGGTTGTGTAGGAAAATTAAGTGAAGTAAAAAGAGCGAGAGTATAGAGAGGGGTGGGGAAAAGGGGGCCCGGGGGAAGGGGAAAAGGAATGGGCAGCCCAGCGAGGGGGAGTTAGACCGGAAGAAGTAAGGGGTGGGGGGGGGGGGGAGGGGGGGCGGAGGAGCTTTAGCGTTGCCATGGAGCCCGGGCGCCGCGGGGGCGGAGAGGCTGTTGGTGTAAGGGGACTCGGCCCCTGAGGGTCTGCGGAAGCGGAGGGCGGACGGACGGACACTCGCCCAGATACATTCGTAATTGGACGCGATGGAAATGGAAGCTAAACACAACTGAAACAATATTGAAGGTTGCTAATACACACGCAATGAGAACTCTCTATGAAAACTTGCAGAAAATTATTGTGTAACATAAATTGAAACGTAGCAAAGAAAATAAAAACTGAATAAATCAGAACTGATAGGGCAAATTAATGAAGTAGAGGTAGTTAAAATAACTTTCTGTGTGTTATTGTTTCTCGAAAGAAACACAATAGATATACTAATAAAACATAAAAGGCAGAATGTAAAATGCAAAAATATTTATTTTCTTTGTTCGATATGCAAACATAAAACTTGCTGCGTTTGTTCTTAAGAATTTAAGTCTCAATTTCCTGCATTTACAGTTCAAATTCCTAGATTATTTTGACCTGAAATGTTTATTAAGTCGACATACACCAACTTTTCTTTCCTGCAATCTTTTGAATTACAGGTTTTTTTGTATCAGTTATTAATTATTAAAGACAAGCAGAGAAACTCGCTGCCTCATGTCTCTTTACTCATAGGGCAAAATAATGGTAGGCAAGTAAAGAAACGTTATCAATCACTTTAAGTAGTACAAACATTTGCAGTGTGAATCGGCGCTACTTGGCATTAAAGTACACTTGTGGAGATCATTAATTTAATATTATTCAAAGGTTTTCCAGTATAATTGAGGAAAATGTCACAAATATTCCGCTGTTGTTTATTTTTAGTAGTCGCCAGACCAGGTGAGCAAGACTTCTTACAATATGCTAACACAATCTCTAGAACCTTTAGAACAATTAACCAACCAAAATTAAAATGTGATATTTTGATTTATTTCCTTTCTAATTTAATGGTTTTTGCAGACCGGATAAAAAAGCAATAGTTTACAATCGTTTATAATTTATAGTTCACAATGGTTTTTAGTTCGTCTCAGAATATTCGAAAATTGAGATAATACTGAGTAACTACAATCTGAGAGTAATTTTAAGGACAAGTCCGTTCATTTGTATATTATACTAGGAATCATACGTTTTGGCGGCTCAATGGTTACTATTTGCTTTATGTCGGCCTATTGACATTAATAACTGTTATCATCCAGTTTGATTGACTAATTCAAATTTTAACAAATTGAAATCGCGGTCGTAAAAAGTTATTTTGATAGTCATAACCCAGGACCCCTCCGTTAACAACAATGATCAGTTTCGGAAGATAAATAATATTACAATTAATCCAAGTCTTTCTATTAACTACTATCAAAACCAGTGTATCAGTGTGTCCCCTCTCGCAAGACGAAAAGTCCTCGGCGTAACGGACCAGCTTGAAAATTCTGTTACGAAATGAAAATATGTAACGCGGTACGAGTATACCAACTTGTATGAGAATGAACAATTGAGTACTGCAATAGGTTGTTATGAACGCGAGTTTATTTGGAAGAGGCTATCTAGAGTTCCCAAGATATTCGTATAGACGCACGATAAACGATGACATATGATTAAGTCGGTATATTGTAAGTTTAAATTACCCCATCAAAAGTATCTTCAATTGATAAGAAGATTGGGGAAGTCTTAGAAGAAGTATTAGATATAATTAATTGTTGGATCAAGAATACAGAATAAGGTATCCACGAACGTGGAACAGGTAAAGTTTGTCGATTATTAGCCATCCAGAACTTTCGTACAATATATTTTCTTTTTGTTGGAACTTTCAGTGTTTTATTTGACAATCCTTAAGAGTGAGGAGAAGGGACAGCCACATGTGGTAAGTACAAACGAGCAGCAACTCAAATTATTAGAAATACCCGTCTTCGCGGGCGCCTACGGGAGCAAACACTGTTGCGGGACGAAGTTCATGGATACGTAACAAATTCTCCAATTTCGAATTATACTAATATTTTTCACTATTCTTCATCTACATGTAAAAATGAATGTTGGTGTATAAAAAAAGCGGCTAACTCCGACACTGTGTGACCAATCTCCATGAAAGTCGGCCGATATACGTGTTTTTTCACCCAGAAGGTTTATTTGCCGTAAATATTGTTGTAACTGCAATAGATAGCGCTTTAAAACAAAACTATTCATGTCAAATGCAAATCGCAACATTCGGCAAAATTTTTTAAACTAAACGTTAAATAACTCCTAAACCAAATTTCTAGGGTAGTAAAAACTAAATATTGGGCCAAATGCCTCAGGAGAGAGAGAGAGAGAGAGAGAGGGAAAGAGAGAGAGAGGGAAAGAGAGAGAGAGGAAAGAGAGAGAGAGAAGGAAAGAGAGAGACGGAAAGAGAGAGAGACGGAAAGAGAGAGAGAGACGGAAAGAGAGACAGAGAGAGTGACGGAGAGACAGACGGAGTGAGATGGAGAGAGACGGAGAAGGAGACGGAGGAGAAGAGAGAAAAGAGAGGAGGGAAAGAAAGAAGAGCGTCTTCCATAAGTCTCATGAAGGCGCGTGGAGCGCGCGTACTCACTCTGCTTGGCGAGGAGGTCGTCGTCGTAGTCCTCGAGGGTGGCGGCGGCGGCGGTGGCGTGCGGGGCGGGCGCGGCGGGCGTGGCCGGGCGCGTGGCGGGCGGGGCGGCGGGGCCGGCGGGGCGGGGTGGCGGGCGCGGGGACGACGAGGCCGGGGCGGGGCCGCGCGCTCGGGCAGCGGCTCCGGCAGCGGTCCGGAACGTCCTCCTCCTCCGCCTCCGCTTCCTCCTCTTCGTCCTCCGCCCCCGCGTCCCCGCCGCGCTCCGCCTCCGCCTCCTCCTCGGCGGCCGCCTCCTCCGCCTCCGCTTCGGCCTCCGCCTCCGCCTGCGCGGCGGCGTCCGGCGAAGGCGGCGGCGGCGCGCGCAGCTGCACCTGGCGCTGCGGGGGCGGCGCCCGCTGCTGCTCCTCCTCCTCCGGCGCCGTCAGCGGGTGCTCGCGGTGGTGGCGCGAGTGCTGCCAACACAACAGACAGAACCCACCCCGTTAGAATGGAAAATTTTTCAGATCAACACACGGTCTGTCAGAAGGGCTTAGTAGAACAAGGGATTCATTGTTAGGGATTCCAGGCGCGTCAACGGCTGAGGTCATTAGTCCCGTAAGTGTAGTACATGTTTTTCATTGGGGGGGAGCGATCTACGGCGTTGAACCACGGAAAACTGTCAATCAGAGCAGCCGACCGCTGGAAGCAATCAGTGCAGCCGACTCTCCTCCAGACAGCGACTGAATTCTATCTAGCTCAAAAGCTAGTGTCGAAAATTCTGCCGCCGTCGGGACTCGAACCTAGAACCTCCAGGTCAGAGGCACTGAAGTGATAGAACAAGGGACTATCCCATATTTGTTTGTGAAATTAAGTTATTACTAGGGGATGTACTTATATGAAAATATATAGTGTTTCAAACTTTAAAAGTGTACTGGGTTATATCATGAAAGTTCTAAAAATAACCTCAATATCTCAAAAGTAGATCAATGGGGGATAGCTGCTTGTTCTACTGAGCCCTTTAATATGCGACACACTGCTGACTCAGGAGAATGCACACTCAGATCCAATTTTCTACACTAGACAGAAGAATTGTTACGTGGATAAAGAGTTACGTCTGCCAATGATAATTGACTTATGCAACACACACTGCTGAGAAAAGAGAGAGTGTTCCAGTGCTGCCAGATAAAAGAGATCTCTCACTCAGTCAGATAGACTTTCATTAAGAGAGAGAAAGATTGTAGCATTGATCAACCTCATCTTGAGTAGTTGTATAACGGAAAACCGAATTAAGCATTTAAGAAAGCATATTCAGTATGCCAAACACTTGCACTCAGGTCAATAAAAGAGTTACATGTGAACCAAAACTTCCCTTGTCAAATTAAAACAACTGCAAAATCGAGTGCTATAAGCCCAAAGGAAAGCACTCACAGCCAGTTGCACGGTGGTACCGCGTACACTCAAATTTCAAACAGACCACAATGATAGAAAATCTCAAACGTCTGTCTGTGTAGGGAAAAGTCACATAAATCTAAAGGAACACGCGCCGTCTGGTTATCTTCCGTTCTTGTTCATTTTGTCACACGCATAAATGTTCCAAAAGGAATACATTAAGCTGAGGAGTTCTTACAAATGACAATTTATGTATTCTAAATAATTAATTTTGTTGCGTTAGGTTAGGTTAGGTTATTTGCTGGATCAAATGTTCTTCATGCTATTCAGGTTCATCTTAAGTTAATCTTTCTTATTTTTTCCTTTATTTAATTTTATTCATCTTTGTTTCACCGTAAGGTCTTTCATAGGTTTAATACTACACAGTTTTAACTTTGTACACAAAATTTGAAAGGAATCCTTTACCTTCTTTAAAATATATAATATTCTATACGACTACTTTACGTCAGGTAATTGTTAAATGAGATATGAATAGTAACTAGAAATGTTGGAACATCAATTGACGCAATCAACCAAATTGACAATCACTTTCGTGTTACAATATTCACACAATTCAGATTCACTTCTCATGACACTATACATAGCAGTTAAGAAGGGACACTCGACGTCAGAAGTGAGCGACGGACACAACATTTTTTCTTCATAATTCCGTAAAACATTTTAATTTTATGCAGATGGTTTGGGTTAAAGGTGGAGGCAAAAATCAAAAAGGTTTTTTTAAAATCTAAACTGTTTTGTAAACACCTTTATAAAGTTCTTCATATAAATTTATCTGACACAAGAAAACATCAGGATAAACAATATATAGGGCAAATTCCATTCAATTCAACAACAATAACTCAGGAGAGAAAATTTGCAACTCTTAGTGTGTATATTTTTCCTCAACCTGTCTATTAACATTAATGTTTCAGATTTGTCAATGTATGAGGATCATTTCAGAATCACTTATGATGTCGCTAATGATGCAAAACATTTTCAACAAGCCTTTTCGCCCTTTAAAGAGCCACTCAAGTTTACATGCATATTCAGATTTCCGTATCATGTATCCGTATCAACACCTTAATGCAGTTACAACTTGCGTGTTTGTAAATTAACTTGACGAAACGTAAAAGCGGCGGAGAAATACGAAGTGGAGGAATTATAGACAGGAACAGACATTAGCAAGTGCGAAATTTTCATAAAAATAATTATCTTACTCGAGCATTACTATATTAAAGAGACAACTGAGAATGAACAAAACCTGTAAACCACATATATTTATGAAGTAACAATGAACAGTTAAAAGGTGCAACGTATAGGCGTGGGAGTGGAATTTCTGCATGTATTCTAGAGCTCCGGAATCCTAATCATTATTGTATAATAAGTTAAATTCTAAATAAAGGCAGAGGCGTGCGTAGAAACAAACGTTCTACGCAAAAATTGTAAACAAGAAACATTAACTCACATATAATTGAAAATATATGCATCCACAAAAGAGCAACGGATTTTGGATCTTATCTTTTGTCGTGTTTCACGATCTTATCTTTTGTCGTGTGAAGAAGACTAACTATAGCGAGAACACGGAGAAGAAGTCGAGAACAGAAACAAGGGTCAATTCCAGCATTTGCTCTATCAGCAAAGAACACTGGATTAAAAAGCTCATCGAGATGAGAATCAGTGACCTAGAATATGAAATCTATCATTGTTTCTAGTATCTACTTCGTGTATACCATAGTTTACTGGTATAGACGTACTAAGCCACAGTAACGAAGAATTACTAAATTATATTATGCGAAAATAAGCAGAATTTCCATTTTTAATCTAATTTAAAACCGATTGTTTCAACAATTATCCTTATTCATTCATAGAAATAGAAAGTATTGAGCTTATAATGATTTAAAATAAATTGCATCATGGTACAAAATACTAAATAGTTCTACGGAAACACATGTACGGTAGTCATATGCATTTATGAACAACGAACAAAAATGTATATTGCTGGCATAATTTTAAATGGACCAGTAAGATATAAAAGGTTAACGACATCCAATTAATTACTCTCGTCCACAAAATTATCTCGGTGGCTTTCATTTAAAGGCCAAAACGAATGTAATTGAATTATTCAGACAAAAAGTAACGCACAGACACCGTCGCAAAAAGTACCAATAAAACCTTCCAATTGCAGTGAGACCACTGACATTTCAGGTTTCCAGGCCATTAATGACGAATAACTCTGTCTCTTTCTCCCTCAAAATACATAAATTACAGTTCCAATACCTCTTTCAATTAAAATTATTCAATAAAAAGTTCTCATTCATTATCGCGTGGCGGGGGCAATATCCGGGCCGGGCCGGCGACGGCGGGCGGCTGGCATGACCCGTACTCCACGCATGAAATGCTTTATCAATATATCATGGCCTTCGGCGCACCGCCGCCCGAAATTTCGAAGTTCCAGCGGGGACAGGGACACGAGCCCCAGCGGGAGGATGAGGGCGGCGCGGCGTATTCGCTCTATAGAGAGGGAGAGAGCGAGAAAGTGGCAGAGGAAGAGTGGAAATGTGGGTAGCATGAAGCCGGCAGCGGAGATGGTTGTTGAAGTGGAGCGGGCGAGAAGTGGTGGGCAGAGGAAGTGTTGGTAATGATAAGGTGGCGGAGGTTTCGTTTGTGGAAGTGGGGCGTGCGGGAGATGTGGCAGAGGCAGTTTAGAACTGTTGGTAATTGAAGCTGGCGGCAGCGTCGTTTGTGGAAGTGGGGCGGTGGGAAAGCGGTGACAGAGGGACAGATGTGGTGAAGAGGAGGGCCTGTTTTGGGGAAGGGAAGACAAAAGTAGGCAAGGTTAGGCGCAAGAAGGGAGAGGCGAGGAGACGCAAAAGAGAAGCGTGGCCAGTGATAAATAGTTGTGGCGGAATACGATGTGGTTCGGAAGTGTCTTAAACGTGCTGATGCGATGTGAAGGACAGAGAAAAGAGGCGAGGAAGAGTAATTTTACGACAAGCAGGAAAGGACAGCTCAGGGGCAGTGCGAGTGCTGAAGAGGAAAGAGATTGCGGAGGGAAGAGTGACAAAGAGGCAACGGTACGGATAGGGAATTGTCCGAGTCGGGATTGAGAGAGGCAGTTCAGAACATCAACTGATGACATTGCAGTGACTTTGACCGGGAGGCCCTAGGATCGAGTCCCGACGGTGGCAGGATTTTCGACACTAGCTCGTCAGCTAGATCGTATTCAGTCGCTATCTGGAGGAGAATTCTAGCGGCCGGCTGCTCTGATCGGTAGTTTTCCGTGGTTTCTCCGATCAACACCAGGCGAATGCCGGAGCAGTACTCTACCAAACGGGCCACGGCCCGCGCGTGATCTTTCCTTTCTCTTCCTTGTCTTATCTTCACCCTCTTATACACACACAAAAACATACACTAAAATACCACACATGGCGGGAGATCCCTCGAGATCTTAGAGCTTGCCTCTGTTGGGGCGGTGCCCCACTGGTGGGAAAGTCCTGGTTAGGGAAAATTCCACTAGCCGACGAGTAGGTCGGCGCCGGATCTCTCCGACCAGCGGTGGAAGATCACCGCCACATACCAAAGAAACAATACGCAATTCACTCACGGGACAATCAGTCGGAGACAGGCGTGTCGAAGAGCAGCTCGGCGACAATGTACGTGGCACGGAGAGAGGAGGAGCGTGGCAGAAACAGTGTGTTGGGTAGGCGCGTAACAAACGGCGCCATCGCGCCGTAGGAGAATACGAGCATCTGGGAAGAGATGTGTGACGGTGATATAGTTTGCGGAAAACTGGTGGCGGGAAAACGGTAGCGGAGATTACGTGTCCAAGACATGTGAGTCGGGTGTTTTATGTGTGCCAAGGATATGTGTGATGGTGATGTGTGCATCGGAACATGTACGTCGGGGATGCGAGTATATGTGTGACGGGGAAATGCGTCGCGAAGATATTTGTGGCGAGTAATGGTGGCATGGAGGGCGTGGCGAAATGGAATCGAAGGGGGCGGGAGGTAAGAGGTAGGGAGTAGGCTCGCTGGGACAAGGTGAAGAGAGCGAGGTCGGGGTCAGCGGCCCGGGGGGGGGGGGGGCTGGCGGGGGGGGGGGAGAGGCTGTTTGAGGGCGGGGCGGTTTGGGGCAGGGCAGTTTGAGGGTAGGGCGATTTGGAGGCGGGCTGTTTGGGCGTGGAGCGGTTTGGGGCAGGGCATTTTGGAGGCGGGAGTTTGAAGCGAGGCAGGTTGGGGCGGGAGTTTGAAGCAGGGCGGTTTGAAGCGGGCGGTTTGAAGCGGGCGGTTTGAAGCGGGCGGTTTGAAGCGGGCGTTTGAAGCGGGGCGGTTTGAAGCGGGGCGGGTTTGAAGCAGGGCGGTTTGAAGCGGGGCGGTTTGAAGCGGGGCGGTTTGGGGGCGGGGCGGTTTGGAGGCGGGGAGTTTGAAGCGGGGCGGTTTGGGGGCGGGGAGTTTGAAGCGGCGCGGTTTGAAGCGGGGCGGTTTGAAGCGGGGCGGTTTGAGGGCGGAGCGGTTTGAGGGCGGAGCGGGGAGGGTCGTGGTGGGGAAGAGCGGGGCAGGGAGTGGCGGGGGGGGCGTGGTGGAGAGAGGCGGAGAGGGGCGGGGCGCGACGACGCGGAGTCGACCCGTAAGTTGCCCTTCGGTTCGACGTGTGAGCTCCCGCAACAAACTTGCCGCACAAAGCGCCCACTAACAAACTTGCATGGTCCCCTGCGAATAAGCTGGCTTATGAAACTTCCCTGACGACAACTTATCTTTCCGACGTTTTATGGCCTCAAAATAAAATTCTTCACCTACCCGAAGAGGAGATCTATCTCCCTGAGGTTACGAATCTTGCTAAAGTTTTTAACTTATGTAGGCTTGCTAAGAGCAGGTAAACAACTACATAAATAAGATAAGGTATATTCATCAATATTACGTCACATTATTTTCCTGAGATACTACTATTTATACTTTATGTGGTCTTTATACTAGCAAAGTTTGAATTTTTGATATTCCTTCTTAAATTTAAAATAAACTAGTTGTTCTACAGAATAACACAAATTTTCTCGCAATTCTTGGTTGTCTAATTTCTTTCGCCTATGCTCTTATTAGTAGAATGTTTATTTAAGAATACTACAGAAGGATAAATGAGTCCTATAAGCAAATTTTCATTGAAAAATTTAGAGCCGTTCTTGAGAAAATATCGTTGGAACGTTTCTGAAAATGCGCAATTTGTAGCTCATTTTCACATAGAAGTCTTAAGCTTTCGATAATCTTCATCAGAGATCATTTGAAGCAGTTGTGTCCACAAATGCAGGAATGTACAGAAATTGCCCATTATGTAAATATTAACAAAATGAGAGAGATAAAAAATACTTTTATGTAATTTTTGAAAAATCAATAGAATATTCAAAATGGCGTTAAAGTAATTTTATTCACTTCATTTAGCACTGTCCGCACAAAAATTTTAAGAAAAAATTGATCCATTTTTCGGAAAATCTTGTTTTTAAATTTAATTAATTGTACCCATATTTCACTCAAAATTAGGCAAAAGCTTTTTACTTTTTGAAAAAATGTAAGTTTTCTCTATTCAAGATATAATTTTAAAGAACAGGTTTCATTCACAGGAAACATTTCTATCTTCAATACTGAAGATGTGGAAAGACGCCGAAAAAATTATGATCTTTTGCAATTTTTCAAATTTTAATTATTTGAACAAAACTGAGATCTGCGACCTTTCTGTCAGTGTGTCTTATGCTATCCGAGGACTACGTTTAATCAAAACATTTGGAGACATTTTAGAGGAAAAATTGAAAATGTCCTTGATGCTTCACGTAAACTATCCCTCAAAATTAAAACATTGTTTCCAAATTCAAGGGGCGGTGATATACGCCAGATCGATTTTAAAATATAAATTTTTGCTAAAAATTCTGCTTACAGTTTAGCCGCTAGCGTTGTTCACAGACAGTCGGATAGACGGACGGACAAACGTTTTGCTACTAACTAATTTTTCGGTATCAAGGAACCATTAAATGTGGATTCTGACTACAGAATGTGATAGAAGAAGTAATTTTCTACACAAAGCAACAGAAATTAACCACTTATTCGGCATCAGGCACCTCAATTCAAATTTTCCTGCTGAAAAATCACTATTTTTCGCCACAACATTACATGACTCAATACTTTATGACCTTATACTTTAATGCGAGAAAGTTAAAAGAGTGATATACATTGTTAGGGCGATTAAATAATATTACCTTTGCCATTCAACATTTAAATGTTTCGGGATGTTTAATAAACTTATTTTTTTGGCATACCGAATAGATGTCATCTTAAGGAGTATTAAAGATTAAAACTGTTTATTTCTCATCCGTAAATAATACATTTTTAATGATAGAATTCCGTTGAAATCAGAAGTGTTCGGCGATGACACTCAATCCCTGTATCCCTTACACGCACCTCAGATCGCAAGAAGCCATACACAGAGGATCAATGCCGGATGTGTAGTTTACGTGTTATGTTCAGAATAATTGCACGCTTTTCACAAACAGATTTATTACAATGAACCACAGAAAGTACATTGGTCACAATTCCAGAATCCAAAAGAGTATACCATGTCACAAGCCAAAATCAAAAACCAAAAGTCCGGGAGATGACCCCAAAAACGAGCTATGTCAATCCAAGAAATACACCAGAATGAACCAAAATTATTGCCGGGCCTACACTCACTTCTACACGGTACAACCTCCTCACTCAAGTTTACTCAATACACGGTTACTAGCGCTCTGAATCTCTGGCTGGCGGCGCTCACTTTTAAAGCGGGCGGTGCCGCAGACTCCCTGCACCGCTCCTGGCTCTCCGGCCAGCCTTCCTTCTAAGCTCGGGCGGCGCCTTTTCCGCTTCGCCACCTCCGCCGACTTCCTCGGTCGCCGCTGAGCACTGCCACCTTGGCGCGCTCATCAAACGTGGTTATACAGCCGCAACACAACGTATCAACATTTCTTCCCTTCCGTAAGAAAAAAATTCACTCTCATGTAATATCTTCAATATACTGTGACCATCCGTTTGCCGAGGTCTCGGAAAACGGAGCACATCAATATTCAAGAATAAGATGAGCTGTTTGAACGCGCGCCAACGCGCATGAATACAATCCGAAAATGAAAACTACGAACTATATCCGTAAGGGAGCGTCTCGGTAGAGTATGCGACACCGAGAGTCGGGAGAAAGAAAGCTTTCTTTTCTGAAGTAACAGCTGGAGAGTGAGGACCTACCGATCACGAGAAGGCGGCACCTCGTACTGCTACGGACTTCAGGACTGCATCTACGATAAAAACTCTTCAAGACATTCGAGGAGGTAATTATCATATTACAAGGCATTAAAACAATTCATCAGGAAAAGGATGAAAGTATAAGTGACGCATTTAAAATCTTTGTAAGAGAGAGGAGTGTGAATAGCATGAAACTAACGAGGCCATTCATTTCTTTTCTTTGCAGTTTTTTTAATTTTGTATTTATTCTTCTTATACGATAGACTCAGTTGTCGTATTGTAGATTCTTTTAAATATGGAATTAAAAGCTAGTTACATTCTATAAAAGAATACGAAAAGAGTATCAACGGAAAACGAGACGGAGGCCACATCGTGAGTTGAACAACGGTACTGGAAAGGGGCGACCGTGCGGTTCTGCAGAGGGCGGCTTTGCTCCGACCGAGCTGCAAGGACAAGGACACCGAGCGACTGGAAGAGTCGACGCCGTAGATTTCTCTACGCCGTGAAAAGACACAGTAAGGTCGTGCCAACTTGAACAATTTGTAGATATTAGAAGGAATAATTTGTTTCGGAAAGAAAGTATTAGTACAGGTTCTTTATACCGATATTCTGTAAAAATAGAATCAATCTTTTCTTTCAAGAAAAACTTAGCTAATTGTAAAGTTGCAACTAGGGAATTTACGACTGGAATGATTAGGCAAAGTTTTAAGTATTCTTTGAAATTGATTTAAATGAGAGAAAGGAAACAGTGTAGTTAATTATTGAGAGTGTAAGTTGTTTTCTTTTTTTTCAGCAAGACAAAATTCTTGTATATGTAAAGTGTTTTATGTTCATTGACTGTAACAGCAATTTAATTAGAATATACTTAAGTAAGTGGAAAGTGATTCGACTTGAGTTTCTGATTAAATGCATTCAATCCACAACGGCCCACATGACCCTGATCCCCGCTATTCTAATTGTATTTTTTTATTTTGCGCCCACCTTGAAAACCCATTCTGAGCTAGCCGGCGGAGGGGTGGGTCGCAATACTGATATCAAAACTACATTACAGATGACATTTGATTTAAATTTCAATAAAATACTCCAATGTTATTTCAAATTCCATAATACTATGCATCAAATATTTTATTTCCCTTCTCGCACATACTTTTACACTAAAAATCAATTGCGTGCAATGTAAACGCCTCTCGTCACAAATAACCGATCAAGAAAGGCTGATGCATAGAATCAATCGATTTAATTGAATTGGTGATTAAAAGCGCTGTGCTCGCGGTTCATGTCTTCAGTTATGTCAGAGGGGATGTAATAGCCATGATGCTATTGAAAGTGATGTAGTACGAGAATGGGTGAGCTATGCGTCGGTACATACATACTTATTCACTGGTTAGTTGAATAAAGATAAAAAGTTTGCCTCTCTGGAATACAGCTCTGGCACATACAAGTATGGCTTGGTTTGGCTGTTAAATATTGAACGTAGTATGGATGTAGTATCTACATTTACTGCTCGATAAAATGAGAATTCATATCTGTTATTAATTATAAGATACACTTGTGGCTCAGGAAGTAAAAGCTCTACGCTAAGTCAATTTGATACATTAATACTACGATATATTTTTCAGTTGCGAATCTAAAATGAAACGAGGAGTTAACCAAATTCGTAAACAGTAGCAGATCAAATTTTATTTACAAAAAATAACAAAAACGTTTTTTCCCTTTTGCTAATTGTGAAAAGATAATTACGAGGTTCATAAAGAGATGGGCATCTCAGGAATGGCAAAATACTTCAGAAGTAAAATGAAAACAAGTTCAGTGAGAAAACATATTTGAACCCGTGCTGAGCTTTCGCATTTAACTCTATTTCCTGCGCTGTGTGGCTTAATTGCTCAGTTCTTTACAAGTACTATTTTATGGAAAAGATAATCACAGTAGATCATCAAATCAATGTACACGTAGATAAGTACGGAAAGCATATAAAAAATTCACGCGTTTATCAAAATCAAGACAATTTCATGTTCCAAGAGTGCAAGGCTTACACCTGCTAGTGTGATTAATATTGTTACAGGTCCAAGCACATCATTTAAAGTATACAAGTACACTCCGTAGATTTTCGTAAAAATGGAAGTCACAATTGGGATCAGGTTAGCAAATTACGTTTGATCAGGAAAAAGCTCAGAAACAACTTTCGATCAATTGCATTTTTCAAGTCTACGATTTCCAAGTCTTTCCTTCTTTTTACTTTATTCAGCAGGCAACATTTATACTTCGTGTCCGATATTTAAGGATAATAATAAAATAAAATTCAATTCTATAAGCTTAAAAAATAAAACGAAAATAGAAAAATAACACTTTATTAAATTTTGAAACTTCGATACACAAATTGACACATTTCAATTATATAAGAAATAAAATTATATAAGACAAGTTATCAATTCACGCACCGTAGAAACAGTTCATAATAAAAACTGCTATACAAAAATTATTTAAATTATTTGAAAGCTACTGTAACAATACATGATAGTTGAATAAATAGAATACCATAGTGAATTTCGAAATAGTTTAACTAAATCAAATATTCATCAAGTAAATATTCGCACGAACAAAGATCCGTGCGCTCTGCTACTCCAACTCGTCTTCTCCGAGGACGCATGCGCAGAGAAGCACTCTCTGCCACCACGGAGCGCGGGCTGCGCGGGCGGCGGCGGCGGCGGCGGCGGCGGGGCGGCGGCGGGGGCAGTGGAGGCGCGGTGCTGGCGCTGGCGGCGGCGGCGGCGGCCAGTTAGACGACGCAAAGCTCGCGCCCACAAGGACTCGCTCGCATGGGCTTTGGACACACATTCCTTCGGGGCTATTTCCTCCTCTTCAACTCTTTCGTCTGCTTCCTTTTTCACTTCGTTCAGTTCATGTTCGCTTTGCAATGCGGTTGCTCCCTCTCTTTCGTATTCATTAGGAGGAGCCTCGTGCGGCAAGTCTTTCTCAGCTGATTTTCCAAGGGTCTGCCACATGTGAAGGGCAGTCAGAATGTTAGTCATGGCACGGTAGTATTTGTCGAATTCTGTAGTTGTTTCCCAACAAGCAATAGATGTGCATGGAGATGTCTTCTTATTCACCTCCACCAGATGTTTCGTCCATATTTTGAGGGCTTCGTTGATATTATAATAACGTGTCTCGAGCTCCAGGGACACAGTTTCGTCCATGCATTTCATGAGTTGCAATTTCCAGTCATTGAGTTCGGTGATGGATATGTATACATTGTTAGTGTTGATTGTCATCGTTCCTTTTTCGTAATTCGGCGGAGGCCGATACAGAGTGATCGCCATCGCTGCAATGGACGGAGCGTCGCCGTCCATGTCGCCCCGGACGAAGTGACTGTGTGGGTTCGCTCCCAGCGCTCTCTCTAAGGAAGGTGCGTGCCGTGCCCTCGCTGCCTGTGCTCCTGGACGTTGCGCTTGCCTGGTGACGCGCAACAATCTAGCCTTTTCTAACGCCTTCGATTGTTAAGGGGTCGTCATTATCGAAGTGATAAAAGTGCACTGTCATTAAATTGAAGTATCTGCATGTGAAATCAAAATAACTACTTTTATATAATGTAAATTGTTATTTACATGGTATATTGGTTTACTTCTGATTACTCTTTTCATTGTTCAGAATAGAGAAAGTAATACTATACGATACTTTTACCAAGAAAATTATCTACTTTATTTAAGTGTTATCAAGGGACTGTAACAAATAACATTTTATCTCGGTGTATCAACCAATTTCCCACAATATTATTTACATCCTCGTTAACCTAAAACGTCTATCCACGTGACTTGTCCTTCAGCGATCCAAACAAATGGAAATCAGATGATGCTGAATCCGTGTTGTAAGGGGGATGAGACAACCCTTTTGGCGATGGTTCTACGTGTTCGTTGAACAGTGTGTGGACGTGCGTAGTCTTGCTGGAGAATCACATCTCTCCTCTGAGATCCTCGACGTCTATTTCTCATGGCTGGCTTCACCTTGTTCAAAAGCATATTTGAGTAGTATTTACTATTTGTTGTACGTTCTTCTTCTTGATAATCGCAAACCAATGCAACAGCGTCCCAAACACCGTCAATAGGACTTTTCTTTCTTATGCGGCCAGAACGATGTGTGTCAGTCAATGAGTGTCGTCCAAAGCGGAACAATTAAAAGACTTGGCATGTACACCAAATCCAGGGAACGCATATCAAGAATCCTGAAGGTCCATTCGAATGGGCACAGAGTAACGTTAGAGAAATTTCATTTTCAATTACAAGGGATGAAGAACCAAAATGTTAAACACCAACAGATCCGTAAAGTAAAAAACTCTGCCAGGAATACGCATCAATCCCAGTGAGATTCCAGTGTGTGCAAAATGTCTGTCAAAACATATTCTATTTCTTCTGGAGATCCTAGAAAAATATATTATCGAAAGTGATCCGTGAAGAGAAGCCATGTCGAGGGAGTGCTGGGTAATCGCTAAATGGGTGAATTCTTGCTAAATGGGTTAGAATGCATCGAAAATTCCTAGGCTCAGTAAGTTGTTTTAATTTAAAAGTTATGTGTTTTTAAAGCCCCACTTTTAAATTTTCGGATTTGAAAGAATTGATATAAAGCTAGTAGAGAAAAAAATGTTTATATAAAAAGGTTAGTTTTGTTGTTACATCATTTTTAAATTTATTTAATCATTTTTGTGACAACATACTTAAAATATAAAATTAACTAGCAGAACCCGGCAAAAGTTGTCCTGCCCTCTGTCTTTTCACTCTAACTTTATCCCTCTCTTTTCCCCCTCTCTTACCCCTTTCCCTCTTTCCCCTCTCATTTCCCACTTCTCTCTTTTCTCCCTTTATCCCATTCTATTTTTTTTTTTTTTCTACTTTTCCCTTTTTTTTTTTTTTTTTCCTTTCCCCTTTCCTCTCTCTTTCTTTCCCTCTTTTTCACTTTTTCTCCCACTCCCTCTTTTTCCCCTATTCTTACTTTCTTCTCTCTATATTTCCCTCTCTCTATTTCCTCTCTTTCCTTTTCTCTTTTCTCTCTTTTCCTTTTCTCGCTTTCTCCCTCACTCCCCTCCTAACATTTCCCTCCTTCCTCCATCTTTTCTTTCCTCTCACTTTTACCATCTTAACCTCTTTCTCTTTATTCTTTCTTTTAACCCCCCCCCTTTTCTGTCTCTTTTTCAACTTTCTCACTTTTAACCTTTTTCTTTTTCCTCTCTCTTTCTTCTCTTTTTTCTTTATTGTCTCTTTTTTAAATCTTTACTTCTCTCTATTTTCCGTTTTAATTTTTAATTGCGCTCTATCACAGTCTTCTGTTTCATTCACCCAACCACTTTTCATATTATAAGATTTTAAAAAAAAATCTGTTCGATTTTTTTAAAATTTTCTTTTATACAAACCTTGTTCTGGCAATAACGAACACAAAAAACCAATTATTCAATTTGTGGCAGTCGTTCAAATGTTGTGCGCTTACACACAATTCAGCGATTCATTTTTATTTATATAGATTTTATGTGCGTTATTACATTTCATGTTCTCTATTTAGATAGGTACTTCATGTTGCTGTTTTTTATTGGTGTATAAAAAAATGATGGTAAACATTGGTGTGTTCTGTGAAAGCCGAGTATTTTAAAAGCTCCTAGTCAAGTAACATTGACAACTGTAGTATCGTTGAATTAAAGATATCGAGGTAATGAAATCTACTTTTTGCATTGAATGACCCACATTCTCTTGACTCAAATATAAAAAATAAGATTCATTATTAGGCTACTGAGAATTACGCTATAAATAAGGTGACGTTAATTATTGCTCTGATTAATGAATTCTTTTGGATCAAATAATAAAGTCTCTCCACTCGTTCAAGTCATTATGCATTTCAAATCTCAAACCCTTGATAACACTAAATAAAGTAGATAATTTTCTTGGTAAAAGTATCGTATGTATTACTTTCTCTATTCTGAACAATGAAAAGAGTAATCAGAAGTAAACCAATATACCATGTAAATAACAATTTACATTATATAAAAGTAGTTATTTTGATTTCACATGCAGATACTTCAATTTAATGACAGTGCACTTTTATCACTTCGATAATGACGACCCCTTAACAATCGAAGGCGTTAGAAAAGGCTAGATTGTTGCGCGTCACCAGGCAAGCGCAACGTCCAGGAGCACAGGCAGCGAGGGCACGGCACGCACCTTCCTTAGAGAGAGCGCTGGGAGCGAACCCACACAGTCACTTCGTCCGGGGCGACATGGACGGCGACGCTCCGTCCATTGCAGCGATGGCGATCACTCTGTATCGGCCTCCGCCGAATTACGAAAAAGGAACGATGACAATCAACACTAACAATGTATACATATCCATCACCGAACTCAATGACTGGAAATTGCAACTCATGAAATGCATGGACGAAACTGTGTCCCTGGAGCTCGAGACACGTTATTATAATATCAACGAAGCCCTCAAAATATGGACGAAACATCTGGTGGAGGTGAATAAGAAGACATCTCCATGCACATCTATTGCTTGTTGGGAAACAACTACAGAATTCGACAAATACTACCGTGCCATGACTAACATTCTGACTGCCCTTCACATGTGGCAGACCCTTGGAAAATCAGCTGAGAAAGACTTGCCGCACGAGGCTCCTCCTAATGAATACGAAAGAGAGGGAGCAACCGCATTGCAAAGCGAACATGAACTGAACGAAGTGAAAAAGGAAGCAGACGAAAGAGTTGAAGAGGAGGAAATAGCCCTGAAGGAATGTGTGTCCAAAGCCCATGCGAGCGAGTCCTTGTGGGCGCGAGCTTTGCGTCGTCTAACTGGCCGCCGCCGCCGCCAGCGCCAGCACCGCGCCTCCACTGCCCCGCCGCCGCCCCCGCCGCCGCCGCCGCCGCCGCCGCCCGCGCAGCCCGCGCTCCGTGGTGGCAGAGAGTGCTTCTCTGCGCATGCGTCCTCGGAGAAGACGAGTTGGAGTAGCAGAGCGCACGGATCTTTGTTCGTGCGAATATTTACTTGATGAATATTTGATTTAGTTAAACTATTTCGAAATTCACTATGGTATTCTATTTATTCAACTATCATGTATTGTTACAGTAGCTTTCAAATAATTTAAATAATTTTTGTATAGCAGTTTTTATTATGAACTGTTTCTACGGTGCGTGAATTGATAACTTGTCTTATATAATTTTATTTCTTATATAATTGAAATGTGTCAATTTGTGTATCGAAGTTTCAAAATTTAATAAAGTGTGTATTTTTCTATTTTCGTTTTATTTTTTAAGTTTATAGAATTGAATTTTATTTTATTATTATTCTTAAATATTGGACACGAAGTATAAATGTTGCCTGCTGAATAAAGTAAAAAGAAGGAAAGACTTGGAAATCGTAGACTTGAAAAATGCAATTGATCGAAAGTTGTTTCTGAGCTTTTTCCTGATCAAACGTAATTTGCTAACCTGCTCCCAATTGTGACTTCCATGTTTACGAGAATCTAAGGAGTGTACTTGAATACTTTAAATGACATGCTGGAGCGTGTAACAATGTTAATCCCACTACCCGGTGTATGCCTGGCACTCCGGGTACATGAAATAGTCTCGTTTTTTATGAAAGCCTGAATTATCGGATCACTATGCATATCTTCTTCATATTGTGAAGGATTTTCGTTCAGTATCATGTTGGAACACACTTCAATCAAAATCGAGATATTGCCTTTTATAATTACTAGGAGGCATGCTTCGGTTGGTGTGGCATATCTCGTTACTGACCCAGTTCCTTCAAATAATACGTCCTTTTCAAGAATTGTGTTAAATACAACGCTCAAAATCTAGAATATATATATATATATATATATATATATATATATATATAGAGAGAGAGAGAGAGAGAGAGAGAGAGAGAGAGAGAGATTTTAAATGTCATAAATATATTTATGTGTAATGAATATTACTTTTGTAATTCGTACACATTTTATATCACGATTTTATTCTATAAACAAACAATTCTTCAAAATTCAAGAGTGTCAGGAATGTTTGGCCTGCGTTGGATTTTCGAGAGTTACCTTTCATTCATAATTCTAATTCTTGATGTGTAATGAACGTCAAAAGGTCTATGGGTAAGTTGGGTTAATAGTAATATAATCAGCATACAGATTTATGAAATTGCTTTGAAATGTACAATAGGGGGCGTTCTAAATTACTTATCTAAAAGTAATATTAATGAAAACTCAGATTTGCTTACAAGAAATAATTTATATTCAGTGTATAAATTTTCAGTTCACTAAGTTTCTATAAGTATTCAATGCGGATTCCTTTTGTAACTCGGCAGATTTCGTGTCTGTACAAAATTTCTTTCATGATGCGTGAGGGCAGGTCTGCATATTCCTCAGCAAGCGCTCCACTGAAGCTTTGGTGAAGCTCATCGTTAGTTGAAGGAAGTGGAGAGATTTACACCTTGTTGGAATTTGTTAATCTTTGTTTCATGAAATTTGGGAAACAGTATAAATTATGTAATTATCTTACCCTGAACCAAAAATCGTGCAAAAAAGGGTGGTTTTGGAATTTCAAGAGTTTAATTAATTAAACTCTTAATAATTAATAATTTTAATCATGCACATCCGAATTTAAATATAATTTATGAATACAACAGTTCATCTCTCATTTTGCTGCTATTAAGTAGGCATTTTTCAAAATATTTTTAATTATACCCCACGTCCAAATGTTTCCTAAGACTTAATTGATTGTTTTAGAAAAACTATTGATGCTATTACTCTCATAATTGAGTTTAACGTTTTACTATAAAGACATTAACATATTAGAAAACAAAAACGATCGTAATCCCTACTGTTATAAACTCTATATTTTGAGTGGAATTTTCCAAGTGTCATCAATATTTCAAAACTCATGTATCATAAAACGTAATGATTTTGGAACCCAGCTTATTGGGTACAAACGGGGCTGGGAGATTTTCGAAAGAGAGAAAAATATTCGTTGTGGAACGTCACGTTAATGGCAGGTAAAAGAATCCTGGCTAATATGACTGGGAAAATAAAACTCTTGTCTAAAATAAATCCACCGACAATTTTCATTCTAATCAATAGTCGTATTCGTTCAGTCACGGAACGATGCAAGTGACGGAAAAGAACTACTAGTTTCTCATCTGCAAGGAAACTTATGAAACGACAATTACAATTGGATATATGAATATTTTACATATGTATTACAACACTTCTGTTGAATTTGATACCAAACAAAGCCCTCTGAAAATGCAATTTTTAACACATAGAGATTCCTCTTAGACGATTGCTAGTCATAACAAGCTATTTCATTTAAATTCCAAACGCATTTTCATTAAAAGTTTAGTTTCAAAAGCGTCGTAAATGTGAATGAGAGGAAAGAATGATATTGAAACATATATGGACATTAATTTCGAGGAACGACAATTTAATTTTCAAACCAGCATAGAGAATTCAAGACATGACATTGTACTCTGATACCAGTTTTTATAAATCTATAAATTTCAACTCTTTTATTTGAAGAACAAAAACAAATAACATAAAAGGAAAGATAAAAAACAGTGCGTATTCAGGAAATTATGAACGTTCGTTTGAATTTAAATGTTTGTTATCATAAAATTAATTCCAGATATGCTTAAATTATGTTTTACCTTGTGCAATTCCGAAATATGTTTCATATCACTTTAAGTATTATCGCAATGTTAATAGTGGGAACGAATTTGCACTTTTAATTATAGTATTAAAAACGCACCTGCGTGACGAACAATTGGAGAAATTCCCACGAAAAAGTAAATTTGCGGCTGAGTTTCCCGTCCAAAGCAACAAATTTTAATACGCAAACACATGCGGATAGAGTGTGTGCACAAATGCTGTGCCAGACAGGCTAATTAAAATACTGCTCACGGGAGGCTGCTTCCTGTGCACGGTCGTGCAGGCGGAGCGCGGTTGTCTGACAGCGGAGCCCCGCCGCCCCCGCCCCACGCCGCCCCCGCCGCCCCCGCACCCCCGCACCCCCCGCCCCCGCACCCCCGCCGCCCCCGCACCCCGCCGTCCCCGCGCCCCGCTGCCCCCGCCCTGCCACCCCGCCGCTCCCGTCGCCCCGCCGTCCCCGCCGCCCCCGCTGCTCCCGCCACCCCCGCTGCCCCCGCCGCCCCTGCCACCCCGCCGCTCCGTCGCCCCGCCGCCTCGCCGCCCGCCGCCCCGCCGGCCCGCCGCCCCAACCCCTTCCGCCACCACCATCCTACCGTTCCCACCACCCTGCCGCCCCGCCGCCCTGCCGCCCCCGCCACCCTGGCGCCCCGCCGCCCCCACCACCCTGCCACCCCGCAACCCTGCCGCCCCGCCGCCCTGCCGCCCTCGCTACCCTGCCGCCATCGCCGCCCTGCCGCCCCTGCCACCCTGCCTTGCTGCTGCCACCACCGCTAACGTCGCCCTCCGCCCGCAGCCGACCACCATCCGCCGGCCGCCCCGCACGTTATCCATCCACACAGAATGCAGTCACTAAGCACCAGCCGCTAAACCAGTCATAATCGCGATGCCTGGCGCTCGAAGCACAAATTCCAGCAACAAAGTCATCCAATGGCTTTACAGTACTGAAAACTGACTTAAAGAAGTATGAGATTGAATCTAGGTGATACGGTGAAATTAAACGATGTAATTGATCAGAAATAGGGTCTTTGTATAAAATTTAGTTTTACTCTTGTTTAACTGTCTATTAAAAGATTATAATTACATTATTTATTTTTTGTAAAAATTAAAAATTGAAAATTATTGAATAACAAACATCTATATATATTCTCACAAAAATTATTACAACAGTTATTTTAAACACAGAAAACATCGTATGGGTGATGTATTGTAACAAACCGATGTTTCAACACAATCGAGTGTTAACAAAAATAACATTTCAATACATGAATTAGGTAGAGACTCAAATATAGTGAAAGACAAATTTACCAGAATATGCACACACGATAAACTTTGTAAATAACGAGTAATGCTGTTGATAATCAATAAACATAAAATACGCAGGCTCTTTCTGATATGCTAGCACAAAGCAGGGTTTTAACAATCGAATAAAAGAGAAACGATAGATATTTTTAAACACGCAACGTTACAATAATATGATTGGCGCATGCGTCAAATACACACTAATCCAATACTACTCTCCATAATTTAATTTTCCATTTCTGACGGCAAATCCGCTTATCAGCCATGAAAACGAATAACGGATCCGATGACATCGATCGAATACTCGTTCACCCGACCATCATGTTCGTTACGCGGGCTACGAACAGCAAACATTTCTTTGAATTTCGCTAAAATGCGCGCGCAATATTGAATCCAGCTAGTGCATCGTGAAAACTCGGAACGCACTGTTTTGTAAGCCTAATCAACTAATTTTTCAATCGAGTGATTTTAATTCACGTCTAAAGTGCTGGACGTCATGGCACGAGTGCCCAGGGACTCGCACCGACGAGGCGGAAACTTAATTAGGTTAATTCCATCTTCCGCTCCAGAGACGGGGGCCATTTAACGGCGCTGTTGTGCCGTGTGGCAGCGCATGAATACATCAAACGCAAGGTGACAACGAACCCCCGGAGAGGCGCGCGGGGGCGGAGGGATAGGGTGGGGGGGGGGAGATGGTTTGGAGTGAGTGGCCGCGAGCGGTGTGCACATGGTGGCTGTCGAGGTGCCCTTACCACTGGGAGTGGGCAATGAGTAATGGAGAGTGGGCAGAGGGCCGTAGGCAGTGGGAAGGGAACGGGTGAGGTGTCTCAGGACATCAATTGATGACACCGCCGTGCCTCTGACCGGGAGGTCCCAAGTTTGAGTCCCGATAGTGGCAGAATTTTCGACACTAGCTACGTAGCAGGGTCAAATTCAGTCGTCTGGAGGAGAATTCCAGTGGCCGGCTGCCCTGATCGGTCATTTTCCGTGGTTTCTTCGATCAATATAAGGCGAATGCCGGAGCAGTACCCTCACAAAGGAGCCAGGGACGAACCAGGACGCGCGATTGTTCCTTTCTCTTCCATGTCCTATCCTCATCCCTTACTTACATTTCCACTCACATGCTCTACGCTACCACACATGCCGGGAGATCGGTCGGGAACTTAGAGATTGTCCCGGCTGGGGCGGTGCCCCGCTGGTGGGAAACACCTGGTTGTGGAAAACCCCGCTAGCTGACGCAGGTCGGCGCCGGATCTCGCCATCCAGCGCGAGATCACCGCCACCTCCCCAAACTTGTACTAATCTTACGGGACTAGTGACATTAGCAATTGTCTCGCCTGAAATCATTAACAAGCAATCAATGAGAGTGGGAAGGGGGTGGCGGGCTGTGGGCAGCGAGCAGAAGAGAACTTCAGTCTAGGGATTGTGAATGGTGGGAAGTGAGAACTAGGCACCAAGCGATGTGCAATACTTGTGATAGTTATTATAATTACTATAATTAATTTAATAATTATTTTCCGCTACGCAGTGAGTAGTTATGAGAAAAACAAGGCTTTTTAAAATGTATTCTGTGACAAATTCTGACCGCTCGTAAATCTAGATGAACCTTTCTTATTTTTGAATATTCTACAAAGTATCCTGCCTTGTTTTACCATTTAACTACGAAAACATTAGAAGTCACAAAAATACAAACTATTTTTTGCCACCTGAGAAATCAATATGTCTGAAAGAAATATCGCAGACGCATAAAATAAAGATTTGTGAAAATGGATCTCATATCCGTGTGTGAGTTCCATTGGCACTATCTCACGAGTTCCATTGGGAATTACGCCGCTGTCTCTAGTAGTAAGGAGGGCGCCGCTGCAATACATCGCCACGACTGCACGACCAGCTCTGCTGATGGCGCGTGCCGCTAGCCAGGGGCCGAGGGTCGGGGACCGTCGAGTTTCGTGGCGGAGACGCGACCACGAAATGCAAGCGCAGGCGAACGCAGCGGAGTGGGGTAATGTGGGTTGGGGCGGGACAGAACGGAGCATGGGCTTGCGCGGACCAAGAGTTCGGGCACTGTGACACGGGATAGGATATAGCACACGCGGAAGGATGCGGAAGGGCAAGTTGAGTTGGGACGGGATATTGCAAGTGGGTGGCTGACGAAATGAAACAAGGTGACTGGGGATGGACCAGAGCATCACTCCGCGCCGCGGGGTGGGTAAATGCTTGGCAGGGCGGAGGATGACGGGTAGATATCGGGGGAGAGTAAGGGACAAGAGGAGTCTAAGAGCAGAAGAGAAAGGACGGAGCGAGAAACGAGAGAAAAGGAAAGGTGGTGTGAAAAGACGGAGAGGATAAACGAGACTGGGGAGCGTGTTGGAGGGAGCGGGCAAGGGGGGGAGAATGGGCTTGGAGTAATGGGCGGGCGAGTGGAGCGGTGGAAGCGGGGCGGGGAAGGAGGCGGTAAAAGCTGGGTGGAGGATACGGGGCGGGAGAACCAGGGTGGGAGAAGCGGGATAGGAAACGGAGCGGGAAAGCGTGTCGATGGATGCGGGTCGGATGAAGCTGGTCGGAGGAAGCTGGTCGGAGGTCGGAGAGTGGGCGGGGAAGCGGGGGGTGGAAGGAAGGCGGTAAGGAAGCGGGTGGAGGAAGCGGGTCGAGGAAGCGGGTCGGAGGAAGCGGGTCGGAGGAAGCGGGTCGGAGGAAGCGGGTCGGAGGAAGCGGGTCGGAGGAAGCTGGGCGAGAGAAGCGGGCGAGAGAAGCGGGTCGCGGAAGGCGGGGCGGGGCGGGCAAGTGGGGCTGTTGGAGCAGGGCTGGGGAGGGTTCGGGGGGTGCGGAACGGGGAACCGCTGTCGGGGGGGGGGGGGCCCGCAAGGGGGGGGGCGTGGCGCCCAGGGGGCTCGCGTTGCGCCGCCCGAGTGCCACGCGCGCGACGGCCGCTCAGTGACAGCCGGGAAGGAGACGCAGAGGGCACCAGCCAGCGGAGGGGCCAACGCACGCCAGCAGGTGGCCCTTTGGGGTTAGAACATGCGGTGGCGGCGGCCGATGCTTTAATGTGGAGGGACCACCTCCGATGACGATGACAGGATGCTGATGTACATATGCAATGAGCCAACGGTCGTAGTAACACAGGTCGATGCCAGGGAAACCAATTTAAATATTCAGTAAGAAACGGTATATTTTGAGAGAAGTGGTTGGCCGGACGATTGCAGCGATATTTGGAGTCTGGGATAAAGAAAGCGATAATAAATCCGTCGTGAGACGAAGTTTTGAGTGCGGAGCGGGTATTCAACATGGCGGAATGGGAACTTCCGAAGTTATGGGTTAAGATTAGTTAACGATGAGTTTAAAGGATGGTTTTGCTGATGAACTCTGCGTTTGAAGGATAGCGAGCTGTCGATGTATCAGGACGATTGAGTTTGGGGAGCGACAAAGATGGAGACATGGGGTTAAGATACAGTGGACTGCAGTGTGGGAGGGAAGAGGAGCTTCCTCTACAAAGGCGGTGGTTGTGAGGACAGGCGGGGTTATTAGAGGTATGGTTTTGGGTCGTAAGCTTGAGGCACAGGGAGTATGAGGCATGGTGGAGCGGAGTTGCAAGACAGTCTCGTTGTACCGGGAGCGGTAGCTCAGTGCATCGACTGATGTCACTGCAGCACCTCTGACCGGGAGGTCCTAGGTTCGAGTTCTGAGAGCCGCAGGATTTTCGCACTAGCTTTTCAGCTAGGTTGAATTCAGTCACTGACTGGAGGAGAATTCTAGCGGCCGGCTGCTCTGATCGGTAGTTTTACGTGGTTTCTCCGATCAACACCAGGCGAATGCCGGAGCAGTACCCTAACAAACGGGCCACGGACCGCGCGCGATCTGTCCTTCCACTTCCTTGTCCTATCCTCTCCCCTTACACACACACACACACACACACACACTTACACTAACAAGCACTACACTATCACATATTTCGGTAAACCGGTCGGGAGCTTAGAGCTTGTCCCGGCTGGGGCGGTGCCCCGGTGGTGGGAGAGTCCTAGTTAGGGGGAAACCCCACTAGCCGACGGTAGGTCGGCGCCGGATCTCGCCATCCAGCGGGGGAAGATCACCACTATCTCACGAGAGACAAAACATGCACTACACTAACGGGACTAATGACCACAGCAGTTGACGTACCCGGAAACACGAAAAATCAATCAATCAATTGATAGCCTCGTTGCGAGACGTGCGGTTATTGAATTGAAGGGTTCCAGCTCGGAACGGTTGCCAGCGGTGGCGGCTGCTCTATAGGGATTCTAGGGCGCGCCCATCCAGAGACAAATGAATCACGAGGAAAGTTGCACAACGATTTTCACTAATTGGACTAGTTTAATTTGTGCATACCATCAGCCCAAGTTTTGATGACAAATTTAATTTCATGCGCCCGCGTAAGTGAATGTCAGTGTTTTTAGAATGAGCGGCATCGCGGTATCGTCCGCAGCTGGGAATGCTAGGCAATGAAAGCATGAGGAACTGTATTGGTACTGAGAATTGGGTGGAGGAGGCGTGTTGCTAAAGGGGTTTCGTTCAGCAGAATGCGCGCGTATTAAATAAGCTAAAAATATCAACACTTTCATCTAATTTCATATAGACTGTTTTGTTTGTAACAAATATTTTTTAAACCAGTAGAGCTACAACACCAAATTTTTTCTCATTATTTGTATTGACTAAGCAATATTATAATACTAAATGAGCCTGCCAAATTGTTTTCAATCTGCAAATGTTTTTTCTCCGCGCCGAGATTCGAACTCATCACCTTAGAGTTACTTGAGCCGGACAAGTTTTCTGTCAAAATCTCGCCAGTTTTTGCCGCTCGATTACAATGCTTTCTCTTTCTACTTACGTAAAAGACGGTAAAGTAAATATATATTTGTATAATAGTATACCTTCTTTTATCAACGCAAAAGTTTTTTTGGCCAAGGATTAATATCCCGTTGCTTAGAATTCGGTCATACACAACCCGTTAAATTTATATTCCAGAGACAAAACGCGTCTGATTCTTCAAATACAGGGCGGGCGGGCGGGCGGCGGGAGGGCAAGAGGGCGGGCAAGAGGGCGGGCAAGAGGGCGTCCAAGCGGACGGGCAGGCGGGTGGGCGGGCGAGCACGCGGGGGGCGTGCAAGAGGGCGGACGGGGCGGCAAGTGGGCGGGCGGGCGGGCGGGCGGGCGGGCGGGCGAGAGGGCAAGTGGGCTGGCGGGCGGGCGGGCGACATGTCAGTCTTCAGGTGGACATATTGAATTAATGACGTATCGCCAACGGCGGCGGCGCTCCCCGGTTACTATGCAAATGCTCAGTGGCCACTGGAGGCCGCCTGGCCTGAGCTGAGCTCTTCCATTATGGAAGTGGCGTCCTCCTGCCGCCCGATGCGCGATAACCTAATTGCAAATTTTGCTCGGGCGCAGTCGTTCTGCATTGATGACGTTTCAGATGCAGTCACGCAACGTGTTCCATTCACTTTGGATATTAAACTTCTTTATCGGATAGGTCTGGCAGTATTCAATATGCAGCGAGAACTTACGAGCTTATTTTAACGAATGGACGAATTGTAACGAAAGTTTCTCTAAGTTATGTGGTTGTGTTGGATTATGTCGTTGATTACTTTTCATTAAAATTATGTGAATAAAAGCCTGTGATCTACCTCGTTTGGGCTTAAGAAAATAATGAATAAAGATTCCGTTCATTTTCTCATTTATATAAATAGCAAACTAATCTTATCATCTTAAATTTAAATATTTTAAATCTTCATTTGAATCTTTTCATTAAAACTTTATTTAAATGCTTAATTTTTAAAAAAAACATAATAATTGTCATAATATTTGCTTTGATTGGCTTTTTATCAATTTCTTCAAACCTATTGGATTATTTGTTAGTGTAACGAAAAGAAGATCTTTAAAGAAATGTTTATGAACAAAATTATTCCACAAAAATTCTTTCCGACCATTTCAAAAACTCGACATGCTAAATTGAGCAGTATTTAAAATTTGAGTTTTTGTTACAGCTTCATAGATTATCGTAATAACTTATTTCGAAGGAGATTAAAGATAACTAACAAAAAGAGAGGAAACCCACATTAGAACCAGCGGTTCCGCTTTAAAGCATTTAGTAAACGGCCATTTATTCCCATCAAATTTGCATATCTAAACAGTTCACATTCTCCATTCTAAGGTAAGCCTAGAAGTAAATTATACAACAGATTAAATTAACGTTAAATATATATCTTATAGAAAGAATGTACTTAAAGGGGGTGTTACAAAAGGGGTATTTAAGCATGGAAGTAGAAGAGACTCAGGTTGGAAATTGAAACAACTAAATGAACTGTACGTTATGAAGTAAGAGACTGGATGGAATAATGATAATCATAATAAACAAATAAATAAATGGAGTAAATAAGATAAAAAGTAATATATATTTCAAAAAAAATAAATGAAAGAACAGCTAATAATTTAAATGAACAAACATAGCAGTTCCAATCAAAATGTGAAAATGCAAAATGTGACTTGTCTAATGCAAAAGATGTCGCACGTAATATATATCAAATAACTGCAAAATACGAAAAAACAAAACAGAACAAACAAGGCGAGCAATAAATGAAGAGCTGGGATAGCATAACTGTTACCTGCTTACTTTTGAAAAATTTTAATCTGCAAAACTAGTAAAGAGCTTAGAACTGCTTTTACAAGACTATAAAATCCCTGATAGAGCAAGCAAGGAAACCAAGAATGTGATTAGAGGCAGAAACAAGAAATAAACCCTAGAGAGAAATTCGACAGGTCTTAGAAGTGATAAATGGTTAGTGAACTTGGTGGGATGATATAATTAAAGGATGGTGAGTGCAGTGTAGTACGCAGGCAGACAAATGTTTGGGATGGAACTCGTGTAGATACTGCGATACGTTCTTCGACAATCTAGATGACATTTTAAAGGATACAGTCAAGCAAAATGAGAGTAGTAGAATAAGATGAACAGGTGGTGCAAGAGGTCAGTAGATTTGGATTAAGATATTAGCAGTTGAGAAATGAGATGATTCATCGCAAATTAAATAAATTTCGTGTAAACTATAAGGATGAACTACAGCAACAACTATTATTATTATTATTATTATTATTATTATTATTATTATTATTATTATTATTATTATTATTATTTACTTTGTTCCAGTTCATTCAACAGTCAAACAACCAAAACAAATTTTATCAGGACGGATCAACTTCAGTATATAAATAGGGCAATTGTCATCGTAAATAATTAAATAGAATATTGAAGAATAAAGTTAGTGCATTGATGACAAGATTATTTGCCGGGTAGTACGAGATAAATGCGCCAGAGAACTCATAATCGAATGGCATAACCACTAATACCCCACACAGCCGCAAGTTACTGGAATTGGCCGCGGGAGTCACTAGGAGAGGCGAACCCAACAGTGACGCCGCCTGTTAGTTTCAAATGCGTCGCATCCATCAAAAGCGAGCGCTGTCAGCTCGAGGACCACCGCCGCCGCCGCCGTCCCTACTGCCCATTCCGCCGCCTGGAGACTCTGTCACCCTCGCCACTCGCCATCCCCAGCCTCCTTCCCACCGCCCGTGCCATCGTCCCCTGTTCCCGCTTGATTGATTGATTGATTTTTTTAGTGTTTCCTGGCGCGTCAACAGCTTTAGTTATAAGTCCCGTAAGTGTAGTGTATGCTTTTTTCTCGAGAGATGGCGGTGATCTTCCCCCACTGGATGGCGAGATCCGGCGCCGACCTACGGCCGGCTAGCGGGGTTTCCCCCTAACCAGGACTCTCTCACCAGCGGAGCACCGCCGCAGCCGAGACAAGCTCTAAGCTCCCTACCGGTCTCCCGGAGTATGTGGTAGTGTAGTGAATGTTAGTGTAAGTGTGTGTAAGGGGGAGGATAGGACAAGGAAGGGGAAGGAAAGATCGCGCGCTGTTCGCTTGTTAGGGTACTGCTCCGGCATTCGCGTGGTGTTGATAAAAAAAACACGAAAAACTGTCGATCAGAGAAGGCGGTCTAGAATTGTCCTCCAGACAGCGACTGAATTCGATCTAGCTGAAAAGCTAGTGTCGAAAATCCTGCCGTCGTCAGGACTCAATCCTAGGACCTCCCGGTCAGAGGCGCTCCAGTGACATCAGTTGATGCACTGAGCTACCGCTCCCAGTCCCAGTTCCCAAAATCTCGGTCTCCTCTACTCTCACTAACCACCCACTACCCACGCCCCCCCCCACCTCGCCACCCATAACCAACCGCCCACACCGCCCCCGACGCTCCGGCAGCCGAATCCCGAGCGCGCCATTCCGTTAATTAACGCGCGGTCCGACTACTTCATTCACCAGCCTCCCCGCTGGCTCTCGGAGCCGTTGGCCTTGCGAAGGGAGTTCGAAATTGCGACATCCCCAGGCCATTTTTGATGACGCGCGTTTCTCCAATTGCCCCCCGGTGATGGAGGGCAGAACGAAAGCCTGATTATAACAGTAATAACGATTTACTCTGTGTCCATTTAGCAGTTAAAAAAAAGCTTCTTATTTTACGACAGTAATAATTTTTCCATTTCGTTCAAATCTTCCTATAACGCTTTCACTTCGCGCAATAAATAATCTCACAAATGTACGAGTAACAGGCTGGCGAATTCATTAAAACATGAATGAACTGGCTACACTACATTACAAAGCAAGTAAACACGGAAAATCAAGGGTTTCTCGCTTAGACCATTAGTCTTTCACTTCTGTAGTTGGGGCTCTCGGTAAAACAGAGAAATTGATAGAAAAAGCATGTTTAAAATGTATTTTTCTCAAAAGTTTTTGTTTTTTTTCTGATTTTTATTTCACATTTCAAGTGCTTCATGAGATAACTAGTCACTACACTGAGCATATGTTATTTAAAATATGGAGCACTACAAAAGATACATGACTTTCAGACACATAAATGTTCAATTACAATATCTATTTTCTTTTTTTGGCTCAATAAGTCAACGAACACTCATCACTTATGCGCCGACATTAATTCACGTTAGGCGCCTAACCTCAAATAAACCTCCTTGGCATACATGAAGAGCAAAGAACATGCATTTCAAACCTTCCGCACTCAAAACAACCTGCGAACCTCATGGCAAAGAGTAAAACAATGTAATAAGAACTTATAACATTTTCACCTACTTCGCAGCGTGATAAAAGGGCGCAGCACTATCCAGGCCGACGGGATAGACAAATTCTTGGAAGAGAGCTACTTCCTATGACGCCGAGCCGTTATCTTGCATTGTTTCAACCAACAGCCGGAACTTGATGGCCTATCACGTCGCACACGAAGCAGAAGACTCTTTCGCATACCTCGACGTTGTTATACTTGGGTTTTTCTAACGTGGCGGTTAATGGTAGTATCTCCAAGATGGATTTCGGCACGAGATTTTGCGTCTTTCTTGGTCCTGCCGCAAGATGTCGCATGCGACATCAAGCAGTGCTGCAGATCAAGCGACTCTAGTGGTAGGACTGAGAAAGACTCAAAAAGTCGTGCCGAATTCCATCTTGAAGATAATACCCTCAGCCGCCACGTTAGAAAAAAAAACAAGTTTAGTGGTTATCCATGTATTTTATTTTTATTTATGTCAAAAACTCAAACTGTGTGTGACCTGCTACAGGGAAAAATGTATTCTGTGCACATTTTCTTAATTCTAGAATCCATATCCTAAGCCGCATACCAGTTGAGTTTTGAATACAGAAAGAAATGAGCGTTTTCTGCAAGGATTGTTAACAAAATATTCGCTGAGATGTAATAAAATATATTTTCAAGGGTAAATCAGCAACAGATTAGGGCTCTTATCTCTCATCAAATACATCATGATGGAATATACTGTGACATACCCATATGTCACATTAAAATAAAGTAACATTTATTTGTAGACAATATGGTGGAACATGCATTACGAAATATCACGAGAGCTAGAGCTTAGCAACGACCGTGAATAAACAATGTAGTTTTTGTTTTTCTAAATGCATTAAGAGTTTTTGGATGCCGAAAGTAGAAAATTTGGGATTGGGCGAAGAAGTTCAAAAGACGATCAAAAGGTCAGCTACACCAAAATATAACGAACGTATGGATTGGCTGGGTGAGAGAAGGACGGTCAAATGTTATGAAAAAATGAAGGTAGTTTTAATACGAAGTCTTCGAGGATGAATCATGCAGAAAGATTTCATTCTGCTCTGAAACGCGCTTCTGAACTGATCGTATGTTCGTGAGAGGGAACGAGTACAATCGAGATAGAATTGGGTTATCAGTGAAATTTTAAGGACAGTGAATGATATTGCAGATATTTTGATGTGGAAGCAATATTGGTGTATAAATTGGAACTTTGTCGGGAGTGGTAATCGAGTTCGGGACTATGTCATAGGACGTAATCGGGACTGATAATTTTGATAGTTGGAGACCAGCTTGGATAGGGGCAGGAGAGGATTTCTTGGAACTTTGGACTACGGCAAGATCGCAAGATATTTCGACTGAGAAGTCTACGAGGGACATCAACGAAGAAAAGATAAGTTAACCGCGGTATAAATTGTAAATTGAAAGAGATCTTGATCAAAGGCCTAAAAAAATTGTAAATTCTCTAAATTGTTTGCAAAAGGCAAAAAAAACTTTGTTGAATTTTGTTTTTAGAAAAGAAAGTGATTTTTCATTTAGTCAATCCAAACAGTAATGAACTAGGAATAGAATCATTCTATTTCAGATTCCCAGCTGCGCTGTATAGTCGGCGGATCCTATAATCCATTATAGAGGTAATAAGGATTATAATATATCGTGACCCATTGACCCAGCAAGCCGGACTCTAAGATCTTTGAGGTAATAAGGATTATAATTATATCGTGACCCAATTATGAAGTTGCATTTATGTTAAAAAGTAAAACAAAGGTCCATCTCAGCATTTGCTGAAAGGATCAGGGAAAATGATCGAAAAACTTGATTGAGATGACTGCCATTGAACCAGAAGCTGAGGTACACTATTTGTTACAGGTTATTTAGAATGATACAGCCCAAATGGTAAATAATACATGAAATATTGTTATTAAAATTAATATTACTTTCCATTTTGATGCTTGCTCTATAAGTGTATAAAAACAGTTATGCATAAGAAAAATTTTACTTAGGACTTACAATTTTGTATCGATTTTAATCGTTTAATGTAGGTGTAGTAAAATAATGTACATGTATTGTAGTGCATTTTTTTACAGTGACAGTTGATACTGTCTCGTGATGAATACTAATTCTAGCTTTAGATTTTGGCGTATGCTAAAATATATTCCCGCTCGTAAGTCATTTTTGACTAAAAACACTGATACGTAAATCAAGACACATGGTAATCGCAAAAGTTCTGGATGAATAAAGAGAGGCTTACAAGAATCACGTGAGTGGGATTTGCTTATTATTCGAACAATTCTTTTCTGTAATATAAAAGTTTTAGAGCTATAAAATATATTTCCCCAGAATATTATGCCATATCTCAGTTGGGAATGAACATTCGCAAAATATACACAACGATCAGTATGAAGGGCGAGTGAATTTGAAAGAGCTCTGAACGCGTAGCATGATGAACTTAATTTTGTGCTCAATTCATTTAAATGGACATTCCATTTGAGATTTCACGAAATTGAAAGACCTAAAAATTTGTTACTTTACATCAGTGAATGACACACCGTTAATTTTCAAAGGAGTGCAGAATTGTTTATTTGAAATAGAAAATGCAGTGAAACAGTTTTGTTTTCATTTACTATTAATTTGTTATTTAGGAGTCAATTTGAAACATCTAATATTGTACATTTACGTTTACTATTGCAAAGAATATTTGTATCATCCTCAAGAAACTGTTCTTCTTTTTGAATTGTTGAGGGCATGTCGTTTACGTATAGTAGGAAGAGAATAGGGCCTCATATCGAACCCTGCGGGACTCCATATGCAATTTGCAATGAATCGCAAAGGTGTGTACATGGCGTTCCATCATTCCAATAAGATGTTTTTATTCTCTAAGATAGCTTTTTAAAATACGCACAAAATCAATCTAGAGCAATAAAAAGGATTCCATACGAAGGTAATTTTAAAAGTACAATATTAAGACTAATGCTAATGTTAAGGCCAATCAAACACTTTTGAAAGGCCTAAAAATGCTCAAAGATTTATCAAAATTCCTTGGCGGCAACGTAGATATTTTACTCAGAACGCACTCGCACGAGAAGGCAGCAGATGTGTGCAGGCACGCAAAATTAACTGCAAGACAGGTGACACATAACATCTCTCTTAAAATACTTAAGTGTTGGAAATCAGATTCCAACACCGACGTGTCATGTGTGCATAATTGTTCCATTTTCAGAGTCCAGAACCAATGAATGCTGTTAAGAATCGCTGGCGACATAAAAATGTTCAGTTCTCCCAGCAAATGCTAAACAACACATTTCGATGCCCGAACGACTCCTAATGGATTGTCTAACAATTTTGACGCTCCTCTAGCTATCATAAACTTTTTCAATAACATAACATGTTCGATCAGTACCTACTCAAGTCTAAGCTCAAAAGCAACACATAATTACACGTATGATTACTTTAAATTCACAAATTAACTATTCACGACATTGCTTGAATGTTACCAAAATAAATTTAAAAATTTGTAATAGGTCCAAATGTTAATGTTGAGAGGTATATTTACATCCTGTGTTTTCATCCACCTGTTCTATCAGTCACACATTTAGCATGTATATTATTAATTTCAGTAATGATAATTTTGTTGGCAACGAGAGAGAATATTCAAATGTCACTGGTACTTTAATACACTAATTTTTAAAATTAATAATTGTTGTAACTGGAAATTGAAATTTAATGTTCCATTATAAATTCGCGTATTTTCACAAAATTAACAAACATATTTTATTAAACGCATGAATTGTTCATTTATTATGACTATTGCTTTTGACACAAATGACATAATTACCACAAATGACACAAATTCCACAAATTCACGGTATTCATTTATTGTCACTTTAATATTAGGCCTCTCTGCAACCCAAATTTATTTCTCGAATGGTGGTACATTGTTGAGCAATAGTGCTGTAATGTCACAACTGCAGTATGGTGTAATATTGCATAATTTTTCAACAAAAATGTTTCTGTATTTTTAAACATATTAAAATTGCATCAACGTTTTAAAAATAAACAGTGAAATGAATGTTATGAATGGCATATGTTATGTATGCACGTGCTTGTTATTGGAAAACTTTCTAGGTTTCCGACAAAGGGTTGTTTTGTCACAGAGAGCGGAACCGCTCATTGTTATTCCAGACCTACGAAGCAGGTAAAAATTAATATGCATTTATAATACACGAAACATTCTCGTTTTCTAATTGTTAATATATTAACTGTAATATTTGGAGACAAAAATATTTTCAAATGTATTAGTACGATTAATTAAAAACCTTATTTTTAAATTAGTGTAAATGCAACAACAATCATATCTAGAAGGAAATCGAAAGAAATGCACTATTTTTTCTGTCCTTAGACTATTAGGTGCGGGTTCCGGTTGAAAAGGATGGCCCCATTGGTCTTCTTTACGAATCTACCTTTTTGCTCCTTAATCCGATTCCATCATTCGTTTGGTCTCCACCCGCATCATGCTCATCACTCCACTTCCTTACTTCGGTTTCTTTTGGCAGTAAGTGAGTTTCCTCCCTGACGTCTTTTATCAGAAAAATCTTCCGCCACTTCCGATGTAGTAAACAAAAAGGGCACGGACCTACGCCCCTCAATGTTCAAAGGCCCCGATTGTTCTTTAAAAAATATTTAATAATAACTTTTTCAAAAAATAAAATAAAACACTTATAATAAGTTATTGTGATGTATCAAAATGTCGAACCATTTTTTTTTTGACATAGAATATAGGGATGTCAGTAGACGATTGCGAGGGGGTCACTATGTGACAAATATACAACCGGCGTTAAGGATAATTTTAGTTAGGTTGAAATGACAGAGCAGAGGCGGAATAAGCATTGTTTTGAGAGACAAAAGAAAAAATATAAAATTCGGATGCTTCCGAGTTTTTAGAAGAACATTCATTCGCTTGAGAAACGCGGTGATGAGCGGGTCGGCTCCTATATATTTTACTAGATCGAGGAAAGACTGTAATTGACAGTTGTATAAAGTTAACTATTGTTTGTTGTATTAGGATAGAGCGTTCTTGTAGGAAGTAAAATTCGTGTCTAGGGGTCCACCCGAGACGCAAGTGAGGGAAGTCACGGATTATAATAGTATCGCCGGGAGAATTTGGAACCAGATCGGGACATTAGGCGAGGACTTTATCCAAAATAAGATTCTGCTGCGTCGACGGAGAAGGTTCTAAGGGGCGCCATTGAACGAAGAAGTGGAGAGCGCGCGAAGACCCACGAATGAATAACAATGTTTATAATTATTGTAATGAGAGAAAACTGGTCATGACCAAAGAATGATTCATTTTTGATTATCATTATAATAAATTCTAATTTGTTAAGTTGAAAGAAATCTGATTATCATTTTTCGTTACGGGCAATCCAGCATTTTAATAAGATTTTCAGATTCCTCGCCACTCCGTATGGATGGCAGATCAAAATTGGTTGCAGATAAATAGCAACAATTATGAACTTGAACCCCAATTAACTGAGTAGCACAACATAATTTTCGAAGAGAGATATTTAAATTACGTAGGAATCATTAGGTTTCAAGTGTAACCTTTTCCTGGCGCCCAAATTACATATATCAGTAATAATTACGAGTATGTTTCAAATTGGCACCAGTCGACGTCGGGCATGTTTCATTATGATGAATAAACTTCGGAAAAAAGTGGCATAACGGAGTGATGTGTCGCGCATCATTGAATAATATTTATAATATAGAATATTGCTAGTTGATGCGATTGTCACTCAGTAATGAGAAGTTTAATTTTTTTAACAAAACATGTTTTTTAATAGGAGGGGAGGCAAACTAAACGGTTAAAATCAGCTAAAGTAAGAGTAGGGGGGGGCAAATTAACGTAGGCTCAAGGATCCCCAAAGCTGTTAAAACGGCCCTGCACACAAATACTGGAATTTTGGCATCATTTTGAAATGTTAAATTATGAAGTCACATTCAATAGTTTAATGAATTGAAATGTTAAGAACATTTTGGAAAAATCCTAGAAAATTAAAATGAACTGAAAACTTATCAAGTAAGACCACTCCCATAAAAGAATTACTATCGTTATTTGTAAGGGACTACATACAATTTGACATAGCTTTAATGGCAGTAAATGTAATTAACATTTTATAAAACACTAGAGGTAACCTGTTAAAAATGACAGGACAAAAACGAACACCCATATTCAAAATTCATTATATTGAATAGCAGAGCACAATTTAATTTCTTTAATAAATTTAATGATGTTTTCGTTTTAAAATTTTATTTTATTTCAGTAATGGTTTCTAAAACAGTAGTCTGGGAATAGCAAATCGATTTTAAGTAGAACCTGAAGAACGGGCGAAATTTTCGGCAATTTGCTGTTTTTGTCACTTGTTCGCTCTACCTACGGAGGAATCCAATTTATTTACTATGATATTTGTTACAGTGATTTAGGTAAACTGTGTTCTCGGAACTAGAGGAGCTAAAACAGCATGCATTTTCTCGTCCGTATTTTCACGCAAAATTACGCGAAAAGTACTCAAATTTTCGAAAAATTGTCATAACCCTTTATCAAAATCTATCTATAAGGAACAGATTTCATGAAGGGAAAAATTCCTACCTCTTCATTGAGTTGTAGAGAGACATCAACAAATTTTGAATATTTGCAATTTTCCAAAAAATAGTTTTCAACGAAAATGAGACCTGTACCATTGTCTAAAACGTTCTTCACACTATCTAACGAGAAAATTTAATAAAAATCAAGTAATTTTTTTTAAATTTGGAAAATATTCTAGGGGTTTTATGTGAAGTATCCTCTCTTACAATCTTAAAATATCGGTTTCAAATTCAAGGGGCCGCGACATCAGTCAGATCGGTTAAGGAATGTCAATGTTAAATAAAATTGACTGAACGGTTTCAGCGCTATCGTTGTTCACAGACGGACAGACGGATGGACGGACAGACGGATGGACGGACAGACGGACGGACGGGCGGATAGACAGGCGTTTTGCCCTCATTCGATTCTTCGCTATCAAGGACTCACAAAACAGGGATTCTGGCTCAACGTATTAGAGGATGTTTCTAAATTTAGCAACTGGATTTATCCACTTTTTCGTTACCAAAGTCATGTAAAACGAGTTTTCTGCCGAAAATTCGCCGTTTTTTCACGCAGAATTACATAACTTTCTCTACTGCATAAGCGGGTGTGGGTGGGCGGCGGGTGGGCGGCGGGTGGGGCGGGGGGGGGTGGGGCGGCGGGGTGGGTGGCGGGGTGGGGCGCGGGGCGGGGTGGGGCGGCGGGGCGGGGTGAGCGGCGGTGGGGGGTGGCGGGTGGGCGGCGGGGTGGGATCGGCGGTGCGGGTGGGCGGCGGGGTGGGGCGGCGGGGCGGGGCGGGGGGGGGCGGCGGGGTGGGGCGGCGGGGCGGGGTGGGACGGTGGCGGTGGGGGCGGGCGGGGGGGGGCGGCGGGGCGGGGTGGGCGGCGGGTGGGGTGGGGCGGGGTGGGGCGGCGGTGCGGGGGTGGGGGCGGCGGGGTGGGGGCGTCGGGCGGGGGGGGGCGGGGTGGGGCGGCGGGTGGGGCGGCGGGGCGGGGGTGGGGGCGGCGGGGTGGGGGTGGGGCGGCGGGGTGGGATCGGCGGTGCGGGGGTGGGTCGGGGGGGTGGGGGCGGCGGGGCGGGGCGGGGGGTGGGGGCGGCGGGGCGGGGGGTGGGGACGGTGGCGGTGGGGGCGGCGGGGGTGGAGGGTTGGCGGCGGGGGAGGCGGCGCCGGTGGCTCGTTCTCGGCAGGTGCTCGGCGTCCGCCACGCGAGACATCAAAGGCCGTGGAGTGGGAGCCGCGGCCGGGGAGCGGTGGAGAGGCCAGCGCTGGACGCGGTGCGAGGCCTGGCGGAGGCGGACAAAGTGCCTATCGCACCGAGATGTGAGTACATACGAGGCGAGCGTTCGTGTCGACGGGCAAGAGACAGAAGCGTAGAACAGCCACGCGGTGGCTGTGGTGTCAGCGATAGGCTGTCGCTGTCACATGAACGTGGGATGTTGATAGAGGCGTGACGCAACGCGAAGGGTGTAAAGAGGCGAGGTGGTGATAATGAACAGTAGGTTACAGATGTAATGCTGTTTGGGTGTCGTATATATTTCTAACTGGGCCAACGATGGCAGTAATGCGAATATCGTACAGAGATGCGAATATACAGGAGTGTCAGATAGTACACGTACGACATAAACGAGTCAGACACGAAGTCGAGGTTATAGTATTCGGAATGATATCCCGGACGTAGGGATGGTGATGTTGACGGCATTATGCAATTCGAGAAAATTAGGATAAGTGGCGAGGTAATGAGAGCGTGTAGAATGTCAGAGGTAAAATGTATTGAGGGTTGGGTATCATCAAAGTCTGTAACTGGGTCAATGGTAGAAGTGGGTGGCCTCTGGATGTTTCCTACCGACAAGAGCTTATTCATGAGCATTAGAGCCACATACGAAGGGGAAGGGATGAAAGTGTCTGCGGGGTTGTGGTGTTAGTGCTGGACTGTCACTGTCGCAGGAACGTTGATGAAGACGTGGCACCACGCGAGAGATGTAAAGTGGCGAGAGGGTGAGAGTGGAAGAACTTTAGACTTTTAATTGTGATTGGTTGTCATAAATATTTTGTAACTGTATCAATGATACAACTGGATATCCAACAGAGACACACCGAGTACATATAATCGTTAGATATACGAATGATATTTAAAAACAAGAAGTGACTTGCATGACTGCGGTGATAGACCGTTACTCTTATATGGTCAGGGAATGGTGATGGAGATGTTGTTTAATTGATTCTAAGGGAAGCTGGACATAAGTACCGGGAGATGAATAGTAGGATAGAAAGTTTAGTTGAAACATGTAGATGAAGTCATCTCCGGTGAAAGTGGTATAACTGGATTGGTTTTTGGATACCATGAAGTTTGAAGATCTGTAAAAAGTGAATCGGATGTGGAAAGGACTAATGGGTTGACACGAGCGAAGTTATTTCACACGAGCGTCACATCCACGTATGTCGTGAACTATGTCAGAAACTCAAGAGAAAACGTCGCTGACATGGCAGATGTTTCCAGAGCTCCGGAGGAAATATGCAGAATACACAATCTCGAAAGGTCAGCGAAAATTGGAGTACCTGGCTGCGAATGGGGGGCGAACGGAAGTTGAGAAACATACGTTCAGAAAACGGAAAAAGGATAAGAGTTTTCTGTGTCGACGTACAAAATTGGATACACATTTTCCTGAGATGATAAGCCAGGTAAATTGGGAAGTGTAGGAGGTGGGACTTCGAAGGGAGAAGCGAGGACTTTGAAAGGAACATCGGAAATGAAACGCTGGGATTACGGATGTGCGATAAAAAAGTATCAGAACAAGTTGGATTGTAAATCTCGCGCGTCTTGGATATGAGGGCTTGACCGATTGGGAGAAAGATTAAACTAGCAGTAAAATAGACTGTAGGTAAGTTAAATAATTATGTAGTTTTTGTCAAATAAGAAAGATCAAGAGTCATTAGAATTAGTCCTTGCAATCAGTTAATTATATTGTGTTATTGTTGTAATTCACGATGTATTCATTTTGTATTTAAGTTTGTACACATTCAATTCATAAGTTCCATAATATATTATAATTAAAATGTTATAATTAATAGCTTCTTAATGATGATTAAACTTAGTACATTATTCAAGACGCTTAGTAACATTTGTGTATGAGCGGATGGAGTGATGCCGTCGACGGTTTTACCACTTGCAGGTGTAGAGAGAAACCAGGGTATGCAGAGGAATCGAGTGACCTCAGCGAACTGTCCAAGTATTGAAGAGTCCAGACAACAGCTGCGGAGACCTTAAGCTCAGTTTAATACTTTTGTATTATGACGCGACCTGAATGGTATGTTTTTTTTACCGCAATAACCGATGTTTCTCCTACACCGAGCAGGGAGGGTGGTAGCGGACGAGGCTGTCTCCTGCTCGGGATAAATGTCAGGTTGACGCGTACAGTGTAGCAGAATGCAGAAAACTCAAGTGGCATATGGGCTTGCGAGTCCGACCAATATATTTTTTCCTTCAATTCATGAACTTATCAACAAATGCCTACTAAAATTAAAATTTGAAATTAAATGGAAATGAGAGGGAATTGTGTGTTACAGAGAATTCGTGTTGATAGTCGGTTAGTTAGTTAATGCATTTTACGTGGCGAGACTCGGGCCATCAGGCCCGCTCTTCCGTCTAACCACGCAAATTTTGCTACGCTTCTTTCAACACCTAGCGGAGAAAGGAGGTATTATTTTGGGCGACGAAACAGGCGGATCTCAATTTTGCTCAGAGGCTTCTTTTAGGCTTCAGGATCTTTTACATGCAGTAAATCTACTAAATGGGACAGCCGGCTTTACTTCCCCGCCGAAGGAAGGCGTACGAAGGATTTTTCGCCCTTTAAAATCCACGGCTTCGATCGGGTTTGAAACCGCATACTCGGGTAAAACAGTCCGGTACGCTGACCGTTATACCACCGAATCCGCAAACAAGGTATTAGGTAAACAAAGACAATCGTGTCAGAGTTGATGGCGCATACAAGCCGTCCAACCTGTGAGAAGGTCAATAGGAACTGGATAGTAGTGGCGTTAGAAATACGCTATCACTGTTGTAGATAGGGTGTATTAACAGAGACGTGTCTTAATGGCATTGACGATGTGAAGGTGGCGGTACTTGTCAGTGAGAACAAGTAACAGGTTGGAGATGTATCTGTGTTGACGTTTGGAACCGATGTAGGTTGGTAAGTATCAAAGATGGAGACAGACAACTTGGCTACTCTTCCACAATTGTAAGTTCGTTTTGATACACTTGTATGCGTTAACGAGAAAGGGTCAGAAATGTGACAGCAAGGCTACGGTATCAGCGAAGGACCTTCACTGTCACAGGACCGTACGCGTTGAGAGAAGGGTGGAGTAACACAAGGGAATTAGGTGGCTATTCGTGCAAGTGAGAAGTATTTTTTGTGAAACAGCTAAAGAAAATGGATAAAGGTAATACCTCTAAAATTTGCATGTAATGTGTGATGATTCAAATTCGCGTGTTAAGTAGTGATGTTAACTTAGCAAAACAATCACCAACTTGATACAATGAGTTTGACTCGCGTCTAAGTAAATGGTAAAGCCCCGCAAAACATCCTTGAGATCAGTCAACGCAAAATTTATAACGCATTTCATAAGAAAATACTAATGTTCTCATGTTGATTTACTTTCCTAGGGTAACTACGATTACTTCTGTTTAATTAACAATTAGTATTTCAGTTTAATTAAATAGAACTTGGATTGCACACGCCATTTATCCATAAGCTTTAACTGTTTGTCAAATAAATAAATAAAACCAACAACTTACGTAACGATGACCGGGAGCGGTAGCAGTGCATCAACTGATGTCACTGCAGTGCCTCTGACCGGGAGGTCCTAGGTTCGAGTCCTGACCGCGGCAGGATTTTCGACACTAGCTTTTCAGCTAGGTCGAATTCAGTTGCTGTCTGGAGGAGAATTCTAGCGGCCGGCTGCTCTGATCGGTAGTTTTCCGTGGTTTCTCCGATCAACACCAGGCGAATGCCGGAGCAGTACCCTACCAAACGGGCCACAGACCGCGCGCGATCTGTCCTTCCCATTCCTTGTCCTATCCTCTCCTCTTACACACACGCTTACACTAACAAGCACTACACTATTACATATCCCGGGAGACCGGTCGGGAGCTTAGAGCTTGTCCCGGCTGGGGCGGTGCCTCGCTGATGGGAGAGACCTAGTTAGGGGGAAACCCCAGTAGCCACGGTAGGTCGGTGCCGGATCTCGCCCTCCAGCGGGGGAAGATCACCACCATCTCCCGAGAAACAACATGCACTACACTAACGGGACTAATGACCAGAGCTGTTGACCCGCCCGGAAACATGAATGAATCAATCAATCAATCAACGTAACGATGAGAATGATTGCTGGGTTAATATTATAAGTGCATTGGCGTTGACGTTCAGATGCAATATAGGTTTGTAAGTGGGTCGATAGGCTATTGAGTAACTGCGTACAACAGGTGGATACGCGTTTGCGAGAAGTGGAATTGCGAGAAGTGAGTGAGAGGCAGGCGAACGGACGGCCGGGAGGAATGCGTGGGCGGGGGGAAGGTAGGAAATAATTGTTGTGGTGGCAGATGTGAACACATTGCGGGCAATACTAATGATGGTGCTGGGCGCAGGGATGCGGCGGCAGTGACGGCTAGAATGGCTCTGCGAGAGACTCCGCCGTTTCAACTGCGCTGCTCGCTGCAAACACGCATTGAGAACCTCCCGGCATCTGCCACTCAACACAACTTGCTCTCACGCTATAATGGAGGGAAGACACTCCGCTAATGAGGACGCAAGGGGAAGTGAACTTTATTGGCTTTGTAATCGCTGAGAAACTATCAAGGTGTCAAGACCATATTATCATACGAAAAGCTAATTGAAACAATGTTACATATCAATTTATAATAATAAATAATAAAATGAAGTTACATGTATTTTTTATATCTTTACTTTCTTGTGTTATCATAGTTAGAAATATATAGCAGATAATTATTTTCCTAGTTAACGTAATACTTTTTTGTTTGTTCCTTTATTAATTATGATTATTATATTATTACGAATTATAATATTTATGATGCTTCTTTCATTCATTGCATGAAATGTTTTGGTCAAATATTTTTGAAAGAGGTTCTTTGTATAGTAATGCCTGCAAAACCGAATTTTCCAATGGCCTTTTCTGCTATAGACGATTGTTGGTATTGAATAGATTTGGAAATTAATACATAAGAAACGATTTTTCATGCAGATCGCTTTTTTAAAATACAGTATGTATTCATATCATTACAAAATTTGTTTGAAATATTTCTGAAATGACTGTCAAATATATCACTCCTTTCAAGTGAATTCATATTCATATTACAAATGTATTGTTGTGTTATAAAGAAGAATTATAATGTTAGAATGTTTATCGGTCACATGCGTCTTTAAGCCCTATTAACATGCAACACTGCAGGTTTGTTAAGTGCACTTGTATCTACCTGTATGTTAAGAAATTTAACATCCTTAACAATGGGGTTTAACATTCTTACCATCATAAGCAACCATCGACTCATCGCGAGTCGCAAATGTTTGTTAAGAAAAAAACATGGCGATGTACAAAACTAATCAGATTCAAACAATTCAGAATTAATTCACATTGGTTTGGAGGATAATTATTCTTAATTGTAATATTATTAATAGTACAAATAGAAAAATGTATATCAGGTAAATTTACATCATTTTCCTCACATTCCACCGAATGAAACTCTACTCCGGTTATCATATTTACTGACGATGTGAAAGTGTCGCCCCTGGAAGTCAACGCGGCAATTTCCTAACGGAACGTCGTTTTTTAAGATATCTTTAGGTTCAGGAAAATTATTTGCATCCATGTTTCTGGAACCACGGTATACGAATATTATTTACATAGATAAATTGCAAGCAACACCTCACAATATCGCACCAACGGGTCGCAGCAACAGAACTCATGTGTTTACTATCTCAGTAATGTAATAAATTTTCGCATAATCTGTGAGGATTTTGTGGTGACCGATAAAATTGTGAACATACCACGAAATGTTACAGTGTTATTACTAGGTATGTTAATAGCTATTTCTGTTGAGTGTGAAACAACATTTTAGAATTCATGCAAGTCATATACAAGATCCTATTAACACTACGCAGGAATTAAAAGCGAACTTGACAAACCGATTCGAGAGACATGCAACATTTTCTCTGTTTTAGAGACGTGACTTTTCCGCATTTTGATGGCAGGAAATTCATTACGTATTCAATAAAGGGACACCTATGTGGTCTCAAACGACGAGTCACTCTTACCATGGACACGCTTGCTTCCTCGAACATACAACAAAGCTTACTTGTGACGGTGATCTAGTGGCCGTCGTTTCTCCGATCTATACCAGGCGAATACCGGAGCAATACCCTAACAAACGGAGCACGCATCGTGCGCGTTCTTTCCTTCCTCTCCCCTTACACACAGACTAATATGCACTACACTACCATACATGCCGGGAGACCGGTCGGGAGCTTGGAGTTTGTCCCGTCTGGGGCGGAGCCCTGTTGGAGGGAGATACCTGTTTAGGGGAAACCCCGCTAGACGAGGGTAGGTCGACCGCCGGATTTCGCCTTCTAGGAGGGGAAGAACACCACCACCTCTCGATAGAGAAAAAATGCACTGTACTTACTGGACTAATGACCCTAGTATTTGACGCGCCCGGAATCACTAACGATCAATCAATCAATTGCGATGGTGACAGCCTGTTTAGCTACGACTCCAATCGGGAGAGCATTGAGGGAACAGCTGGAGGCCGCAGTGGCCTTAATGCGGCACAGACAGAGTAGCAATGCAGCGAGCGGAACTTAGCGACGCCCAGCGGCTCCAGCCGGCCCGCCCACCGGGGTGTGTCGGAAGGGGAGGGCGGGGCGAGAGGGCGTGGTGGGAAAGAGCGGCTGGGAAGCCCCCCAGGGCGGCGCGCGAGGCGACGAGCGCCGACGCGAGCGCGCCACCGGCGGCGACGCGAATCCGCTCACCCGCAAATCCCGTCACGCCCACGCCCACGCGCCGCCTATCCGCTCGCCCAGCGGCGGCGCAGATTTCATTAAACGGCGGCCGGCGCTTCACTTAGCGCGTCCGAGCGGGTGCGAGCCAAACCAGCCCACCCGCACACCACGCCCACTCACCTACCCCACTTATCTCACCTCACACACCTACCCCCACTCACGTCCTCGCCAGCGCCCACTCGCTCCGCCCGCCCGCCCGGGGAGCACAGATCAAAGTTTAATTGACAATCAACGATATTCCGCAGCCGACGGCTGGGAATCGATTGCTGGAATGCGGCGGCTTCGCGAAAGCGGATGGCCGGCTCAGACGGTGGCGCGCACGCTTCGCGAGAAACGCCCGGAATGCGGTTCGCACGTTTTTTCGTGGGCCGGGATGTCGTCGCGGGCGACAGGGCGGCGAGGGAGAGGTGGAGTGAGCACTGGCAGCGGAGGCGGGGTTGGGTTCGCTTCCGCAAAGAGAAGGAGTCCTGTGGACACTGAAAAAAGAACGTTCTTTGAGGTATGTGACGCTCACGCTCACGTTCTTTCGCGGACAAGAATGTGAGCTGTCGTGGCATTAATGAAGATTTTACAAAGAAATTTTATAATAATGATTTGAAGCAAAATGAGTTTCGGATCTCCATTCCTTGGTGTACTGATCCTTTGTGATTTTTGGCCATATTCGCAGTAGTACTGAAGTCTTTCCTAGGTCATGAAAAATCGATGCGTATTTAGATGGGAATAGAACCTTGAACACTACTATTTTAAGGGTAAATGCATCTCATCTCTCGATCATAAAAGTTTAATTTTAATGTTTAATTCCCCTAATAAAGAAATATTGACTTTTGGATAATCATTACCCGCTGAAAAAAAAAATTAAATGAAAAGGAACAATATAAAATACATGAAATTGTATTTTCACTAACTAATGGTTTGTATTATGGATCTATTGATAATTTCATGTTTTTGCGCGTCAAAGACTATAACCATTAGTCCCTTAAGTGTAGTGCGTATTTGTAACACGCGATGTGGCGGTGTTCTTCCCTCGCTAGTTGGTGAGATGCGGCGTGGACCTTCACGTCGGCGTGCGTGCATTCCCTATCCAGGTACTTCCCATCAGCGGGGCACCGCCCGAACCAGGACAAGTGCTAAGCTCTCGACTGATTATGGAGAATGAGACCGCTCATACGACAAGGAAGAGGAAGGAAAGATCGCGTGCGGGAGGTTTGTTAGCTCTTCGATATTCGCCTGGTGTTGGCCAGAGAAACCACGTAAAACTACACATCAGAGCAGTTTACTCGGTAAAAATCTCTTCCAGACAACGGCTGAATTTGGCCTAGATAAGTAATTAGTGTCGAAATCCTGCCACTCTAGTGACTCTAGCTCCATGATAGAGGTATTGTAGTGACGCACATCGCTTAATGCTCAGAGCCACCTCAACCGGTTTGTATTTTGGAAATATCCTATATTTTATTATCAATGTAAAAAGTAAAGAACTATTGTTTTGTATAATACAGAAAATATTTAATATATTCATTAATATTTATACCCAAACAATGGATAATAATAAAATAGTCAAATGAAAATTCAGTAGAAATTTTGCTTGGTTTTAATGTCCAGGCGTTGGTTCATTGCCCTTCTCGACATAGGGAACAACAGCGTCAGATGCACTACTTGTATCGTCCCATGGCTGAGCGAAATAAGGATCTAATTAGAAGATGGCCAGAGGTTTTAAGGGTATTTAATCATGTTCCCTTTACATGCCTCAAGCGTGATGTGGCGAAATGGAGATTTTTAGCTTTTCGAAAACCCACCACATCCAGCCAGATTTGTACTCGCCTCCTGAAATTTGGAGACCCAGTGCTCCGACATTCATAAAGTTGTATTAAAGCTCTGGGAATATTATAAGTATTGCTGAAAAAACTACTTTTTTCAAATAAGAACAACGGAAAAAGCAAAACTTGGCCATTGATGGAATTCTTGTGCGAATTACTATAGCCCAGAAACGCGCGTCGCACGATGATTGCGCCCTACCGCGCCAGAATATTCCGGCGCCGCTAGCCAAATTCGTTTACTACGCTCAGTGAAGTCTTGGATTGATTGATTGATTTTTTCGTATTTCCGGGCGCGTCAACTGCTTTGGTCATTAGTCTGGTAAGTGTAGTGCATGCTTTTTTCTCGTGAGATGGCGGTGATCTTCCCCCGCTCGATGGCGAGATCCGGCGCCGACCTACCGTCGGCTAATGGGGTTTCCCCCTCAGCAGAACTCTCCCACCAGAGGGGCACCGCTCCAGGCAGGACAAGCTCTACGCGCCAGACCGGTCTCCCGGAATACGTGGTAGTGTGGTTCATGTTAGTGTAAGTCTGTCACGTAATCCGAGAGCGACGGGTCGAGAGTCGAGAGCACAATTCTCGATAAAAATAGCGGCCGCATCGATCGCGCGCCGCAGGTTGCGAGGCGACTGCTGAGGCCCACGTGCAAGCGCGGCACAAAGGGCCCAAACGCAGCGGGAACGAGACAAATCGGCGGTCAGACCTAACTCTTCAGGATGTGTAACGTTATCGGTTGGATGGGTGGTTAGTGATTTCGAGCGCGTCAACTGCTTAGGTCGTTAGTCACGTAAGTGTAGTGCATGTTTTTTCTCGGAAGATGGCGGGGATCTTCTGCTGGATGGTGAGATCCGGTGCCGACCTACCGTCGGCTAGTGGGGTTTCCCCCTAACCAGGACTCTCCCACCAGCGGGGCACCACCCCAGTCGGGACAAGCTCTAAGCTCCCGACCGGTCTCCCGGAGTATGTGGTAGTGTAGAGCATGTTAGTGTGTGTGTGTGTGTGTGTGTGTGTGTGTGTGTGTGTAAGGGATAGGACAAGGAAGAGGAAGGAAATATCGCGCGCGGTCAACGGCCTGTTTTTAGGGTACTGCTCCGGCATTCACCTGGTGTTGATCGGAGAAACCACGGAAAACTACCAATCAGAGCAGGCGGCCGCAAGATTCTCCTCCAGACAGCGACTGAATTCGACCTAGCTGAAAAGCTAGTCCCGAAAATCCTGCCGCCTTCAGGACTCGAACCTAGGACTTCTCGGTCAGAGGCGCTGCACTGACATCAGTTGATGCACTGAGCTACCTCTCCCGGACGGAGGTAAATTACCTTCCGACTCTAGAACGCGCAACTCGTTTTCGTGGCATACAGGCTGCGACGAAATTGGAAGATTGCACAACAACAGTATCTATGAAAATATACAATGCTTCTGAGGCAAAACAGTAGAAGTCCTAATGATAAGGAGCATCCAGATGTGCTTTTCCCCACAAGAAATGTCCCATCCCATAATAATTTCTTATAAAACTACTGTTTGTGCTTGAGCGCATGGTAGATATAAAGGAAATGAAAACTGCTAATAATTTCTGAAACTGCAAAAACTGACTATGGTATATTTTTTGGACCTTCAGACGAGTAATTTAATAAGTATTACATTTTACACTATAAACGTATAAACATACAGCAGTGCACATTTACACAACGCTTCCAATTTCAGAAATATTCCTTCTACACATAATCTCATACATTCGTTTAAAACAACGCTTGTCTTTTTAAAATGTTTATTTCCCAGACCACCGGGGGGGGCCGGCGCGAACGCACGCAAATCCCAGGGAGTGGAAATCTATTGACGCACGCGCCGATGGTGGCCGGCGCGCGTCGGGCTGCGGGGCTGATAAGCGCCAACAAATACCCGCGGAGCGCTCTGCCTGGCGCCGGTGGCGAAAATCGCGGCGGGCTGGAAGGGCGATGTACGGTTGCAGAGAAGGAGAGTGATACGGGTAATAGAAATACGACATCGATGTCCATGTTTTCAAAATACCAACGGTGAACGACTTTAATAAATCCATGTTTTACACGTCGGTTTATTGATGTCGATGATTTGTATTTCGAGGTTTTGTTCTCGATGTTTTTTACGTTTTCGGGGTTTTGTTTGTGAATACAAAAGTTCTATTATCATAATTTTGTAAAAATTTAAAATGGAAATAACTGATGTCAGTTCATGTGTTGGAATTGAGCGAACGCTGTTTGTATTGAGTAGACTATTCCTATCGTCTTCACTGAGCAGGCTATTGATACCGTCTTCACCGAGCAGATATTTCTTTTCCGAGACAAAACCTGGTTACTATTCTAGTGTTTTCTACAGCTTTCCTCATGTTTAGCGTGCGGAGTGGAAGGCAACACTAGCGCTATAGACATAGGGACTTCCCCCTTCTTTAGCTTTCTGCGACGAATTGAGGAAGCTCTAATCCCTCGAGGTGACTCAGAGCGTTCAGACTTTTGGCTCAGTTTTGATAATTGTTCTTATTATTTTTATTGTCAGTTAATGCTATATTATAAATTAACAAACATGGCAGTTCTTTAAACACGTCGGTGCTTTTTGGGCGATGTATTATAAACATCGACGTTTTAATTTTTAACATCAATGTTTTAAATCATCGACATGTTGCTGTCAATGTCGCATCCCTAATGGGGAAGAGAACGGGCCACGTTTGTTAGGCAGGAGTAGGTTTCGGAGGAGACGGTGAGCCTGCAAGAGTACGGGAGGAGAAAAGGGATATGCGGAGGAACATGCAAGTGCAATGTAGTTATGAGCCAAGGCAGGTGTGAGAGGAGACGACCACGGCTTTGGTGAAGACGGGGGCAGGGAACGCCAGATGTTGCGAAAAAGAATAAGCGGAAGCCGAATGCAGTGCAAGTGGAGCGCGATCCGAAGGAGGCAAAATGGTACATGCAGTTGAAGCCAGCGTTGAAAAGCTTGTAGGTAGAATGAAGACTGTCGTAAAAAAGGCGCAAAAGTGTGCGAGGAGAGAGGAAGGGAATATGGGGGAAGCAATAATTATTTTTATCAACAGGGAAAACAATGTAGAATACGGCGTATATTAGTAGTGATTCAAAAAGTTGTATGTTTTACTGCTTTAAGGCAGGTTAGGTTCGTTTTAAGTTAGTTCACCAAATTTCTACAGCCTATCCGACTCACTTCGTCTATTTCCAAGACGTCGGGAAGGCTGCAACCTCCGGTCTTCGCGATTGTTATAAAGCATCCCTAATTCCAACTAACGCAACATTTTCCGATGAATTTACACCAAAATAAAGATACGGCTTACCCTGCCTTGCAACTACCATTGTGTAAAATGTTTTTACTTAATTTAATTAAGCTTTTTATCTAAACAAGTTCCCTAGCAGTGTGGAAAGCGGCGGATGCGGGAAGAGAGGTGGGTGATGTGATAAAAGCGTGTTCGAGCAGCGCGGACGGGGGCGGGGCGCAGTCTGGGAAGAGTGCGTGCGGAGAGGAAGAAAGTAATGTACGGATAAGTGTACAGGTGAAAGCACCGGGAGCGGTAGCTCAGTGCATCAACTGATATCACTGCAGCGCCCCTGACCGGGAGGTCCTAGGTTCCCACTCCCCACGGCGGCAGGATTTCCGACACTAGCATTTCAGCTACGAATACGTCGACTTACGTCGAATTCATTCGATGTCTGGAGGAGAATTCTAGCGGTCGGCTGCTCTGATCGGTAGTTTTCCGTGGTTTCTCCCATCAACACCAGGCGAATGCCGGAACAGTACCCTACCAAACGGGACACGGACCGCGAGCGATCTGTCCTTCCTCTTCCTTGTCCTATCCTCTCCCCTTACACACATACTTACACTAACATGCACTACACTACCACATATTCCGGAAGACCGGTCGGGATATTAGAGCTTGTTCCGGCTGGGGCGGTGCCCCGCTGGTGGGAGAGTCCTGGTGAGGGGGAAGCCCCACTTGCCGACGGTAGGTGGCGTCGGATCTTGACATCCAGCGAGGGAAGATCACCGCCATCTCCCGAGAAAAAAAACATGCACTACACTAATGGGACTAATGACCAAAGCAGTTGATGCGCCCGGAACTACGAAAAAATCAAATCAAATCATTATTATTATTTATTATAAGTCAGCGGCGGTGCGGAGGCGGGTGAGAGTGAAATGGGGAGGGAGGAGCGGGCTAAGAGAAGAAGGAAGAAAAGGGAGACCACATGCTGGGCGTCGTGTGCCCACACGTGATGTGTCACGCACAGCAGGGTTCGCCCTGGTAGCAGACGCCGCCTACACACTACACGCCATCCCCGCGTTCACCGCATAACTACCAAGCCCTTCCACTCTACAACAGGGTTGCTCTTTTTTCTTCTCTTTCCCAGATTAGATTAGTACTATTTGTATCGACAATCAAAATCCTGACCTATTACTAATACCGTGAACTGTCAGCCCATGTCTTGTTATACATTTTATCGACCACTTTCTTATTATTGTTAGATGTTGAATATTTTACTTCGCTTTTTAATCTTCGCATTTTTTTATTTCATATAATTTCATAAAAATAGTACTTGATCAAAGATATCCTCATTAAGAAGTCAATACTTTCTTTCGAAATTTATACGCTCGGTGTGACAACAGTCTCTTTAACAATAACAACCTTTACAGAATCTATTAAAGTAAAGAGAGAATGCAGGACTTTCAAGACTTTTTTATTGCTCAATAAATTTAAGAGCTTATTCTCACACAACAATCTCATTATTTCATTACATTTTCTTCACAATAATGTGCACATTACTACTAATATATTATTACCTTCGTCCATAAAAACAATTCTCTAATCGTCCGCTTTGGCACATCTGTATATGTGACATTGCTTCCCCGCATATTTCTAAAGACAATAGTTACAACACGTTTAAATTACGATGCAAGATCCTTGTTTTGTTTTCCTTCAGGTGTTTTCAGCATCATCTGCACAAACGGCGGCTGTTATTGCCGAGACTTTCTCCGCCTGCTCTTGCAATCTCGCACGAACATTGCAGTAGCCTTCCCTTCCATTAGGCTCGCCCCCGCAGCCTTTTCCGTCTCTGACTCCTCCGCCTAGATATGCTTGGAGATTGCGCGGTCGCGGTACCCGCCGCCGCCCCCAAGTCCTTTCGCGTCGCCCCGCGTCGTTGCGCGCCGATCCTGCATTGCGTCGTCCCGCTCCGCCCCGCTCCGCCCCGCTCCGCCCCCTATTACCCTCCGCTCCATCTTGCTACTTCCTGCAACGCCATGCTCTTCCACGCTTCACCACGATCCTCCAAGCGGCGACACCCTCTACCACGTTCCATCACGCTCTGCTCCACCAGTCCCCACCCCGCCCTGCTCGCTCATCGTTCAGTTTTTGGGTCTGCTCCGCTCTACTCCGCACCTCCCACGTCATTACACCCTGCGCCACCCCATCCTCTCCCGCGCCACCACGTCCCCTCCCGCGCCCCCACGTTCCCTCCCGCGCCATCCCGTTTCCATGCCGCCCTCACGCCGCTCGTCCTTATCACAAGCACCCCGTCGCGCCGTCGCGTCGCTTCGGAGCGCTTGCGGCTTATCTCGGCAGACCTTTTTCGCTTCCCGCTCCTTCGCCGCCCTCGCAGTCAAAACAATTAACATATGAATGGCGATTAAAACGTCCCCGGCGCTATCTGGCGCAGGTACGACGGACGCCCTACCTTTCCCCTGCTCGTCGGCCTGTTCGCTTAACGCGGGCTCGCCGCCGGGGACCGAAGCCATTCCGAGGGCGCGGCGGTGTTCGCTTGTCAGCGGGAATTCGAAAATGGAGGACAACCATTTGGGGACAGCCCCTAGAATTAATTCAGTGAATATGATAAAAAACTGTAATTGTTGCAGGGCAATGCTAGGTGGTTGGAGAAAATTTTGTCCAGCCTATCTTAGTTGTACAGCCTGTGTTACTGTGGCAGGTTTGAATGAATCTTTATTTCGTATGCTGCGAATTGGATTCTTCGATCGTTTGCTAATTTAATATCAATATAAAATGCATTTAAAGTGTGTCAAACATTTCAATAATTTTCGACATTATTACGTGTTTACGTGTTATTACTGCTTGCCGCAAAACATGCCGCGGCTTCACAATGACAAGGCTGTATCAGACTATCAGGTGATTTTCCAGTGAGTACTTTTGAACTTCAAGAGTGTCTCGCAAAACGCAATATCATTTTGTATATAGAAAATTTGTACAATTTGATTTGAAAACTATTTTAATACATTACAGATTTGAAAATATTGAGTTTATATATTTAAAAAAAATACTTTTGGTCTAAAATGTCAGATAGAACCTTGTCATTCTGCGGTCGCGACGTATTAATATGTAACTTCTTTTTATTCAATTATCAATATATATAAAACTGTGTATATTTTGGACATATTTTTATTATTATTATGCAAAAATATTTAGTAAGGTGTTCTAATAGGGTTAAATATATAACAATCCACGATAATAGTAGTGCTTAAAAGCATTTGTCGACATTATACGCCAAAACATTTATATGCACAGATGAGAAGAGAGAAAGACAGTCGGGTGATTGCCAACTTGAATTATGTGACGAAGCATTTATATAACAACGATCTTTATTAATATCAGAAGAATTAGTGTGCTATCATTTTACTAGAACGTAAAGATAGAATTACAAATCCCGAAACAATCTTATGTGCTCAAATCCACCACGAAAAACCTGTTTAAAAATATGGAAAATAAACAATAGCCACGCAAAATCTTTCTAGAATGCAGTGCAAAGATAATTCAAAAGTCCTTTCATTCGAAAGCTGGACAGCCGTCGATACTCCGCAATGATCCGCAAGGATACGCATTCCGATTGCGCTGCCGTGATCACGCGGCAGCGGCAACGCAGAGGAGCGAAAGGGCGGGGAAGGAAGGGGAGGGAGGGACGGGGTAGGGGAGGGAGAGGGGGCGGGTCGTAAATCCCGGAGGCAGCGTTGCGCTACCACTGAAAGGGCGCGACCGCGTTCATCTCTGAATGGCCGTTTGAACGGCCGCAGCAGCCGATGCTGGCGGCGGATGACAAACTGATGTGGCGCATAATGACGCCGCCCCCGCCACCTTCCCTGTCCCTGTCCCGCTGGTGCCCCTGCCACCGTCCTCAAAGCCGCTTCCCATTCCCCGCCTCGCCGCTGCCCTCGCCGCCGCCTCGCCGCCGTCCTCGCGCGCTCACCGCCCTCGCCGCCCGGTCCGCCGTCCTCGCCCCGCCTCGCCGCCGCCCGCCGCGCCCTCCCCCGCCCTCCCGCCCTCATCCCCGCCCTCAACCCGCCTCAACCCTGCCTCAACCCTGCCCTCAACCCCGCCCTCAACCCCGCCCCTCAACCCGCCCTCAACCCTGCCCTCAACCCGCCCTCAACCCTGCCCTCAACCCGCTCAACCCTGCCTCAACCCCGCCCTCAACCCCGCCCTCACCCCCGCCCTCAACCCCGCCCTCAACCCCGCCCTCAACCCCGCCCTCAACCCCGCCCTCAACCCCGCCCTCAACCCCGCCCTCAACCCCGCCCTCAACCCCGCCCTCAACCCCGCCCTCAACCCCGCCTTCATTTCCGCACTCACCCACACACCCGGCCTCCTACCCACTCTCGCGCCCGGCCCCACTCTCGCTCTCGCCGCCACCCTCATCGCCACCCTCGCCATCGCTCTCGCAGCCATCACCACCCGTCGCCCCCCGCCTGCTGCCGCCCTTGTCGCCGTCCCTCAACCCACCACTGCCGGTCTCGTCTTTCACCGCCCCCGATACCGCCCTCATTGCCTCGCCGCCATGGCCATCGCCACTTCGCCTCCGCATCAGCGCTCCTCCCTAGCCCCCGCCGCCCTCGTCTCTTCCACATCACCGTGCCGCCTCCGCAGCCACGTTCCCACCGCCGCCCACTATAACCTCTGCCCCGCGAAGCCGGTCTGTCACCGTCCCGCCCCTGGCCTGCGGACGCGGTAGTCCGCGAAGAATCGTGCGCCACCGCAGCCGTCATGCGGTGAGGCCGGCGGGCGACTCTCCGGCCGCCCGCGGCCGACGTTCCGCCCCGCCCCGCCCCTCCCACGCCCCGCCCCTTCCACGCCCCGCCCCGCTCCCCTCCACTCCACTCCGTCCCCACCGCTTTTCCTTCCGTCCCACTCGATATTACTCGTCTCGCGTCTGTCCTCTGGTTTCGCTCGTCCCGACTCTATGTCGTATTCTGTTTTCTCTTTTCCGCGACCCCAGTCAACTTTTACTACTACTCTCTCTGCCCGGTCGCTCGTGTCCGCTTTTCGGGTGTAGACCATCAACTTGTGACGCTTGCTGTCACAGGGATGGACCTTACTTCTCTGCAGTCGCTTCTCTTGACACTTGCCTGTCTAACGATACGTTTTTTATACAGTATTTTCTATGAAGACTTCATCAATCATGAAGTCTCAGCACGTTGCTCTTATACACGTTCTTGTTTTACGTAAATTCCTATTCGTTATATTTTTGTTATCCCCCCTCCCTCTGGATCCAATACATCAAAATTTCCTCAATGAATATTATTTTACAGTTGTTACTTGAAAAATTTACATCCCGATTATGTATCTCCATTCAGCAATGATTCAACAATGATACTTAAGAGTTGAACATTAACAACAGATTCCTCGACTTCTGGAATGAACGGACTCGAATTTTTGGATTACTTTAATTTTTAGATGTATCGATTATTTTTACATATTTTCCACTTCATCAGCCCCATGGCCTTAAAAGGGCGTTACACATATATCAATTTTATAGATTTCTAAAATACAGCTTCCAAAATACTTTGACAACACCAATTTTTTCACTGAATATTATTCACAATAGTGGTGTTCAATAAATACAAAATTTGGAGGTCAAATTTTGTCAAAAATGAAACATTCAATTTTTTGAAATCGAATATTCAATTTCCCGGTATTAAATGCAATAATTGCATAATGCTTACTAATTTGACAGGCCTTACTAGGCCACTATTTTGGAAGGCAAAATTAAAATGATTTTATTTTTATTGAAAATGTTCTCAACATGTAGCTACAGAAACGTTATTTAAAAAGAGTATCTATTTTATAACTTTCTGTTAAAAAATCATGCCGACTAACGATTTTTTCCTACGATTCCAAATCAATGATTGTTTCCTACTTTACATAACATTTCCACCCAGTTATTATCACTTCTTTGTTTCTATCTTCTACGCGTATTCTGCAACACGTTTTCACAACCATCGCTTGCACGTGCGCATCCATTTCCGTGGGTGCTTGTCCGCGTCGCCTCCCGTTCCTTTCTCCCTCCGCAGCGCGAGGCGGTTCGTCGGAGCTGTCAGCCGATCGCTGCGCCCCGTCGCGACGCCGTCAGCCCTTCCCTCGCCCCATCCCCCGCCCGCACGCCGCACGCGTCCCCCCTCTCCTCGCCGCTATCCTCTCTCCGTCGGCGCCACCCTCCCTTCCCGGGACCCGTCTGACTCGTCCACGCCTCGTCCCGCCTCGCCTCTCCTCGCCTCGTCCTCACCTCGCCAGGCGCGGTGACGCGGCCTGCGCACCGCACTCGTTCCTGGAACTGCGCGCCACCCTCGCCGCAGACGCTAAGGCACAGGGCGAACGCTGTGCGCGAAAACGATGCGGAGAAGAGGATGGTTCTGCTCAAATGCTCAACTCGAGAAAACAGTTTTGGGATTCGACGAAATTGATCACGCAATAAAATAATTGCAGTTTTGTTGGTCTTGTCATATGAAACATCGTCCCGGCATGTGCTGCCGAAGGTTCTTCATTTACTAACTCACACGCAAAGCGGGGTATTTTTACCTCGAAATTGCGGCAAGGGAACCACCGTACCGTCGCATCTGACACATTTTCTTATCCACAATATTTTCTCTCTCCTTATTATTCAACGCTCGTTATAACATATTGCTCATAAATTAGAAGGCAATGACAGACCATCACTGTGATCAGCTCAGGAAAGAGGAGAGCATAAAGACCATCGCCTCACTCCGCTGCGCTCTGCGAAGGAATGTGGTATTCACTGTCATCATCACTACCATGAGACAAGATCTTTTGCAAACGAAGTTAAGCCAGGCAACAAATAACCTAGTCATACCTGGTCGAATATCATGAGTGGCTAAAATATAAAAATAGAGACAAAAGGGAATAACATTATATATTTTTCTGCCCTCCCCATTATAAGTGAGGAATTTGCGTCCCCAGCAGCTCAGAATTAATGAAATCTTCAAGAACTTGTCAACGTATGTTGTTGCTGTCCGTATTTGTGCCAATATCTAATCTGCAATCACAGTGAGAAGACTTGTTATTTACTCAAAAGAAAATCTATGATGTTTCCTCATGTGTACATATAGGCACCCAAATTAATTCAAATTTGGTTACTAATCTCAAATAAAAACAATTATAACCATTCTTTGGGATAAATTAACAGCAAAGGGCATACATTTCAAACATCCTGCGTTTGAGATTATTTACTTTTCCCTCAAAAAATGGCCGACAACATTACAGAGAGAAAAATAATTTCTCTTAGGAATATTCTCTCGAACTACTTCAAAAATGGACGTGAGAGCGCACCACCTCCCGGATGGCGGAAGCGATCGCGCGCTAGCAAAGTTTTCCATTGTCGACATTCGAAGAAATTAGCTCCATCCCGCGAGCGTACATTGTTTGAAACCCAACAGCCGAGCCATTTTGGTGGTGGGTGGCCTCGCGCATGAAACGGAGGAATACGCGAATATCGACTGCGCTGGGAGTTGAATCGTTTATGTGAAGTCGGTTTCGCGATTTCGAAGCTCCATGGTGCTATATTATCCGTGAACCCGCATTTTTTAGCGCGTTGCAGCAGAGCGAAACATGCATTAATTGAATAATAGAATAAAACAAGAAAGGTAACCGATTTCCTTTCGCCCAGACCCAGGTAAAACGGATATTTTCTTCAGTATATAATGTTGAAAAGAAGATTCCAAAGTCAAGGTCTTTTAACAGCCTTAATGTTTGTCGGTTTCAGAATCTTCTTTTTTGACAAAAACTCAGACAGATGTATTTGCGGATCTTCAGCCCAATCTTTACAGCTCTCCAACGGCGTAGCTATATTAGAAGCCTTAACAAGTCATTTAATATTTTCCTTTTATTTAATATTGATGTGACTTGTCATAAGAAAAGATCTTTGTTTATATTCCTATATTAAAGCACGAGTTTTCCCTAGCTCTTACTTTCTGCAAATAATATTAAGTTCTCAAACTGTTCGAGACACGTTTTTCTAAATCATTATAAGGAAGAAATTACGACACCGACTAAAAATAGAAATACTTTATTAATGTGTCAACGGGAGAAACAATTGAGCAAATAAATCTATGAACAATCAAAACGGAAGATCTTAAAAGTATTTTTTACGCAGTTATTTTTTAAATGAATTGTTAACCTTCGCATTCAATCATGTTGACTCGTTGATAATAGTTCGTTGGTACAGTGCCTTTTTATCTAGCTATATCGTTTCTGTAACCTGAGTGATTGTTTTATCAAAGGAAAAGTCCAAGCATATGTGTAGGAGTTATTGATCATTGTTCTGAAACATTAATGATTCAGACATTTTAATTAAAATCTAAAACATAATTTCTTTGTGCACAGAAGAAACAATTCAATTCGTAAAACGCATTCTCATTACGTCTTCTAATTTTTGCACTTCGTAGTTCATATTAATCTTTTTATTAATTGAGAATACCTGTAATAATAAATTCATTTGTCTGAAATTGTGACAGCCCATCCCTTGTAAATACAGATGCCCCTGAAGACGAGAGCCACAAGAAAGAAAACCAACAAACAAAACCACTCCGGCGGAAGAGCTCCCCCGCAGGAGCAGGCCGCCATAATTCTACCAGGCACGATGGAACGAGAACCATGAAGAATCTCTGCCCTCGTTGTGGCGATGACTGAAGGCAAATGCGCCACAATGTTGGCAAATGTTGAGGGTGTGGGAACTGGAATGGGTCGTGGGCTTATGTCGTGGTTAAGTGCTAGACATAATTACATTTCTTTTTCCATTAAATTGTAAAACAATTGAGAAATTAATTTGTTAAAACTTTCAAGTAAGCTAACTGATAAGTTTTCTCTAACTTACAAATTACGTTTTGAATGCTGGACGTCTGGTGAAATTCGCAAAAACATGACATATATCTGACGATTGAGAGATTAACTGTCGGTCTGAAGCAATGGGTTCGGATGTTACTAATATGCTCGACCGCTTCACTCCCAAGAAAATGCGTTGTGGGTGCCTTAACAACCATCACCCAATTTCTCTTCGAATTACAAACTAAGACGCGAAAAATTAAGTTATTCGGCAAAAACATTGAAATCGTTCACTTCATGCATCAGAACGAGGAAATACAGTGTGCTCATTGCCGGGTCGCCAGACGAAAACTAAAGAGAATCGTTGAAGAGGCAAATCGTTGAAGCGGAAAATGAATACAGTGATTTTTAAAGCTCCTGCAACCGGCCGCTAAGGCAGAAGAGCGGTACCTGCTTCGTGCCTGAAAGGCCTCTGGTTTGAGTCCCACTTGGGGCACGGATGTGTATGTGTGTCCGTATATCGTTTCCGTTATCCCCAATATTACTTACAGTGATCGTGATATGTCCTTAGTAGTTGAAAAGCGACTTTAAATAAGTAAAAAAAGACTCCTTCAATCTGTCATATTTAGTTAGTCGTTTCTGGGTGAAGTGGCTCTTCACTTTCTCCACCTGACGGGCGGCAAGTGGGTGGAAGGAGGGCGGCGAGGGCGGCGAGGGCGGCGAGGGCGGCGGGCGCGAGGGCGGCGAGGCGGCGGCGGCGAGGCGGCGAGGGCGGCGAGGCGGCGAGGGCGGCAGAGGGCGGCGAGGGCGGCGAGGGCGGCGAGGGCGGCGAGGGCGGCGAGGGCGGCGAGGGCGGCGAGGGCGGCGAGGGCGGCGAGGGCGGCGAGGGCGGCGAGGGCGGCGAGGGGCGGCGGAGGGCGGCGAGGGCGGCGAGGGCGGCGAGGGCGGCGAGGGCGGCGAGGGCGGCGAGGGCGAGGCGGCGAGGGCGGCGAGGGCGGCGAGGGCGGCGAGGGCGGCGAGGGCGGCGAGGGCGGCGAGGGCGGTGAGGGCGGCGAGGGCGGCGAGGGCGGCGAGGGCGGCGCGGTGAACTCGAGGGCGCGGCGAGGTCATTCCGAGGGCGAAGGGGCGGGGTCAGGGCGGAGCACAACGTGGACGGTCGCGCCCAGCGCTATCTGCGACGGACAGCCGCTCGCCCGCCCCGCCCACGCCCCCGCCCCCGCCAATCACTTGCCGTCGTTCGCCGTCCGCCCGTCCGCCGTCGACAACGCCGCGTGGGCGATAGCTCCATCGCCGCAGTCACCGTGCGGCTGCCTCCGCGCACATTGAACACGACAAACACGTGACTTGAGAGGCCGCCCATAAATTATTTAACGCAAATTTGGAGTACAGTAGAACCCCTCTAATTCGAACCCCACAAATTCGAAATTTCGTATAATCCGAACAAAATTCGGACAGGAAAAAAATTATCAAAAAATATCTGATTTCTATTAAGAAGAAATAAACTGTAGACTGACGATGACGGCAAAGCCGTCGAAAGCTGGCTATCTTAATAAAGCTGATATGTTGACGAAGATGACCTCTTTTATTTCTTCTTAAAAGAACGCCAACAACATCCAATCAGAATTCCCACAATTGATTTCTATTAACTTAATTTATGAACGAAAAAGAATGAACGCAGTGTAGGTGAAGTCAACTCGGAATACTTTACGTACACTTTACTTTACTTTAATACTTGTTAACAAACTGTGCTTCAATTATTCTAAACAATGTAGCAACTAGCACCGCATGCGATCTGTTATGAACTTACTGTTCTCCGACGCAAAGTTGCTACTTCCTCATGTCGATACACTATGTTGACATTTTTCTCACATCGCACGTTGCATTGATGTGGTAACGCTAGGTGTATTTGTATATGTACGGTACGATTTTCGGATAATCCGAACATTTCCGAATCCGAACAGACCACATCCCTAATTAGTTCGAAATACCTGGGTTCTGCTGTATTTTGAATACCCTCTCTTCTCCTTGTAAAGCATTCGTAACGTACGCTCGAATTCCCCTTAAATAATTACGTAACGCTTGCGATAACACCCCCCTCATGTAAATGCAAGAAGTGAATATAAATTATGCTAGAAGAAAAAAAAATAGTTGTATTGAATATTAAAATTTACGATAATTAAAGTCGGAATTAGTTAGCAATGCTGACTGCACCTAACTATCAGATTGAGAGCAAGTTTTAAATAAAGAAAGAACGCATTGGCGAGAAAATTTATCACAAGTCGTGCACACACTGTCGTGGATGACACATGGGCGAGAGTCTACTGCGCCCAATTAATTGGATTTTAGAAAATACCACAAATCAGTTTTGAATATTTTCTTCGTTATCTTACAGATTCAGGAAATAAATTAATGAAGAAACATTTTCATTTATTGTAACAATTAAAATCTAATAACTTTAATTTATTTATGTTTTTAAGCAAATGAATTACTTAATATTTTTGTGTGAGACTTAAAAAAAGAAATTATTTCAGAAAAATGTTGAAAAACGTTAAAAAATATTAATGTTACGTAACACTAAACGAAAACCCCTCGACCCGTATGTAACGCAACGTAAAGCTGTTTCAAACCCTACCCCCATTTTAGCGTTACGTAATTTACGGACGACCCTATAAAACTAGCGCAGCGTGGCATTTTAAACATAAAGAAGTTGCCTGTGTCGTCCATCATCGGGAATGCAAAGTTACATGGAAAATTATCGTGAGAAATAATTGAGTTAAAATACTTGTGTTATTACCAAATTAGATTTAATATCCTCAATATGATCTATCATTACTAAAGATTCATTATGCCGTATTCATCTGATATTGGCATTGAAATACATTCAGAATAGAGATCCAGATGTTTAAACAATTTTGTCAAACTGCTTTACTAAATATAATTGTGATGCAAATTGTAACACCTGCACCACACATATAGAGCACAAGAATTTTCAAAAACAAAAATTTACTGTCATATATTTGAGTACAATTATTCATAGGCATAATACATGCATTTTATGTAGAATTTTATAGAATTGGTAATATGTCAATGTTCTAATAACTTTAATAATATTTTGTAACTAGTCACTGTTTTATATAACTCCATATTTGAACCAAAAGACGATTTGTTTGCAAAATATTGTTAATGCGATTTTTTTATAAATGGATTACAATTGTAATCCACGCGACCACTCACGTTCCAATTCTGAGCGCGACTACTTATGGGTTAATGAAACAAGATTACAGTTTAAGAAAAAAACAAACATATTTTGCACCACTTTATAATATTAAAGTCCATCAATTTTATATTAAAAAATTCACATAAATATGTAGTAGGAAGAAAGTAAAGACTGTGTACCTAACTCAAATATTATGAGTACCGTCTGGTACATTCATATATTACACCTCGGTACCTTACATGTATACTGTTTTGTCACATTGTTGCTACTTTTCAGATTCCCAAAACATCATCTTAAGCTAGACATTTTTGGATACACAGGTGTGAACACGCACCACACTACTTGAAGGTGCATCCGACTCCGAAGCACCAAAGCTCACGAGCGCCTCACGAACACCCTCACAGCGCAAGCGCTCGGCGCATGCGCATGCAACTCCTCTGCATTCACGCGCCGGGCCCGCTTAACACGTCGCGCAAACACACGCGGCGCCTGTGAGTTAATAAGCAGCTCACCGGCGGCGTCACGCAACGGTTCGGCAGCCATCTGAGAGCGCGTGGGCGGGGACGCAGGCGCCCTGCAGTGAAAGAACGCCCGCCCCCGCCGACGTGTTGCCTGTGTCGTCTCCGCTGCCCCCGCCGCCCTTTTGGAACCCCCGGGTTGTCCTCCGCCGCCCTTCTCACAATCGTCCCTGCCCCTCCGCCCTCACCACTTCCTCCGCCGACTTTCCTCTACCTCCGTTCCCGCCTCCTCCGCCTGCTCCACCTCCTCCGCCACCTCTGCACCCGTCACCTCTGCCACCGCCATCTGTCCATCACCTCCGCCCCTCCCCCTACCTCCTCTGCCAACTTTCCTCTACTCCGCCTCCGCCCTTCACCTCCTCCACCACCTCGTCCCCGTCACTCCTCCCCATCCCCGCCCGCCCCCTCCCCACTCCTCCACCTCCGCCACCTCCACCCTCACCACTTCCTTCGCCAACTTTCCTCTAGCTCTGTTTCTGCCACCTCCGCCCACGCCACCTCCTCTCTTATTCCCCTCCACCTCGACTTCCACCCGTCAACTCCTCCGCCAGGGGCACTCTCACGCAATCACACCAATGCCTTCCTTCCTGCCCAACCTCCGCCGTTCACAATGTCCCCGCCTTGCCACTGCCACCTGTGTCTTTGCCGCCTCGATACCTCGCCGTCCCGGCCCACGCCCTCCCTGCACCGCGGCCGCCGGCGACGCCCCCGATTCTCCACCGCCGTCGCCACCCTTTCCCCCGGTGCTCGGGGCGCCCGCGGGGGGCGAAATTAGTTCGTTAGAGGCCCTTTGCGGGCGCGAGAGCTCGAGCCCTCGCGGCCCTCCCCCTCCCCCTCCTCGCGCCCTTCACCCGCCTCGCCTTCCGCGCCAGGGGGCGGTAATGAGCGGCCCACGCCGGATGCAAGGCCACACCCCCAATTCGTGGGCTTCCGGCCAAAGGGAAAGGTGTCAAACGATGCACAAACTTTTTCTTTCCGAATGCACTCTTCCTGTATTTGTTCTTAGCAACTAGTTCTTGCTGGCAGGAAATTTCCTTCAGAGTAGATGTAGAGTTACCATTTTTGTGGTTTATTATCATGCAGATTAATGATTTATTAATTAGTGATTTATTAGCTTACAGATAATTGAATATACATTTGGCAATAATTTGTTATAATAACTCCGGGCAATGATATGGTGTAAAATAAAGAACAGCTTCAGTCTGGGGAGCCATTTGAAATGAGGAAAGGAAATTATTTTTAATTAAACTTATTTATATAAATAACAGTATATTGTGCAATAATTAAAATGGTGGCTCATCAGTAGGGTATTTGCATCCCGTGGTCCAATCCAGGGTTTGTTTCCCGTTGTGTCAAAAATAAAGTAGTAGCTTTCCTTTTGAAATCCTCTCAATTTTTGTAGCTGTGTGAAGAAGAAAAGGGGAGGCGGAGTTGGCTAGTTGTGGTGAAGGAAATACGTCATGTTTGTGACATATATCTTACCTTCTAAGAGAGGGAATTAACTAGGCCCAGGCATGGGGGACAAAATCAGACTATCGACCAAAAAATGCCATATACATAAATTTAAATATGTAAATCTTGAAATAGTATTCAGTGTTATAACATTTTATAATACAAATTTAAGAAATATTTATTATAGCTATTTTTATAAGTTATACTTTTTTGCAATATTACATTATAAATAATATTGAAGCATATTTATATCTGACTGATAAAATCCTGTACATTTTCAGGGGCGGGGTGATCCACATGGTCTACCATCTCCAGCCTCTCTTGTACGAGTATCAAATGGGATTTTTGTGTTAAACAACGCTATTTATCATCTCCAGTATTTTAGATTAATGTGTTAAGTCTCGTCTTTTAGATCTCTGAGTCCGGCGTTGGCGAACCGGATGCCCGTGAACATCCCAAATTCGATCATTTTTGGCGAAGGGGAAGGTATTATATTTAAAACACCACTTGTCAACTCATTGTCTTCATTTTGATTTCATTCTATTTCTTGTATTGGTTAGTTTACGGGTAATTATGGAATTTCTCGTGATTCCTAGAATGTATATAACAATACTGGATTATATCGATATTCAAGACACTTATCAGAAACTTGTATTCCAAAACAGAATGTGTATATTGTAATTTTTAGTTTTGTTCTCAACGCAAGGGATCGGTAACAAGTGACTTGGTAGTCACTCACGAATCAAAATACCCAATTAAGAGATTTCAATAGAGAGCACGGGAAGTTAACGCTACATTTTTTTCACAGTGAATTGTATGTTAATATGGTGCCCACGAAAATAGTTTATCGGCTGAGATAGCTCAGGACAACCGCTACCACTGCAGTGTTTCTTACTGGGAGATCGAAGATTTCGGCCTGTGGCGAATTTTAGCTAGGTCTAATTCAGTGTCCGCCTTAATCTGCCCTCAGAGAATAGCCATAGCCATGCGTCTACTCTGACTTCATCTATATACTGCATGATCGCTCAGGATCTCTTTTGCCTCCTGGTTTACAATTTAATGCTTGTTTTAGTAATATAGCATTTGTAATTCGTTCAACATGTTTTTTAATTTGTTTCGTTTTTCTCGATCCGGATGTGTGAGCAGATATTTCAGTTCTTTTCTATGTCGTCCTTCTTATCTGTGAGTCTTCAACATCTTACACCCACCTCATGAATACTATTTCAAAGCTATATTCTTGATACTTCCTTTTTCTACATACCCAAGACTCGGAACCTTAGTGGAAAGTGAGAACTGTCATTATTGTAGAACGTACTTGATCCACTGCTTAAGACTTCTTGTTTTCCTTGAGCGCTTATGCTTCTGGCTATAAATGTAGTCATTGTCACATTACAACATAGTTCATATATCATTATAAATTTTCATTTGTTCAAATGCTTTCTCAAAATTCGACTAGATTTTTGAAAAACACATTTTTCTGAAAACTCATATTCGTTGGATATAAATATACAAGAAGGTTCTATTGACGCTTTCCTTCAAAGTATTCGAGAGAAAGCAACGCCTCCAAACCACCGGAATCACAGGAGCGTCCAACCTAAGACAACAACTACTCAACAATAGTTATCGCGCAGTGGACGAACTAGCCAACGGCAAGTACTGCTTGAGCAAATATATATTATTTCGCACACAGAGCGCCGCGTGTAAATAATTGAGCGGCTTCCGGGGAACAACTACGCGCGTGCATTTGCAGAGACGGCTCTGGCTAATTACATTTCCGCTGCAAGCGCCCGAGCTATGCCCACGGGGGTAGGGGCGGGCGGGGGGAGGGGCTTCCTATTCCACCTCGCGCTTGCTCTAGCGCGCGAGGAGCTTCCGTCCGTCCGTCAAAGTCCTCCCCCTCCCCCCTCCCCGACCCCCACCACCCGGCCGCGCCGCCTCCGCCGCCGGAGCTCGAACCCGCTTTTGTTGCAGCGAGGCTGCTGGTGCAGGCGCTTGCTTCGGCGTTGGAGCGCGCGCCCTGCGGCCGGTGCGTACAGTGCTGCCACTCTGGCGGAGCAGGTGGGCAAAAGGGATTAGGGTTACGTCCAGAGCCTTTCACCTCTCCATCAAAACCGGAGACAAAGCTAGTGTAGGAGACGCTATTGTCGCTAGGTACAGTTGCAGGTTAGGCTCGCCAACTTCCGCACATAAAAATTGGCTAATTTGCGAGAAATACAAAAAGTGTCTTGTAAATGCTCAGTTATTCATAATATATACATGTAAGACAGCGCTGAAGAAAGTGCGAACATCGACCCTGCCTTTTGTAACATTACGCGCCTGCTTGCGTCTCGAGAACCCACGCAGTATCCACGCACGTTTTAAGTATCGTTGGGAGCAGTTGAGTTCCTGTAAGAAAGTGTTGCAGGAGAAGGCTCCACTGTAATGGTCTCCATCACATTTTATGGGAGTTGAATGACCCGCGTTGCGACATCGATCACGATGTTTAACACCGGCAAAAGGTGGCTCCGGGCATTGACTGATGTCACTGCAGTGTTTCTGACTGGGCCATCGTAAGGTTAGAGAGACCTGACGGGGGCGGGATTTTTTACAGTAGCTTTTCAGCTACAACGAGTTCAGCATCTTTCTGGATCCGAACTTTAGCAGCTGACTACTCTGATCGATAGTATTTCTGTGGTTTCTCCGAATAACACCGGGCAAATGTCGAAGTAGTACTCTTACAAAAGAGTCAAGGACCGTGCGCGATCTTTTATTTATTTATTTATTTTTATTTATTTTACGTCAAAAAAACAGTTAAAAACTGCGTATGACGTGCTATGGGGAAAAGTGAATTGTGTGCACATTTTCAAAATTCTGTGATCCCTACACTAAGTCATATACTACTTAAATTTTGAATTTTTGAATGGGAGAAGAAAACAAAAACTCCCATCTTTCCTTCCTCTTCCTTGTCCTTTCCACGCCTCTTACGTACACTCACATGCACTACACTACCACTCTTGTCGGGATTCCAATCGGAAGCTTAGAGCTTGTACTGGTTGGGGCGGTGCCCTCCTGATGGGAGAGTCCTGGTTAGGGGGAAGCCCCACTAGCCGACAGTAGGTCGGCGCCGGATCTCGCCATCCAGCGGGGGAAGATCACCGCCATCTCCCGAGGAAAAAAACATGCATTACACTCACAGGACTAACGAACTTAAGAGTTGACGCGCCCGGATTCAAATGATGTGAACATATCAATCGATTAAATCCGTGGTTTTCAAGATCGACGTTTTATACTCCATCGTTTTACGTTTTCAATGGTTTATTTGTGTATGAAAATGTTGCATAATCACTGTTGAGTAAAAGTAAAAATACGAAATAATAACTGATAATATCTCCGTCAATTCACATGCTCGAACGCAGCAAACGCAAACCTTCATCGAGGAGATTATATCTGCTCCCGAGAGATGACTTCGTTCTCCTGGTATTTCCTTTTACTCGTATTTCGCACACGGAGATATCAACGCATGTGCAATAGGCGTTGAGCCTTCTTCCCTCTTCCTCTCACATCATTTTGAGGCTCTGACATGACCCTCAGCGCTCATGCTTTCAGACAAGTTTTGTTCATTGTTCTTAATTTTTAGTATGTTTCATCAGTTTAAATTGTTTATGCAGTCAGCTACTTATAAATGAATAATTGCAATCACTGTTAAAATAAATTCTCCCTTAGTCCGAACGTAAATGTTCAAGGTTACTAAAGCACTTTTATAAACATCGATGGTTTTTAAATGATGTATTATCATCGATGCTCTAAAATCATAGAGGTGTTGCTGTCGATATCGCAACACTAAAAGAGCTTCAACAAAATTAATGTTCGATTTGCTCCTTAAATATTTGATTCGCTAATGGCACCCTCCTGTAATATCGTTATTTAAGTGGTTACGCGAAAAGGCAGTCGAGGCTCGTTAAAAATGAGGGTTCATAGCTTTGAATAAATACTATAAGCTTCTTTCATCGACGGCTCACGTGTTAACACAAATTTTATGTTTGTCTTTATATTTCGGTTTCAAGTTCAGGAAAGAGGTGCACGGGCATATTAAGTTCTAAAATCAGAGACAGCTGAAGTAATTTTGCATTTCTACATATGTAAAGTTAGGATTCCATTAATTTCAATTTGAATATAAATTATTTTCTTCGAATATTTTTTTCTTAAGAGAAGGTTTCAACGAATAACATAGATCACAAGAGTACTAGACATTATTTGCATATATTATGTTTGATGAAGCCTGCAAAATGAAAATAAATGAAAACTTTTTGATGAGTTTAACGTGAATGAAGCGTGCAAATAAACAGAACTTTTGATTCCCCTTCGTATTATTGAACATATTGAGATCCTAATTCACGGAAAAGCTTTTAAGAATGCATTCAATTTAATGAATAACTCTGAAAATGAAACCTGTGAATATTGACGGTAAATTATATCGTGATTTTAGACAAAATTTACTCAGTGATTAGTAATAAAGAAAGCAAATGCTACAAGAACTGTTATTAGCAAAGGAAATTTATTTTGCCCTACCAATGTAGACAGCCAATGAATAAAGCAATTTTGTCCTAACAATAAGGAAAACGTAATTTGACTAGCCAACGAATAAAACCGGTACATCATACCAATAATGTTTACATGCAATATCTGGTGATATTCGTTTGATAACACTGTATTAGAGGACAATAACCCAAATTGTGCATTTGCAGTAACGCTTAAACGCCATTTTCTTAAAAATGGCTCCAAATTTTTCGACGAAAATTTCCTTATAGGACAAGGTTTTATTCTTCTATAACATTCTTTAAATAACATTTCGGTCCTATCATTAGCAAACTGAACAATTGAGAACATTTCAAAAACTGCAGTTCGGGCTGCGATAGATAGCAGCTGTCAAGAGTATGTGACAAGTCCGAAAAGACCAAAGAAACTTGGAAACTAATTAGAACTAGAAACTTTGCGCCATTTAGCAGCACCACTAGTTTCATTAAATGTCTGCAGAAGTGTGAATCACACTAGTAGGAGCAACGTACCCAACAATCTAAACTATTCCAAACGAAGGGAATTTGGCCGCAAAAAATTTGGCCGATCCAGTTAGGACACGCGGCGAGTAGCTCGACGGTGTCGGACCGGGAGCGGTAGCTCAGTGCATCAACAGATGTAACTGCAGCGCCTCTGACCGGGAGGTCCTAGGTTCCCACTCCCCACGGCGGCAGGATTTTTGACACTAGCTTTTCAGCTAGATCGAATTCAGTCGCTGTCTCGAGGGGAACTCTAGCGGCCGGCTGCTCTGATCGGTAGTTTTCCGTGGTTTCTCCGATCAACACCAGGCGAATGCCGGAGCAGTACCCTAGCAAACGGGCCACGGACCGCGCGCGATCTCTCCTGCCTCTTCCTTGTCCTATCCTCTCGCCTTACACACACACACTTACACTAACATGCACTACACTGCCACATATTCCGGGAGACAGGTCGGGAGCTTAGAGCTTGTCCCGGCTGGGGCAGTGCCCCGCTGGTGGGAGAGTCCTGGTTAGGGGGAAACCCCACTAGCCGACGGTAGGTCGGCGCCGGATCTCGCCATCCAGCGGGGGAAGATCACCGCCATCTCCCGAGAAAAACATGCACTACACTAACGGGACTAATGACCAAAGCCGTTGACGCGCCCGGAAACACGAAAAAATCAAATCAAATGGACGGCGTTGGCGCTCGTTGCTCCCGAGAACGGGCGGGGCGGTGAGACCGCGTGTGTATACTAGAGCGACCGCTTTCACAATGAACTCAACTTAGAACTCATTGAACATCACATCACATACTTAGCCACTAACTTTTATTATTATTTACCTCAAATCTCTTCCCTTGCAACCTTTAGACTCGCTAAAAACCCGAACCATACCAGAATGATTGATTGATTTGATATTTTCGTGTTTCCGGGCGCGTCAACTGCTTTGGTCATTAGTCCCGTTAGTGTAGTGCATGCTTTTCGGGGTACTGCTCCGGCATTCGCCTGATGTTGATCGGAGAAACCACGGAAAACTACCGATCGGAGCAGCCGGCCGCTAGAATTCTCCTCAATGCAGCGATGAATTCGACCTAGCTGAAAAGCTAGTGTCGAAAATCCTGCCGCCGTCGGGACTCGAACCTAGGACCTCTCGGTCAGAGGCACTGCAATGACATCAGTTGATGCACTGAGCTACCGCTCCCGGTCATACCAGAATGAGAAACAGATACCCCTACAATATATTCCTCAAAACCTTCTCCGAATTTGAACCAGAATAGAGGACCCAAGAGGGCATCCTCAACCTTTAGATTTAAGTCTTAGAAATAAGTTTTAAATATAAGTTAGTAAGCCTATCAAACATATGTAACGTTTATACTAAAACTGACCTATGTACATCCAACGAAAGCAATAAAATAAAATTAAAAAAAAGAGCGACCGCAGCCACGGAGGACGCTTGTCACCGCGCATTCAGCCTAGGCGCTCGCTGTCGCTGTTGCCGGGACGAGGGCGGTGGCCAGGCCAAGGGCGAACGCAACGCTAGTGCGATTTTGGCTCATTGATTACTGATTCCGGGCGCGTCAATCGCTAATGTCATTAGTTCCGTAAGTGTGGTGTATGTTTTTTCTCGGGAGGTGGCGGCGATCTTCCACCGCTGGATGGCGAGATCCGACGCCGACCTTCCCATCGGCTAGAGGGGTTTCCCCAACCAGGGATTTTCCACTAGCGAGGCACCGCCCCAGCCGGGACAAGCTCTAAGTTCCCAACCGGTCTCCCGGCATGTATGGTAGTGTAGTGCATGTTATTGTAAGTGTGTGTGTAAGGAGTGAGGATAGGATGAGGAAGAATAAGGAAAGATAGCGCGCGGTCCATGACCCGTTTGTTAGGGTACTGTTTCGGCATTCGCCTGGTGTTGATTGGAGAAACCACGAAAATCTACCGATCAGAGCAGCCGGCCGCTAGAATTCTTCTCCAAACAGCTTCTGAATTCGATCTAGCTGACAAGCTAGTGTCGAAAACACTGCCGCCGTCAGGAAGTTAGACTAGGAAGGGACCTGTTTGAAAAGACATGAAACAAAAGAATGACATGTCGGAGGATAGCATTGTAAGAGGTAGTATCGAAGATCGCCTCTTAGAAACGAGCTAACCCCAAACGAACACAATGACGAATTGATGGACTTAATCTGTAGTTTTGTTGTCAGCAGTAGTCAAGCACCAGCTGCCAAAGCGGTCCCTTCTTACAGGAATCTCTCTACATCAAGAAGGATTGAAAGAGTAGAGCGGAAGCGGGAGTGAGGTGAGGATTTGGCTGAAAGCCCGAATGGCTGAGTGCAAAGAGAACAGGAGCGATGGCGATGACTGTGGTGAAGAGGTGAGAGAGAGCGGGGAGAGAACGGAGGCGGCAGCGACGACTACGAGGTCGGGATAATGCAGAACTAGAGGAGTCGGCTGGAAAGGAAGCCAGACGAAACGAAAGAAGTGCCAAAACGGAGAACAACACTGCTAAGTGCCAAGGTCGTATCTTAATTTTTTCACCAAACTACCTTATTGTTACCAGGTAGTTGTCTGTAATTTGTACCACATATTACTACGGTGCAATGATCGTATGTTGATGGAAAATATTAAAAGAAGCCTTTCGAGTAAAGGGTATCTGCTCCTTTTACGTAGATTTACTAAGATTATTTGGTCGTAAAAGCGCAATAGTAAGCTTTTAAAGTGGTATCTTTGGCGGGTACTACTCTTTACCACAGAATAATGCAGATACATAATTTGTACCACAGCAACAAAACACTTACTATCTTTTTACTCTAGTATGCAGCTTATATTATAAGACAACAATTTAACAAAGCTGTGCAGCAGTGGTGATCTGGGAGACGGCGAAGAAATTGACGATATATTAGTGGGAGAGATGCGGAGTGAAATTCACGGCGACGACGAATACGACGGAGGCGTCAGCCACGCAGGCCACGCTGTGGTCGGCACTGCCGGATGCCGTTGGCAGCTCCCCGAAACAAATGAGAGCAACGGGAGGCGAACATTTCTCTAAAGGCGAGCATACGACGTACTGAGACAGGAGGACTCATGCATACTTCTTCAATCTTACAAACGTTCTGAATTTGTGCGTTTGTGAACAGCGTATAAGAATACGAATACTAGTACATAGATACATGTGCGAGTATTCTATCTATTATACTAGTTAAACAAACAGTCATTAATTTAGTTGCTCTTGAAAATATAATTGTTATAATAAGAGTTTTTCTCTCGTAAAATAAAAAAAAGCCTTCAATTATAAGACTCAATATTTTATTATACTTCAAATACAGATTCATTTATAGATATATGCCAATTCCTTTAAAATTTATCGAAAAAAAATTATTATAACACTGAAATTATCATATTTTCGGAATTCATACAATATTAATATATTTTATTTAAACTTACATAAGAATAATGATTCAAATAATGTGCAAGTACTCGGCAATCAATATTTCAGTTTTTTGTAGCGTTTTGGACTAAGAATTTTCCTGACAAATAAAATCATAATTTAGTTTTTCTTCACAACAGATACATTTGCTACATATTCTGGCGTTGTATTTCTATGAAATTTCATTTTATAAATTTTAAAAAATTTGGTAACATGAAAAAGAAAAGGATAATTGAAATGCAAAGTGGTTATTAATTGAGGAAACTCCAATTAAGAAAGACAAATCAATTCACAGGCAGTCGATATTCTGCAAATTATTTTTCTTCAAATTATTTTCCAATCAAACAAAAAGACGTTTGAAAATTGTTTGGAAGTAGTTAGAAAGTGATGGCATTCTTTGTATACACGAAGAAGGAGGGTCTGTATGTAATAGCATGTGCATGAGCAAGAAAGTTATGGGAGTATTTTACTTTACTTCAAAGCCGCAATAACGTGACATTTCTTTTATATTTAAGAGTTTACATGATTTTCTTTTTTTGTTTTTCACGTTCAAATTTTTATTTTAATCTCTCACAATAGCTTTTTTACAAAATGTCTTAAACCCTTCTTCTTTAAGCTCTATCTAAAGAAGTAGTTACGGAGTTGCCGTTACAAATACACTTTCCTGATTTCCAAGGCGATCAGAAATTGAAAGAAAACTATGCTGCCTCTGGCCAAAGTGAGTAGGTTTCTTTAGATATTCAGAAATTGTGAAAAAAACCCAAATCAATAAAAATGTTTCGATTTTGACTGAAAAAAGCAAATATCTGATTGTGTTAATCCACCGATATTCATTCTGCGCGTACCGATAGAAGTCGCATACTCATTGCGTCACCGCTTAAATCTCAGTAAAACACACACATATTGTGGTATTCTTAAAATCTCCTTTATTAAAATATTTAATTTATTGGATTGTGTTTTATTGTTTTATATTATTGCACATTGTTAAAATATTTAACTTACGAGAGCACAGTGTTTTATTTGTTCTTGAGCAGTGGACGCGCAAGTTTTGAAAACCTATTTTGTTTTCATTGCATCAGCAACAAATTTTGCTGATGCAGGCTACTTGAGAAAATATTAAATACTTTGACATTTTAAGAATAATTCCATATTTTTTCGATCCATTGCTACAATACAATACGCATTTTTTGTTTTAAAGGTATTTATATTTAAGAAGGTTTGTTTGTTATTATACCCAGATTTTGACATCCCTCAATGCCATCAGCAAAATAATGAGAATATTAGTATCATATTAATATAGTATCATTATAATCAGCCTGCTGATATGCACTAGCTTACATACTTTATATTAATGATAGTACTGTAATTGTAATATTAAATATTTACGAGTTGGCAATTAATATTTGAACAGAACTCAAATGATAAATTTGTCAAATAGCAAGCAATAGTTATTTATTGTGGGTGTGATATATGCTTTAGGGTAATCATCAGTTTTGTTTGATGATGAAATGTCAGTTTTTTCGGAAGTATATCGTCCTAACCCTTCATGATTGAATTGAGGGGAATATAGATACAAATTAAAGCTGAATTAACTTTTTTGACAATTTGAGTAAAGTAAAAAATATACATATATTCTTCATCGTTCAAGGGAATGATTTTATTTGCGGTCGCAAACACTCAACATTGTATCATCTTAAGCCAAAATTTTCCTCTGTACTCCAAACCAGATATAAACATAAACGTATAAAGAATATAATGTAGGAAGTATGTGTGCACGTTCCAAAGAAGTAATTGGTAGAATTTACCGTATCACCGTCTTCTTATGTTAATAGAACATCACAAAATAATCCAGAATACATCGAAAACTCGAAGGACCAAGAAAATAATCAAACATGAAATCTGATACCAGAAAATGTTTCATCTTCCAACAACAGAAGGTTGAACATAAAAAACCAGCTATAAGTTAATTTTACGAAATGGAAATACCCATCGTTGCACGGCCATTTCCAAAAAAGGCTGTGTTAGGGTTACAACAAAAGCGTCCTCGGAATGAGGATGTTTCAAAAGCGACATGGACGTGTGCGATCAGCGGAGGGCCAAGTACACGCGCGGGCAATGGGCGGGCGGCGTCGGGAGGAGGGGCACAGGGTGGGGGACGACAGGAGGAGGACGGACAGGGCTAGGGGATGCTGCCGAGGAATTGAGGGGGAGAGGCGGACGGGGATGTAGAGGAAGGGCGAACGATGAGATGGCCTGAAGGAACGAGGCGACGACGTGTGGTGGTGTGTGTGTGGCAGGACATAGCGGGTTGTGAGGTGGGGTGTGAGGCGGGGTGTGAGGCGAGGTGTGAGGCGGGGTGTGAGGCGGGGTGTGAGGCGGGGTGTGAGGCGGGGTGTGAGGCGGGGTGTGAGGCGGGGTGTGAGGCGGGGTGTGAGGCGGGGTGTGAGGCGGGGTGTGAGGCGGGGTGTGAGGCGGGGGTGTGGGCGGTAGTGAGGGCGGGTGTGAGGCGGGGATAGTTGAAGATAGCGGGAGGGTAGAGAACCGGCCCTAAAGCAGTGACTCAGAGCGGAGAAAGGGAGTGTTAGTGGTGTGGGTAGCCGTCAAAGCAGCGGGGAGAGAGTATCGGGACTGGAAAACGGGGGGCGGGTAGCGTGATGCAGGGCCGGGCGTGTAGCGGGGAAGCAGGGCATGAAAATGAGTGGTTCGTGGCCGACTTTTGGTGGATAGCAGACCGGGTTAGTCAAAGGGGGGGGGGGGGGGGGGGGGGGTGAGTGCCGAACAGCAATAACAAAAGCGGCAGCTGGAGTGCTCATAATATCCAGCGCAATGACAAGTCGCGTGGCCGGCGGCGGCGCACTGCGCCCTGCTGGGGCGTCCCCAAATAAAAAGGAGCGCGCCCTGCAGCTAGTTGTAATGTTTGCCAACAGAGGGGGCAGCCGAGCCGAAGGGCGGGGTTGGCCATGGAATGGGCCAACAAGCGGAGCAGCATAACATGCACGAGGAAAGGGCGGGGAATAATGATTCGGACCGGGGCGAATGTGGTGCATTGCAGTGCGATATTCAAAGACATCTTACAGTTTTCACATAAATGATCTGGTAGCCTCTGATACTCAATGAGGGCTCACACTATACGCTGAATTCAGTTAGAGGTTCATAATGCCAAAGAGAAGCGCCTAATATTAGAATTCAAAACTGAGGTCAATAGCATTTTTTAAATGTTTCTTTACGAAAACAAATGAAAAGATATCTTACTTTTGATCATGAAATGCTGACGTAACGGGTTTATCGGGTTATATGTGTTGAATGTTTAGGTGCAGGCAGAATATTAGGATAAATCTTATGATCTAAAATATAAAAATAAGTTTTTTTCGTTTGTTCGTATTTTATGCGCTGCCGTATCATTCATACGATTATTATATTGTATGCGCTGCCGTATACGATTGCTATTATTGTATGCGCTGCCGTACCATTCATACGATTGCGATGAACTTCGTCAAGTTATTGCCTGCACTTCGTGGAGAATGTAGGTATAGTACAATAGAATGTGCTGTACCTGTCACACATATGTTTAAAGTCCCTGACCGATCTCCCGGCATGTGTTGTAGTGTAGTACATGTTAGTGTAAGTGTGTATATAAGGGGTGAGGATAGGATACAGAAGGGGAACGAAAGATCGTACGCGGTCCGTTTGTTAGGTACTGCTTTGGCATTCGCCTGGTGTTGATCGGAGAAACCACGGAAAACTACCGATCAGAGCAGCCGGCCGCTAAAATTCTCTCGAGACAGCAACTAAATTCGGCCTAACTGCGGCCTAGCTGCCGCCGTGGGGACTCAAACCACGGACCTCCAGGTCAGGGGCACAGCAGTGACATGAGTTCCGCAGGTGGAATAAATTGATTGATTGATTGATTTCTTCGTGTTTCCGGGCGCGTCAACTGCTTCGGTCATTAGTCCCGTTAGTGAAGTGCATGTTTTTTCCCTGGAGATGGCAGTGATCTTCCCCCGCTGAATGGCGAGATCCGGAGCCGACCTACCGTCGGCTAGTGGGGTTTCCCCCTAACCAGGACTCTCCCACCAGCGGGGTACCGCCCCAGCCGGGACAAGCTCTAAGCTCCCGACCGGTCTCCCGGAATATGTGGTAGTGTGGTGCATGTTAGTATGTGTGTGTGTAAGGGGAGAGGAAGGGATAAGGAAGAGGAAGGAAAGATCGCGCGCGGTCCGTGGCCCGTTTGGTAGGGTACTGCTCCGGCATTCGCGTGGTGTTGATCGGAGAAACCACGGAAAACTACCGATCATAGCAGCCGGCCACTAGAATTCTCCTCCAGACAGAGACCGAATTCGACCTAGCTGAAAAGCTAGTGTCAAAAATCCTGCCGCCGTCAGGACTCGAACCAAGGACCTCCCGGTCAGAGGCGCTGCAGCGCAGGTGGGGTAAAGCGAAGCGCTCTGATGGAGTGCTGAGGAGCGGGAAGGGTGGAAACACGGCGGTCGGGAGTATAAAGGGCGAGCCGGTACGCGCGCGGGAAGTTCACTTCACATGCTGCGGCTGTAATTGCCTCGGCCAACACCGCCGCCACCAGGATTATTTCAGACAAAAAGACCTCGCGGCAGTACATGTTTGTAAAAGCCAAATAGCCGGCTCTGGGAAGTTTAAATTCCACATTTCGTGCAAATAAATTGCTTTGTACCTTTTAGTAAATACGCATAAATGCAGGATATAAAACAAAAGACTGGCAAGAAAAACAATATTTCATTTTAAACAGCAGAACTTTACTCCCTATGGAACGACTCATGTAATTTTGTTGAACTTAAATTTCGGAGCGATGTGTTATTGTTAAAAAAATCTTATTTAAAATACTTTTTCACAGAAATTGTAAATATTCATATTTTCATAAATGATTATCGTAACAACCACTACACTAAGAAAGTATTTGATAAGAAACTCCCCCAGTGAAATAACCGTATATTAAATTATTAAGATTAAAATGATTACATAATATTAGATTAAAATGATTACAATAATAGAAAATTCTTACTTAATTCACGTTGTAATTCTGTGTTAATTTTTTCCAATTACAACCTTTTTAATGTGCGACTAGGTTCCGAGAATCTGTAACTTTTCTTGAAAATAATAATACAAATATTGGGAGTTAAGAAAGGATTTTTTTTATTTCTCTTTCTTGTATAAATAGCAAATTCATCATCAGTGTATATTTTGAGTTTAGTATGAAGAAAACAAATATAATATTTATTAAAATTGAAACATTATACGATTTTTTTGAAAATAAGCAACGTAATATATTTCCATCTTGTTCATAGTAAACGTCGCAAATAATGCAGGCATCAACGCCAAGTCAGGGTTATAGTTACAATTCCCCCGTAAGGCACAGGCATTCGCACGTTCTGACTGTGGTATTTTAGGCAAATGCCAAGCCACCACGTATCCCATATAATTCTGTAAATGACAGTTCATCAAAATAAATTACCCTCGATAGACATATATTAGCCGTCCGCAATTAGTCATCAAAATCACACCAACGATATTCACTTGTTGGCACGTTCAAAATCGCTCTCTTTCTCTCTTTACTTGTTGGAAGGTTTTGTGGAGCAAACCCTTTCCCGGCGCGGAGGGAGTGCGTCCGCTCTTAATTCGCGAGGGCGCCGCCCCGCGGCGCCACTGCGCCGGCCGGGGAGGCCTCCCTGGGGCGCTGACGGGCGTGGGCGGCCCCGCGCGGCGCCCCGTCGCCCAAAGAGCGATCGTCCGGGCGGGCGGGCGGGCGGCGCGACGGCGCGCAAAAATACTGGAAACAATCGAGGCAATCGACAGCGACGTCGCCCGGGCCGGCCTGGGTTGGGTTGGACGCGCCAGCGAAGGGACGAGCCGGGGTGGGGCGGGATACAGTGTGGGAAGGGGGAAAGGGCGGAGACGGGACGGTGGAGGTGGGGCGGGGGGAGCAGGACGGACGAGTCGCGTGAAACTAAGCGACGAAGGGCTAGGAGGATGGTCCAATTGGCGCTAGAGGGGGAGAGAAAAAGGAACGAAGTGCAGTAGGGCGCAGACGATATGGTGGGGGCATGGCAGTGAGACGGATTGAGACGCAGCGGAGGAGCCCACGCTGTGGTAGGTGAAAGAATGGGGGGGGTAGGTAGCGGCGGAGCGGAGTGAGGCGGTCACAGGCAGTGGACACGAGGACAGGCAGTGGTGGAGCACGGCCGGGCAGCGCGGGACACAGCAGGAAATGGCAAGCGAGATGAGAATGAGTGGGTGAAGATCGAGCAAAGCACTGCCGACGTATTGGTAGGCGTGGAAAGAAGTGTGACGGAACGGCCCAAGAGGAAATTCAGGAGTCGGGACGGGACGGGATGGTTGAGGTGGGGTGGGTCGATGCGAAGCTGAGCAGGGAGGGAAGGGGATATGGAATCAGGAACGGGAGTTCAGAATGGTGGACCGGGCGGGCAGCGAAAACTGATCGTCACGGGGCTGGGATGATAGGCCAATTGGCGACAGAACGTGGCGGACCAGGCGAAGGCGGAAAGAAGCGTGAAGGGAAGCAGAAAGGTCGTAGAAAAAAAAGGGAAAGGGGAGGGGGGGGGGGGGGGAGGGGCGGCAGGACTGACAGAGAGGAAACGGGGCAGGGCGAGAAGGGGAGAGCTGAGGGCGAGCTGGGCGGGGCCGGGCGGGGTGAGTCCCGCGTGGCCGAGTGGGGAGGAGCAGAGCGCATGGGGGGCGCAAGGGGCGCGTGGGTGGGGCGCCACCGCTGGGCGTCGCGCGGAGGGCCACTGCGACGCAGCGCCGCGACGCGTCGTTGTTTATAAATGGTGATTAATGGCGAAGCGTCCTCGGCCGGCCCGCAGACACCCCGCCCCCGCGCCCCTCCACGCCCCCCGCCGGCCGTCTAATGGCCGCCGCCAGTCGAACGCGTCGCAAAACAACCTCCGCCGCCGCCCCCACCGTCACTGCCACCGCCATCGTCACTGCCGCTGTCACCACCATCGCCACCGCCGCCACCGTCCCCACCGTCATCGTCACCGTCACCGCCCCAATCGCCAGAGTTACCGTCCCCGCCTCCATCCCCTCCAACGCCACCGCCACCGCCGCCCCCATCGAAACCGCCATAGCCCTGGCGACGGCAGAATTTTCGACACTAACTTTTCAGCAGTCGAATTCAGCGCTACCTGGAGGAGAATTCCAGCGGCCGGCTGCTCTGATCGGTAGTTTTTCGTGGTTTCTCCGATCTACACCAGGCGAATGCCGGAGCAGTACACTACCAAACGGGCCACGGACCGCGTGCGATCTGTCCTTCCTCTTTCTTATCCTATCTCCCCTTACACACTCACTTATACTAACATGCACTACACTACCACATATTCCGGGAGACCGGTCGGGAGCTTAGAGCTTGTCCCGGCTGGGGTGGTGCCCCGCTGGTGGGAGAGTCCTGGTTAGGGGGAAACCCCACTAGCCGACGGTAGGTCGGCGCCGGATCTCGCCATCCAGCGGTGGAAGACCACCGCCATCTTCCGAGAAAAAAATGCACTACACCAACGGGACTAATGACCAAAGCAGTTGACGCGCCCGGAAACACGAAAAAAAATAAACCAAACCAAGCCACGACCATCGTCACCACCCCCACCGCCATCGTTACCGTCCCCCCCCCTCCACCTCCCGCCGACGACCCCTACAACCCACCCCACGCCACCCCACTGTCATTGTCACCACCTCTTCCCCGCCTCTACCCCGTCCACCGCAACAGCTTCAGCCCCGATTGCCATCGTCATCGCCACCGCCGCCGCTCGCCTTCCTTTCGCCTTCCACAGCTGGGCCCGCGCCACGCCACGACGAAGGGCGGGTGGGCAGTGTTCGGCAATGCCACGCGACGCGGTTATCAGTGTTGGCACGACTATCACATGGAGACAGCGTTATAGGGAGAAGACGGCCAGTACAGGACAGCACTGAGATGAGTAACGTGCTCATCAATGACAGTCTGGAAGCATGGAGACTATTGCAAATATTCGGATAAAACAAGCGAACAAACGAGAATATACTATGAGAAAGAACAGATGGGACTTTGACGATGTAAGTAGACGCGCGAAATCACCACGTAACAGAACGGACAGAAACAGTTCCCCTAGTGCCTTAAACTTGGCAAAGTACTGTTGTGGTTTGATGTGGCGCCGGCTGAGAAATAATGTTAAAGTAATAAATAATTGGTAAACATTGCAAAACCGGATTGTAAGAATGACCGATACATAGTAGGGAAGGCAGGTGAGCTGCCTGGTGTATTTTCTGCTACTCTTTTAAATCAGGTGCAGACTTAGGAGTTGGTGACAGCGTGCTGTGGTAATGGGGTAAAAGTCTATTTTTGTACAAAATATTTCTAATAAAATACTAACATGTGATACATATTGATTCCTTTTTCATGGTGAGCTGGCTGTGGGGTTCAGCTATACTTTCAAATCAGTCAGACGTAGGATCGGTGACCGCGCGCGTGGAAATAGAGGGGAGTGGCGGGGGCAGGGACTGAGATGTGTGCGAGTGAAGCCCTGCGCAAAAAGCGCCGCGAGCGACGAGCCGTCCATTCGCTGCCCTCTGCGCGTGTCCACACCACTGACCGAGCAGGGGAGGGGGTTCCGCGGCCCCCCCCCCCCCCCCCCCCCCCCTCCCCCCCCCCCCCCCTCCCCCTCCCCCGCCCACTCCGCCCCGCCCACTCCGCCCCGCCCACTCCGCCCCGCCCACCCGCCCCGCCCACTCCGCCCCGCCCACTCCGCCCGCCCACTGCGCTCCGCCCACTCCGCCCCGCTCACTCCGCCCCGCTCACTCCGCCCCGCCCACCTCCCCCGCCCACTCCGCCCCGCCCACTCCGCCCCGCCCCCTCCGCCCCGCCCACTCCGCCCCGCCCACTCCGCCCCGCCCACTCCGCCCCGCCCAATCCGCCCGCCCACTCCGCCCCGCCCACTCCGCCCCGCCCACCCGCCCCGCTGCGTCCCGTTCTTGCATATCCTGCCACGCCATGCGCCGGACCTTGTTGCCGCTTCCTGCTCCACATTCCCTCCCCCCCGTTTTCCCCCCCCCTCGTTCCCCCCCCTCCTGGCCCCCCCTCCCCTCATTCCTCCCGACTCCCTTCTACCCGTCCCCGACTGTCCCCCGACCTCCTCTTTATCCGCCCCAAACCTTCCACACCCGCTCCTCCTCGCTCTGACTTTCTCTAACTCCCCATGCAGTGTCTCTGATCGGGAGGTCCTCGGTTCGAGTCCCGACGGTGGAAGAATTGTTGACACTGGCTAACATACCTAGGTCGAGTTCATTCTCTGTCTGGAGGAGAATTCTAGCAGCCGGCTGCTCTGATCGGTCGTTTTCTGTGGTTTCTTCGATCAACACCAGGCGAATACCACAGCAGTACCCTAACAAAAGCCACGGACCGCGCGCTCCTTTCTTTCTATTCCTTGTTCTATCCTCACTACGTACACACACACTAACATGCACTACACAACCGCACATGCCGGGAGATTGGAGCTTGACCTGGCTGAGGCAGTGCCCTGCTGGGGAGAGACACCTGGTTGGGGAATTCCTAGCTAGCCAACTATAGGTCGGCGCCGGATCTTGTCATCTAGGATGCCCGGATGCGGGAAAATCCCCGCACCGTACGGAAATAATGACCTTAGCAGTTGACGCGCACGGGATCACTAATCAATCAAAAAGCTAACTCCCCCCTGCCCTTGCCATGTATGGCGCTTCCCGTTCGCTCATCACATTCTCGACTTTGCCAGCTCGCTTCCCATTCTCGACTTTGCCAGCTCGAAACTTACCTTCACAATTTTCCACCCCTGACTCTTCGGTTGATTGATTGATTTTTCGTGTTTCCAGGCACGTCAACTGCTTTGGTCATTAGTCCCGTTAGTGTAGTGCATGTTTTTTCTCGGGAGATGGCGGTGATCTTCCCCCGCTGGATGGCGAGATCCGGCGCCGACCTACCGTCGGCTAGTGGGGTTTCCCCCTAACCAGGACTCTCCCACCAGCGGGGCACCGCCCCAGCCTGGACAAGCTCTTAGCTCCCGACTGGTCTCCCAGAATATGTGGCAGTGTAGTGCATGTTAGTGTAAGTGTGTGTGTGTAAGGGGAGAGGATAGGATAAGGAAGAGGAAGGATAGATCGCGCGCGGTCCGTGGCCCGTTTGGTAGGGTACTGCTCCGGCATTCGCCTGCCTCTTCGGACTTCTAGCTCTTTTACTGTCTGATTCTTTCGTTTTTCTCTGACAGTACTTTCGGTTCCTTTTCCTTCCCAATCACACTTTCTCTTCACCATCTGATCCTTAAAAAACCCGCCTCATCGTTTCCCGTATCCTCTCTCTCACACTCTGGCACTCGCACACCGTACAGCGCCACACTATTTCTCGCTTTCACTAACTCAAAATTTAACCCTGAAAATCTTTTTTTCAGATAAATACTGGTTCACATAATGAAGTTTTTTATTCATAACATCTCTAAAATGAGCGATGTGTTTTACATACTTCCAATATACTCTTTGTTGAAAACGTTCTTATTCGATATTGTAAATTTTAAATGTTTCACAATAATATTTTTACTTGGAGAAAACACTGGTAGAATTGCTTCATTAAATCATATTGCCTGAAATTCCAATGAAAATTCACTCTTTTAAATAACACACCTCTAAAAACAACACAAACATATTTGTTTCCATTGTTTTGCTTGTAGTATTAAGATTTTTTTAACAAAAATACGGTTTTAATATTCGTTTTGGTAAAATATTTATTTATGTATGTAGTTTCAAGCACGTATTTTAATAATTACTGTACACCACGAGTAAACTTAGATTGATTCGAGTGCATGTTTCATGTTAGATAAATGAAGGCTATGAATATTATACAAAAGTGAACATTACTTCCATTTTTTGCCAGTGAAAGACTTTTTTGCCGAGAGCAATCAAATACAAACATTTACATTTGCTTTTATTGTTAAAAATTTTAATCGAATTTATTTAGTTTGTTCCACTTTGGCGTTTTAATTGTCACGAAAAACCCTAAAAGAACTACGTCTCAATATTCAAATTCAGAGTGAAAAAATATTCGTATCAAATATTGAGTGAGGTACGTCTGCAATGAGGACTCTCAATTACCATTCGCACACAGGGCTGTATGTTAATTTTTGGCAGTTTTTCCCAAGTTGTTTCTACGTACTTCGAAATACATCCAAAACAGTAAACTAGCCCAAAAACATCAGGTTTTATGCATAATCTCACAATTTAGATTCTCAAACGATTTTCTCTCAACTCCCATGTAACGATTCAATGTAAAAGTTTAACTTATAAAAGTTGCCATGTGTCTTAGAAAAAGTACCGTATGAAACTCGATGTAATGGGTAATAAATTCGTACGAAGTTTGCGATACTTGCTCGTATGGTAATATCACACTCCTGTATACCCATCATTACATCATCGTTTCATAATGTTCTATTACAATACAGATTTACTTTAAAACTTCGTCCCATTAGAAAATTAATGGCAGAACCGAACAAGATTTAATATTAGAAGAACTGTAATATATTGAAACATAAATAGCTAATACAATGAATTCTTACTTCCGCTAACGGACTTTTGCACATTTTTCATTTAGTAATATCCCAATAAGCATCTTAAATGCGGAAGCGTATTTGAAACTTTGAGCAACGTTGTAAATAACAATATCATAGGCATATTTGTATTAATAAAATTTCCCAGGTAAATAAAAGTCTTGAATTTATTAGATCCGCAGACAATGAATTGCCGCACTTTGTAAATACGCATGAATAACAATTAGTCGAGCGGATAAATATTGTTTTCCGAGTAAGCTGCGAGGGTCCGACGCAACTAGCGGGAAAAAAGGGGGAAACGCAGAGGGAGGAAAAAAGTGAGGGGGAGAAAACAGAGACACAGAGAGAGGGAGAAGAAATGAAGAATGAGATGTGAAATAGAGAGTTAGAGTGTGTGTGTGGGGAGAAATGAAGAAAAAGAAAAAGAAGAAGCGAAGTTATGTTACGTGATAAGTAAAATTACGAGATAAATGTATTTAAGTTTAAATGTGTGAAGTGTGTAACATTATTAACAAGTCCATTGATTGACTGATGTACCTTTCAGTCTTTTGGTGGGATAACAGCTTCACCATTCCTGAGTATTTAAGATGATCATGACCTTCCCCACCCCCAGTTTTAATTTGTGTTAAAACATCAGTTTTTAACGGTATTTGAAACATAACCTCTCTTTTCTTTCACCTCCGCTCCCGCCGCAATCGTCTACCGGTAGACCGCCTTAAGCTTCTTATCCTGGGTTATTTCTTCGTAATCCTAGCAAGCCACATCGAGGCCACGTTCTATGCGATAACCGCTCACCAACCGCCGGGAGCCGAGGAGGAGAGCAAGAGAAGAAGGAATGAGAAGAGAAGAACGGAAGAAAAGAGTGAGAAGGGAGTGTTCGCTTCACCGCAACCGCGGCTACGGGCTTGCTCTTTGCCTCTAGCAAACTTTGTTATGCCACAAAACAAAAACTCGCGGCCATTGTATTTAACTGAAACATTTTGAATAAAACAACCCTTCCGCTTTATTATGTTCAGTAGTTCCGGTCGCTGAGAGTCGAACACCGGCACTTCCTCTCATAGTTGCCAGAAAAGTTTTTAATCCGTCTCTCCGTGACGTGGAAAACGAATAATAAATCTCCCCTTAATTCGAAAGGCTTAAAAACTCATCTAACACAGGCAAAGGTAACACTGCCGCGTTCATTCCGTTTGCTGCCTGTGGGAAAACAGCAAAACATTCCAACATGTGCCAACAGATTTAGAACGAATTATCATCTAAACACATGTTACAGCAACGCTGTCGTTGCTTTGTATCCGCTGGTTCACAAACAACGTCGCTGCCGATAAAACTCTACCAATACGCATCTCTCTCCTCGGATAATATAGTGGAATCGCTGTAAATCACGAACTTGACTCTTCTATTAAACGAGTTGCATGGGCGAAGCGAACACAAAAAAAGGCCTCCGACAAATTCCGCAACGCGCATTTCAGCTGAAAAAGAACTGCGGCCGCACACTCGCCCACCACCGCACCATGGCACACAGCTCGAATAGCGGTGGGAGCGGTGTTGGTGGGGGGAAGTAATGGGGCTAGCGACAGTCTGGAAATGGTTGTGATGTTCGATCGCGCATCGTCCCTCCGCAGCTCCCAGTTAGAATGGTAATACTGGTAGCAAGGGTAATGGTGGCAGTGATGGGAAGTAGGTTCCATGTTGGATTCCAAAGGTGATGTATTGGCATTCCTTTTTTAATTTTTTTTTTAATATTTAAAAAAATAATTGAAGTGTTAATTGATTTAGTTGAAATAATTACCTATGCATTTAACTTAATGCGAAAAGCTTAAAAACTCATCTATCACAGGCAAAGGTAACACTACCGCGTTTATTCCGTTTGCTGCCCGCAGGAAAACAGCAAAACATTCAAACATGTGCCAACAGATTTAGAACGAATTATCATCTAAACACAGTTACAGCAACGCTGAAGGTAAATTGGATAGGTAGTCATTGAAGGTAAATTCATAGGTAGTTATTTCAACTTTACATATGCAATTTTTATTACTTACTAACTTAACTTAAAAAACTACTTAAGTTAGAACACGCTCGGGTAATTTATTAACTGAGTAGAGCTATTTGTGTTCTATTAGTTGTTGTTGCTCTGCCAGTAACGATGGACCTAAAGAGAGAGCATTTCTGAGCTATGATTTTGTATGACTTTAAGGTTTATGCCCTCGTATTGAGGTCACACACGTCCACCTCCTTAGTTGACAGAGATAGCCCGTAGGTCCACCTCAGTTACAGGTAGGTTTTTGTTAGGACCGAGTTACCCCTTAACACACTAAATAGTCGGTTTTGAGGCAAAGTATCTGGCGTCTGGAGAAGGGAAGAAGTGATTATTAGAATGGTTCGTGATGATTGGGTCTGTTCCACGAGTGTCCCAAATTTCCACGAGATCCCAATCCACAGCGTTGGAGGAAAACGTGTCTATGCGCAACTGCCACAAGCCTGGGCACAGTCAGGCATGCCAGGGAGAAAGGAAGAGCGGCGGCGATGGTGTAGCGGTTAGCGTATCGGACTGCTATACCCAAGTTTGCGGGTTCAAACCCGATCGAAGCCGTGGATTTTTAAGGGCAAAAAAATCCTTCGTACGCCTTCCTTCGGAGGGGAAGTAAAGCCGGCTGTCCCATGTTAGTACATTTACTGCATGTAAAAGATCCTCAAGCCTAAATGACGCCTCTGAGCTAAATTCAAATCGTCTGTTTCGTCGCCCAAGTAATACCTTCTTTCTCCCATGATTGGTGAAAGGAGTGTAACGAAATTGCGTGGTCAGACGAAAGAGCAGGCCTCATGGCCTGAGTCTCGCCACGTAAAATAAGGCAATTTCAATTCAATTCAAAAGAGCGTTGGAAGATGACACATGAAGAGCGGTTGGGAGAACCCCACTCTGTCGCAACCCACTGCCAACACCCATGCCTAAACGGGATATGAACCTGCGTCACGTCGAATCAAAACCACTGAGACATCCTGTCTTTAACAGTCTTAACCAGTCCCGAATTTGGCGGGAATTGCGAAGTTTTCTAAGCAGAGAAGATTCAAAAGGTGGAGACGATTGGAAAGACGGAATGGTTCCAAAACGGCGAGAAAGAGGAAGTCAGCTAAGTCGAATTCAGTCGCTGTCTGGAGGGGAATTATAGCGACCGACTGCCCTGATCGGAAGTTGTCCTTGGTTTCTCCAATCAACACCCGGCGAATTCTGGAGCAGTACCCCAACAAACGGGCCACGGATGCGGGCGATCATTCCATCTCTTTTTCTTGTCCTATCTCCACCCCTTACACACACTTACACTAACATGCAGTACACAATGCCGGAATACCGGTCGGGTGTTATCGCCCACCAATGTTTTATCTCCTACCAGTGGGGCAATGCTCAGGTATGAGACATGAGCTTGAGACATACCTGGTTGGGGAAAACCCCGCTAGCCGAGGGTAGGTCGGTTCTGGATCTCGCCATCACCACCACCGCCCGATAAAAAAAAATACACTGACGGGACGAATGACCTTAGCCGTTAACTCGCCAGGAATCACTAACAATCAATCAATGAAAAGGAAGTAGTAGGGAATGTGTGAAGTTTGGTTTTGGTTTTTTCGTGTTTCCGGACACGTCAACTGCTTTGGTCATTAGTCTCGTTAGTGTAGAGCATGTTTTTCTCGGGAGATGGCGGTGATCTTCCCCCGCTGGATGGCGAGATCCGGCGCCGACCTACCGTCGGCTAGTCCCCCTAACCAGGACTCTCCCACCAACGGGACACCGCCCCAGCCGCGACAAGCTCTAAGCTCCCGACCGGTCTCCCGGAATATGTGGTAGTGTAGTGCATGTCAGTGTAAGTGTTTGTGTAAGGGGAGAGGATAGGACAAGGAAGAGGAAGGAAAGATCGCGCGCTGTCCATGGCCCGTTTGGTAGGGTACTGCTCCGGCATTCGCCTGGTGTTGATCGGAGAAACCACGGAAAACTACCGATCAGAGCAGCCGGCCGCTAGAATTCTCTTCCAGACAGCGACTGAATTCGACCTAGCTAAAAAGCTAGTATCGAAAATCCTGCCGCCGTGGGGAGTGGGAACCTAGGACCTCCCGGTCAGAGGCGCTGCAGTGGCATCATTTGATGCACTGAGCTGCCGCTCCCGGTGGGAATGTGTGAAGAAGAAGAAGAAGAAGAGGAGGAGGGCGGAGGTGCAGCAAGGCCAGAGTGGGCGTGGTTGGGGCAGAGGGGGCGGGGTGAGGCCAGCGCTGGCCGAGAGCACCGCAGCCCAACGCAACGGTCGCCGAGGCGATCCGAGGCGGTGACGGAGGCTGCGCGGCTCGGCGCAGCGACGAAGATGACGGCGGTGGCGGCGGCGGCGGCGGCGGCGGCGCTCGGGGCGCAGCGGCCCTCCGTCCCACAAAGGCACAAAGGGGCCTCCTCGCCCCGAGGAGAGCCGGTATTGCCTCCGGACATGCCAGGCCAACTTGAGAAGAATCGATCTACTTCGAGATTTCTCGTATCTCGATTCCCCTGCGTGTGGAGGCGGCGCGGCACAAAAGGCCGCGTGCACTCGCGTGGGCGCCCCTCGACCGCCCCCCTCCCCCCCCCTCCCCCTCCCACTCACCATCCTTTGCTTCGCTCGCCGGCTCGCGGCAGCCGTCGCCGCCGCCGCCGCGTGAACACAATATCCGAAGCGTTGATTTCAAAATTCCTCCCGGCCACGCGATAAGCGCAGGTATTGGTAATGAGCTGCCAGGAATCTCAAGACTCCGCCGCGCCGACGGAGCGCGCGCCGCAGCCCCCCCCTCCATCCCCCACCGCACGAGGTGTGCTTAAAGAGGAGCGGCCACTCCCTTCCGCCAACGCGTCGATGTGAGCGCGAACATTCCGCCTTCCAGGGGGCAGCACTCAGGCACCTTCAAGAGAGACGGAACCCTTGGGTCAAACTTTATGTAGTAGAGGTATGTTGTGAGACTTAATTGGCTACTACGTTTGATATACTAATAACAACAACATATTTTATGTATCACGAGCATTAAAAATCAAACCTTCAATGTCGATGATTTTAAAATCGATTTGTATCGAAACGGTTTAATATAGAACAAAACCTTAGAAGCGTAAATGTACAACATGTCTTATATACATTATTTAGAAAATAAGTAGATTATAGAACTCTAACAGGCTTGAATGCATGTTTGTATAATCATTGTACAATCAATATAACGTATACAAATCTATTTATTTAAGAAGGAATAAATGTTTTTCTTTCCTCTCTAAAAGAGTGACAATAAAGTTGCTCGGAAAAATTACAAATGTTGATGCAATTGATTTTATATCACTTAATTGATGCAATCGACCTTTGAAATAGTGCCTATTATCAAGGCATCTATATTTTTATACCAAAACTTTAGATTTGGTTTTTATTTAGCAATAAACTGATTTTTAATACCGATATAAATAGTATTGAAAATCATTAAAAATCATCCATTGTTTCAGATTCGATAGTACTTCCACGTCTCTACAAGTCTTAGTCAATAAATCACTCTGTTAAGATTGCTTTTTAAAATTTCCAATTAGTTTTCAGATGCTCGACCTCCTTTGCGTATAGTGCAAGTACATCTTCGCATATCTCAAGAGACAAATAATTGTTCATATTATGTGTGTTTATTTTGTTACTTTGTAAAAAGCTTTAGTGACTGAAATTCTGACCTTTGAAACGGTAAGAAAGGCGATACTGTACAGAATGTATAACAATGACTTGCATATTTTATTTCACTAAGCACTGTACCCTGACAAAGCACCCATGGAAGCATTCGTCAAAAAAGGTTGAATATTTCAAACCAGGTTTCGGCTGTAAATGAATACGTAGGATATATGATAACTTTGAACTTGCACAACATACGAACCGACAACAATTTTGGAATATTTTGAAGAGAAAAGTTATAAGTTCCTGCGCGTTACATTTAACGTATTCTGTGAAGGTGGATGGCATTCTCAGAAACACAAAATAAAAATACTAACATATAACAGAGTTTCAAAACATTTGGCAATGGCATTTCGAACGGATGAATGAAGGTAAAATAAACAAAAAATATAAGTCAGTCTGGGGTTTATTGCTTTTGGAGAAAAGGGATGATTAAAACCGCTAACTTTAAAGAGATAAAAGTTAACAAAATTGACAATTCAACTAACAATTTGCAAATGTTTACCTTAGAACGATGAGTAAAGTTGGCATAAATCTATAATATTATAATTTTGGTAAAAATTACAAAAAAAAGAGATGTCAGTATTAAATATTTCATGAAAGTAGTGGGAATATTGTCAATGTTCAATACTGAGAGATCTTCACAATTGCAGAAAATGTATCTTTTTTATAGAGAACATAAGAATTGTTTTAAATTACTTACATGATTCACAGTTTTATGTAGGGTTTTAAAATATTAAGGAAAATTTCGTTTTTAGCAATGTATACTACAATTTTAATCAATATTATATATTAACACAAACAAGCCTATAGGTCTTTCTGTAATGAGTCTGAGTCAACATGCACCTAATATAATTTTATTTTTTACTGATATGTTTTAGCTTATTGCTTTTGATACGGAGATCTATGTACGTTGCATAACTTAGCTGGATCGAGAGGACCGTGGTCACGAGGGAAATATAAAAACAGTTGAATGATGCTACATGTTCCCTTACGGAGGGCATTATGAATGGAAAATAGGGGAGGGAAATATGAAAAGACAAACCGAGTCAAGTTAACATCTAGTTAATTTGTAATTAAGTCAGTACGAATCAATAAAATTAAGTAAAAAATAAAAGTATGTATGAAATACGGACATTCACTGGTTCTAATGACCTCAGACGCCAAAACGGCTTCGGGCCAAAAGTCCTCGGGCTGCTCCATCATTAGAACCTTTATAATGACATTAAAGCATAAATAACTATTAAACTCGAAACTGTTTTCCCGAAGACACGAGGGACACCAGGTAGAAGCTCCTTTATACTCGAGTGTCATGATATATGTTCATAGTCGATCTAAGCTACAATAAATAGCAACAAAAATATATGGCGTGCATTGAATGAAAAATAACTTTCTTAAAAAATTCTGTTATGTTTTTTCGTAACATTCTCTCAGCCACTTATTGTCGTTGAGCTTTGAGTAATCGTACAAGTAATCCGTACGTTAAGTTGGCCAGTCATCGTCATTCGTAATCAGTCATTGCCTTTTGACAATTTGACCAGGAACTCGGAGCCGATAGGTATCCAGTTTTCCCAGACGGTCACCCATCTATAAACCTGTGGTGTCGTTAAGCAGTTAAACAATTTGGCTACTGTTACCAGCAATTACAAGACAATAGTATTTGTCAATACACAAAGAAACTTATTATTTATCGCCGTGAATGTAAAAATGAATATTATCTCACGTCGTATGTGTGAGAAACGTACCAAGAGGTTTTTCTTATTATGATATTTAATGTGGCTAATGTTGAACTTGCATAGTCAGAAAGTTAAGATTTGGACAGAATCACTGGCCTTGCCGCGGCGACGTAATTTGAGAAGGGGCATCTCATGTTTTCCATCCTGACAAAAGACGTATTCAAATAAACTTCCGCATTACAAAAGTGGAGCAGACGGTTCTAGGGCGTGCACGGCCATCCACGTGCCGCTCAGTGGGTCAAAATTGTCTAAAATTGACAAATAACACAATTCTTTTAGCATCAAACAAACACTGAATCAAAGAAAGTTGAGAAAAGTATATGGAGCGTAATTATAAATCAAATAACTTCAAATGAATACACAATTTTTCACATCCTTTCGAAATGCTGACGAATTTCCTATGCTGACGACTCATTTCTGCACTAACCTTAATAAGGTATCGCGAAAATTTTTATTTTAATATTTATCTTCGTATTCTTTATAATTATATTATATGATAACAGCAAAGTTACGGGTATATCATTGTGTCGTAGAATTTATTCTGTTGTAAACGCACGATATTTTTCGCTTGATTGTTGCTTGGAAGGCAATGGAACCACCACGTATCTAGAACCTAACTAATGCATGTATCATCCATTTTATCATTATTTAATGTTAGAAGATTTCAAACAAAACGAAAATCTTAAATTACGTTTAAAATTAAGTGTCATACTTGGTGACGTAGTAAATTATTTCCTCGTAATATATTATATCAACAAAAAGCAACTGAACAAAGGGATGAAACACTTCTCTTAATGACCGGTGTCCGTTAAGAATGTATTAATCGACTCACGGGCGTTAGCTCATAGAACGGACTCGATTGGTTATAAACAATCACTTATAACTTCTTACAACTTACAACTTACAGCTTACAACTTCAACACGCCAATTTGTTTCTTCTACATAGACCTAAAGACGTTGCTAACATATATGGAATACAAAATCGAAACATATTATCACTTACAAGGAACAAATTTATTTGAGAAAACATTTTCAACCCAACATTTTATCTAAAAAATTGTTACACACCTTGAGCGGTAGCTCAGTGCATCATCTGATGTTACAGCTGCATCTCTGACCAGGAGGTTCTAGGTTCGAGTCCTGACAACGGTAGGATTTTCCACACTAGCTTTTTAGGTAGGTCGAATTCAGTCGCTGACTGGAAGAGAATTCTAGCGGCCGGCTGCTCTGATCAGTAGTTTTCCTTGGTTTCTTCGATCAACACCAGAGCGAATACCGGAGCAGTACCCTAACAAACCGGCCACGGACCGCGCGCGATCTTTCCTTCCTCTTCCTTGTCCTATCCCTCACACACACACACACACACACACACATTTACACTAACATGCATTACCACACATTCCGGGAGACCGGTCGGGAGTTTAGAGCTTGTCCCGATTGCGGCGGTGCCCCGCTGGTGGGAGAGTCCTCGTCAAGGGGAAATCCCGCTAGCCAACGGTAGGTCGGCGCCGGATCTCGCCAGCTTCCGATGTGGGGGAAGATCACCACTATCTTCCGATGAAAAATCATGCACTACACTTACGTGACTAATGACCTAAGCTGTTGACGCGCCCGAAATCACTAACCACCCATCCAACCGATAATGTTACACATCCTGAAGAGTTCGGTCTGACCGCCGATTTGTCTCGTTCCCGCTGCGTTTGGGCCCTTTGTGCCGCGCTTGCACGTGGGCCTCAGCAGTCGCCTCGCAACCTGCGGCGCGCGATCGATGCGGCCGCTATTTTTATCGAGAATTGTGCTCTCGACTCTCGACCCGTCGCTCTCGGATTACGTGACAGATGAGTGCGGCTTCGCCGGCCGCCCAGTCGGTAGGTTGGCCGGCGGAGCCGGGAGGCAACGGAACAGCGCAGCGCGGAGCGTCGCTCTACTATGAGTCCGGTCCACTCGAAGGTTTAGCAAACATTTCTACGAATTCAAATGGCGTGGGTGAAGTCGTATTGTGCACAATTCCCTATAAATTAACGTCGAATTGTGTAGGTGAAGTTCACATTTGGCTACCGACATGAAGTACTTCATTTCGTCATATCTAATTGAACGCTGAGAACGCTCGTAAAACCTGAGAATGCATCACATTTTTCGCATTAATGTTTGAAATAAAACACAGCTAATCATAGAAGTATATTCTAATGGTACAAATTTAATACAAATTCTAAAAAAATTAATTTTTTCTTAAACAATTAAAAAATAGCATTTCTCAAGATTGATACATTACCAAATTGAAAATCTGTTATATCGCCATAAAATAGTCCATTGTGACTATCATCTGCGCACGCTTTCTTGAGTTTCAGAACCCCTTCTCAACAATTTAACTATTAATAGTTGAAAGATGAAAAAATAATAGTAATAATAATAATAATAATAATAATATAATAATAATAATAATAATAATAATAAATTTAAAAAAGCGAGAGATTAACTTTCCAAAACTAGATATCATTATTATATATTTCCTTGTGCATGTCAATATTAGTTTCATAGAAAAATTTCCAAAATTATTGTGTATTTTATTAGTAGACGTAACATCCCTATGAATTCCCTTACACTCCGTAATGGGAAGAAAAATAAAATGAAGTTTGGCATAAGTCAACGGAATGCTATTTAATTTTCTTTCATTAGTTAATACTAACGGATCTGAAGAAATGAACGACAAAATTGTAATTAAATTCATGCAATTTGGATTGTAATTGAAATTTCAAAATATTTCTGCCGAAATTATTGTAATTTATGAGTTACTTGAATATTCGAGAGGATTCAAATATTTAAAAAATGTTGAATTTAATTTGTAACGCTGCTCGTAGCATTTCAAAAATGTTGAATTTAACATATCACATGTATATTACCACATTCCACATATGTATAAATAAAAAATGCAATATTTTTGTATAACTCTCTTTTATTATACAACGTTAAGGATATCACAACAAATAAAGTTAAAAATATTAATTTTTTTAAAATTTTTAATTAGTTTTAAATAATTAATAATAATAATAATAATAATAATAATAATAATAATATAGACGAGTCAAAGACTGTTTGCAGCAATAAAAACCTAGATTCAGTGACGTAATTTTACGATGATTATCACAACACGTCCCAGTATGATTCATAAAATGTACTTCGACAAATCAGCCTGAAATAACGTGACTTGGCGGATCGTGGATGCGGTGCTGTAGATAATTCCATCATAATGAACACAGCGCAGTGCTTCCCTGGAGCTAGAACACGCGACGAGGGCAATCCTCTCGCGAGCTGCCCATCGCCTCTCGCATGGGCGCTCTTGAACAGCTCGCGAGGGCGCGGGCGGGGCTTAGCCAGCCGGCAAAGCGGAGGGGAGGCCGCGGCCGGGCCTCTGGGGGAAGCGCGCGCTGATGCCATTCGTCATGGGGAGAAAACGAGGAAAATTGGCAGGAGATGGCTAAGAATATGATCAGAGGGAGAATACAGCGCGGCACGCGAGGGAGCGGGGCAGATGAAGGGGACGAAGATGGGGGGGAGGGGGCCTGACGGGTGGGGGGAGGGCAGTTGTGTGGTGTGGGAAGAATCGAGATGACAAGAAAGGATTGATGCTGAGACGCATGATGCGAAGGGCTAAGCAGATTGGAGGATGTTGGCTGGTTGTTAGTAATCCCTACTCGTCAACTACGGAGGTCAATAGTCCCGTAAGTGTAGTGAATTATTTTTCATCGGGAGATGGGGGGATCTTCCACAGTGGATGGCGATATCCGGCGTCAACAATGTCGGTTAGCGGGGTTTCCCACAGCCAGGTATCTCCCACCAGCTGGGCACCGCCCCAGTTGGGAAAAGCTCTAATCTCCGACCACTGTCCCGGAATATGTGGTAGTATAGTGCATGTTAGTGTAAGTGTGTGTAAAGGGAGAAGATAAGACAAGGAAGAGGAAAGAAAAATCGCACGCGGTCCGTGGTCTCTTTTGTTAGGGTACTTCTCCGGTATTCGCCTGGTGTTGATGGAAGAAACTAGGGAAAACTACCGATCAGAGCAGCTGGTCTCAAGAATTCTTCTCCAGACAGCGGCTGAATTTGACCTAGTTGACAAGCTGTCGGGCTGACAAGCTGTCGGTCATCTGTCGAAATACTGCGGCTGTCGGGCTTCCAACCTAAGATCTCCCGGTCAGACGCACTGCAGTGACATCCGTTGATGCACTGAGCCATCTCTCCCGGTCCGAGAAGACCGAAACAGAACTACTCTTGGCTGAGAAGAGCGAAGCAGGTTGGGATGGAGCAACGCAAAGCGGGAAATGGCAGTGTGTGGGAGAGAAGTTTCGGAAGGGCGACGCAGAAGGGCACAGCGCGAGACGGAGTAAAGTACGTTAGCGCAGAGCATTCTCGAGCGGAGAGAGGGAAGGGATTGAGTGGGAAGAAGCATACCGGGTTCGTGCGTGGAGGGTAGGAGTGCGGCTGGAGGAGGGGACGGGAACAGCGTAGAGGACAAGATCATACGGGGTATGTAGTAAGAGGGGGGTCAGAGAGAATGAATGTGTGTATATGATGTGTGTGTGGAGTGAGTGTGTGTGTGGAGAGTGTGTGTGAGAGAGAGAGAAAGTGTGTGTGTGTGTGAGAGAGAGAGAAAGAAAGTGTGTGTAGTGTGTGTGTGTGAGAGAGAGAGAGAGAGTGTGTGTGTGGAGAGAGAGAGAGAGAGAGAGAAGAGGATGAATCTGTCGAAAAGTCGGAGCTGTGTGTCGCAGAAGAGGGTGAAGGGTAGCGCAAGTCTAGATGAAAGAAACCGGATGAGGGGCGAGGCAATGGAAGCTGGTGCCGGGTAGCCCGAAGATGAATAAAGTGAGCCGGGTGAGGGGCGAGGCAATGGAAGCTGGTGACGGGTAGCTCGCAGCTGAATTGAGTAAGCCGGGTGAGGGGCGGGGCAATGGAAGTTGGTGGCGGGTAGCCAAGTCTGGGTGAAAGAACGGATGGGGGCGGGGCGGTGGAAGCTGGTGACGGGAAGCGCGCGCCTAGGTGAAGTAAGGCGAGTGAGGGGCGGAGGGGGGGGGGGGGGGGGGCTTCCGGGGGAATTAATTGTGGGGGGGGGGCGGCCCGCGTGCAGCCGGCGCGGCCGCGGCGTCGCTTAACGACGTGGCAATGACGGGCGCACCGGCGGCGGACAGGCGCGGAGGCGGGGGCGGGGTTAAGAAAGGGAGGGGCATGAAACGTGAGAGCTGAGGCGGGGAGCAGAGTGATGGGTGGCTAGTGATTTCAAGAGATCCAAAGGGGATTTTCTGCAAGGCACTTCGTGGTCTCTTCTCAGTTTTGAAGATCGTATGTTCTCCTTGTGTCGAATCCCAAACTAAGCAAGACTCATGGTATCCAAAATTCTTTTCGAAAATAAAATGTACAACTTGTTTCATAAGAACGTAATGTTGATAAGAGTGAATGAAGCGGGGGGGGGGGAGAAAGTATATTTCGTTAGCGCTAATAAACTGAAATAACGTTCTTGGCATATTATTTTGAAATAACTTAACAACAATCGAGGGATGTGGAATACAATTGTTACCGAAATTCTCAAAATGAGTTTTTTACGATATCAGAAGTAAAGAAAATTAACGAAACGTAATTAATTTCTAAAGTAGGCAATTGTTTGCAGACACACATCTCGGTCTTTCAGACAAAGAACAATGTGTTTTTTGTTTTTTATTAAATCAAAATTCGGTGAATTAACATCCTCACACATATCACAATTCTCTCTTCACGAATTTAATTATATCTGATATATTTCAAACATTCTATTAACCAACATTTCGAATAAATCCGTTTATAAGCTTTTCATAATTTATTAAGGAGCTGAAATAAATATTACAACACATACTATGGCAATGACAATATTGACAGTGAAACATAATAGAACTTCAAGAACAGTTACAATTAAATGACTTTCTTAAATGTATAAAAAATGCTTTTGTAGTGAAAATAAAATATTCTGTAAAGTTGGACTCAATTAAATATTAGTGATTTATTACTATTCCGGAAAATCTTAGGAAAACAATTGTAAATGTTAAACTGCCATATTCCTTAGTCTTTAGGGTAAAACTTTCGTTAATTCACGTTGTATACAAATTTATGTAAATTTCATCGAGATTAGTAATTATAATGAAGAGGGTAGCGAAAAATCCTCCTAATAAAAACCAGTAGCGAGTGAAAAATGTTGAAGAAGCTCTCAGCCCCGTGAAGCGACCCGCTGGGGAGTCTAATTGAAGAGCCGAAGAGGATATTAGAAGCGCTGTTCCGACGGTTTTTTAATGCTATCAGCTGCTTCCGCATCTCTTTAGTCTGGAGCACACCCTCCCGTCATTATTTTACGTTCCACTGAGTGTGGAATCCCTCAGAGTCGTGTCTCGCTGCGAGGGGCGAGCCGTGAGCTGGTGCAATGCCAGTGGCATCTGTCCGACCTCCCGTCAATCGCTTGTCAGGAAGAAAGAAATGTGAATATAATTTTATTTGTATATGTTACTACAAACGTTTCAGAACTATCTTATTCGCGTGTATGCTTGTATTTCCAAAATAAATATACTTCTCATGGATCTGAGTACAAATTTAAACTAACTCAAAATGTATGGTATTTAATGTTCTCTTGTTATTTTTTAAAACTGCCAATATTACCTAATGAGTAAGAGTGATTAACGACAAATGAACAAATTTTACTGCTGAAATAGGGGGGCAAAAAGCGTGCCATATTTATATCTCCCTATAGAGGGCTTCAAATCCCAACCACCCAGTGTTGAAGGGATGAGATAATCAACTACGACACATGCGAGAAAAAATTGAGACATAGCTCTTCAATATGGCCGCAACGTTTCAGTATGTGTCTCTTAAGTATTGTTAAATACTGTTCGCTAAAATGCCAGCATCGATTTCAATGCCGCGGCTTGCCACCTAGCGATTTACAAGAAGTCTCTCCTCGTAGGTACTTTACAGCAATCGAGCATACATGATCACTATTTGGGTGGATTAGAGAAAGCGATACCGGCCGACTGGTAACTGGCGACTAGAAGGCAAGAAGTCGGTAAAAATGTTGCGTACGGAAATGTCGAGAAGAAACGGCAACATCCCAGGGAGTGAAAATATAAAATATATACTTAAAATCAATCAATTTGTTTGTTCGTATTTTATGCGCTACCCTACTGTTCATCCAATTGCGATAATACTTTGTCAACTTATTGCTTGTACTTGCGCAAAGAATATAGGCATGGTACAATGGGAATGTTCATATGTCTGTCGCACATAACGCGCATAGATGATGCGTTTATGCTGACTAAAGTGTCCCTGACTAATGCGCTCTACGTAACATGTCGCACCCTCAAGTATTAAGCGCGTCTTCGCTGCATATTCTGCATCTGTGATTTTTAAATATCGGACGGAATTATAACTTGAGCGATATCTCGTACACGTAAATCAAATTTTCCCAAGACAATATCACAGCGAATGCAAGCCCCAACTTGAGGAAGAACGTTTTACCAATGGGACACTTTACAACCTTTCCAAACCAAGACAAAGAGCAAACTTATACTCGAGAGGAAGTCTTTCATCTATTAAATTTTTTCCGCGTGATTAACAGTTACGTGAGCAATTGCGTGTTAAGTGTAATAGCGAATCATTGTCGGATACACTAGTAGAAAATATGTATTAATTCGCTCAGGCTACGACGTGAATGTGATTTGCAATTTGAGACTTAATGAAATTCACATGAGTAAAGACACGAGTGTACCATACAAAATTAGCGCAAGTGTACCTTCCATTGTTCGTCGAAAGTGTCATGAACAATTTTATGCGTCATGATTGTAATAATCAATTGGCGTCCAGAATGCGTACCATGACTGCGATGAACTGAATACTCCATTCTGAGTGCTTCAATTATCAATTCGTGCTACAACATTTGGTAGTGGTACCAGAGCAAATAATCCTCCTCCTACTTTCAATAATATAACTCTTCTGGAATTTAATAATAACGATTACAGGGAGGGGGGTCAGAATTCAAAACACGATTTGGGAGCCTTTAAAACACCTAGAAGGCGACAAATGGCTCATTCCAATCTTCTCCACAAGAGGAATCGATTGGAATGTATTTAGGCGGATTCTTCTAAAATAACATAAAAGAAACCTAGGTGGAATGTGTTTTTTCTTGGGAGTGTTTCAAGACACCAAAAAACACGGGTGAAACGCTGTCAATTATTATATACCCTCCCGGTATAACATGAATGCTTCAGATTTGACTTATCAGTTTGACGAGAATAAAACTTCATTTTGTATTGAAACACAACAAAAAATATCATTCATCCTAACTCAGAAGTTATAATAAAATACTTTTTATTATAACATCTGGGTTTAGATGAACAAGGTAGGCATTATATGTAAAATGACTTTTATTATCCACTCGCAAATCATTAGGGGTGCCAAGCTAAATTAGTCACGTAGTAACACCACAAATTCTTCAGGGACCGACCGGCATTTGTACCCCGGTAGTATCCAGAAGTTATAGTTTTACTCACTCTCTCACTCACTCACTCACTCTCTCACTCACTCACTCTCTCACTCTCTCACTCTCTCACTCTCTCACCCACTCACTTAATTTATTTATTTATTTATGTATTTATTTATTATTTTTTTTTTATTTATTTATTTATTTATTTATTTATTTATTTATTTATTTATTTATTTATTTATTTATTTATTTATTTATTTATTTATTTATTTATTTATTTATTTATTTATTTATTTATTTATTTATTTATTTATTTATTTATTTATTTATTTAATCTATCTTTCTACCGTAAAAACAGTAAATACTTGAATAAACAGCGCACGCTGGATATGCAGGAGCAAAAGAATGGTAAGAGAGCACCTTAACAGATGCAGTTTGTGGGTTCGATATCCGTTTTGATTGGTTGATTGTTCGTGATTACGGTCGCATCAACTGCTAAGGTCATTACTCCCGTAACTGTGGTGCATGTTTTTCCTCAGGAGGTGGCAGTGATCCCCCCCGCTGGATGGCGAGATCCCGCGCTGACCTACCGTTACGCAGGGCTTCGCCCCAACAGGAATGTTCCCCCCAGCAGGGCAAGCTCTAAGCTCCCACACGGTCTCCCGGCATGTGTGATAGTGTAGTGCACATTAATGTAAGTGTATGTGTAAGTGTTAGATGTGTAAGGGTGAAGACAGGACAAGGAAGAAGAAGGAAAGATCGCGCGTGGTTCGTGGCCTTTTTTTAGGGATCTGCTTCGGCATTCGCCTGGTGTTGTTCGGACAAACCACGGAAAACTACCGCTCAGAGCAGCCGTCCGCTAGAATTCTCCTCCAGACAGCGACTGAATTCGACGTAGCTAAGTAGCTAGAGTCGAAAAAAATCCTGCTATCGTTGGGCCGATGTCCGACAAGAGCGCGGTTTTCGCAGTGCGGGTCCGCGCGAGACGGGGCGTGGCGCTGGGACTGTGTCGCGGCCAGCGCCCGCCGCCGCCGCCACCCCCCTTGCCGTTGCCGTCGCCGCTGCTGCGTCGCCAATTGTTTGCATACTTCTGCCCGTCAGCGAATCGATCAGGGCGAGGCGTGGCGGCGTGAGGTTGGGCGTCGTGGTGGGGTGGGGTGGGGCGGGTGGGCGTGGTGGGCGGGTGGGGCGTGGTGGGGCGGGGTGGGGCGTGGTGGGGCGGGTGGGGCGGGTGGGGCGGGTGGGCGTGGTGGGGCGTGGTGGGGCGGGGTTGGGCGGGTGGGGCGGGGTGGGGCGGGTGGGGCGGGGTGGGGCGGGTGGGGCGGGTGGGGCGGGTGGGGCGGGGTGGGGCGGGTGGGCGGGATGGGGCGGGGTGGGGCGAGGTGGGGCAGGGTGGGGCGGGGTGGGGCGGGGTGGGGCGGTTGAGGCGGGGTGGGGCAGGGTGGGGCGGGGCGGGGCGGGGTCGGACGGGGCGGGGTCGGAGTTGTGACGCAGGGTGGGGTGTGGCGGGGGGCGGGATGCGGAAGGTGAGGTGGCGTGGGGCGACGTGCAGTGGGACGGAGTGGGGCGGGATGGAGTGGGGTGGGGAGGCGGAGGAGCCGGCGGCGCGCCCGTGTTTGCGACGAGGTGACAGCGAGGGGCGGGGCGGACACCCGCGGCGCAGCGCGAGAGGGAACGGGGAACTAGAGGAGCGACTTCGCTGCAGACGCTCCCGGGCGATGAGCCGGAGTCTACTCCATTACGATCCAGAATTAAAGCGACGCTTTGTTTTTAGCCAGTGGGTGGAAAGCGGAGAGCTATATTGCGCACTCCATTTCAAGTATTTTAAATTGCTAGTGAACTATATATTTGAAGTTGACATCGGTCCTTGTCAACTTTTTTTCTTGAATTTATTAGCTGCTCCCAATGGTATCATATTTCGTTTAAAGCAGTATGAATTATCATTTTTACATTTCTTCTTTAAGAAAGACATGAATAATGCCACAGGGGGGATTCGAACCCACGATTAGAAGCAGGCAAAGTAGGAATTAGAAAACTCCTCTAATCCTATCGCCACGTTTTTATTTTATGGCATAAAAAAAGTTATATATATATATATATATATATATATATATATATATCAAAATGATTTTTTAAAAAATATTGATGTTTCGATTTGAAGTATGTACTCGTACTTCATACATCAATGTTTGTCATTCCATATCCAGTGGTTGCAATTTTCGTCACATAATTAACTTAGTATTAATTTTGTGACTATCCTTTCTTTTGTATACTTTTCAGCGAAAATATTCCATTAAAATTAATGGGCATTGATAGGTTAATTCAATGTAAATCATCATGTGCCATGTTGATGAATATCCTATTGCGAATTGCCCAAAAATCATAAGTATCAATCTCAGTAAAGGGGATTACAACTTGGAAAGCAGGAGAAGGTAGAAAGTTACTAGACAAAAAATATTTAGAAATGGTTTAACACACACCTTCTGGAAATATCTGTTAATACCTGTTCCATCAATATCTGTAACACACACCTTTGGAACTCTCTTATATTCTATCCCCTTGAAACCCCACTTACACATTTTTATCTCATAATAATTAATCCTCCACGTCAAGACCAAAAAGGCCAAATTGTCAATCCCAAACCCAAGCAAGTGATAATGATATGCGATATATGTAGCTCCGTCACCTGTAACAGTGCGTTGCGCTCCGTTCAAAGCACTCGCATTAAATCGAATGAGACGCGGATGACAAATTGTCTTCGCAGAGAATTTACCTAAAAGATTTTCCCTGCCGGAAAAATCCTCCGCCGAGGCGTCCCAAAAATCCACCACCGGTGCGGCGTCCGCGTGACGTCATGCGGCGTAATCTCTGGGCTGCTAGCGACAGCGACAGCGACGTGGACCGAAGCGGACACGTGTGACGCACGCGTTTACGATAAACCGGAAGATAAATGTTGCTAGCCTCCCCGGCCCGTCTAATCTCATATTTCCAGCTCGATGTAAATGTAATTTTGTGTTTGTGTTGTCGATGTAATTTTGAATTCATGATTTTCCCCCGACTAGATTTGTCACAAATATTTGTCTTGAGTCCTTCTGTGAATTTTTTGTGTGTGCTGGAGAGGGATAAACAATGGATGGTTGTTGTCACGATGCGTTATGGACGTAAATTCTATCAAGTGATGAATCATTTTGCATCAGTGCTTATTAAAATTTTCCCGAATTCAAGGACATGCTCAGATAGAAGTAACAAATTGACAAAATACGAGTGATGTGTTTGGAAATTAAATGTTGTGATATAAGTATCTGATTCTAAATTACAGAACACGTATATTAAAAAATATTGACTATTATTCTTCCTTTTTCCCAGCAAAGACAATGACGATTATCACTATATTTTCAATATCTCTTCTACAAAATGTGATATATTCTATTCCCTGGAAAATATGTAAAAATTGTAGGAAATGCTAAAACTGATTCATAACGACTTTAGTGGCTATCTTTCAGGATCATTTAATTTCTGTCCCATAATTATTTTTTTTGTAAATCCATGTGCCGAATACACTAAACACGCATTTTTAAGAGTGTTAATCATTACTGAAGTTAAATTAAGAGAACAAGATATTGTTCTCATTATGTGGGATTCGAATAGAGGGGTGGAGGGTCAACGATTGATCCCAAGATGGTTTTTCTTAAATCTTTCTATAAGAAAGAATTACATTTTCAACGTTTCGAGATTTATTACATTATAACATTTCTTAACATTTAGTAATAGTTTCATCTTTTATTACTTATCTAAACAAAATCGACACACAACCCCACGTTCTCTCACAGTCAGGCCTACACAAAAACGCGATGCAATTCTTTGTAGTATACGCCAACGTAGATAAAAGTTGTGTAAACCGAAAGAATCTTGTAAATGTTTAATTAGTTCTTCGAAAGAAGGACATTACCAAGAACATTACACTCTGAGTCCCCGCAAAAAGACCTCAAGTACAGAAAATCTTCAAAATATGTATGTCTTTGTATACCTCAAAAACTGAAATGATCGTAACAAACTTGTAGAAAATTTTTGTTTTGTACTGCTAAGTGCATGTAGAATTAGTCCTTAAATATACAAAATTTTCCTTTAATTATTTTGGAGTTTCTTGTGGGGTTCGTCGTTGACCCCCTTCCCCTTGGTGTTTTCGGGAAACTGGAATTGTACTTATATGAAACGGTCACATATTTCATATGAAAGTTGTTGATATTGTCACTTTTATACATTTCTCGATTTTTTTAAATCAGCAAAATAATTTAATTTTTGTTTCTGAATAAATAATTTTATTTCTAGTTAGTAAAACCTAGCAACCGATATTTAGGAATCCTTGAAAATAAAAATCATAAACACTTAATTGAAGTGTATGAAACGTTATGTCCACGATTGACATGCACTTTGTAATAATAATGATTCAACCTGTATTGAAAATTATAAATTTTGCTAATTTTTTTTGATAATTAAGAATATTAAATTTTTGGAATAAATTTCCGAAAATTTCATGTACTTTCATTTCCAATCAAACGAACGGAGAAGAGAGATAATGCCTACCAATTTTTTATAGAATCACGGTATCATTTACATCGACTGAGAGAATTTTCATTACATCGTGATTGGTCAGACGGTCGCGCCCGAAAATCCGTTGAAAGCTCCTTCAACTGCTAACCGTTGGTCCATAGAAATCGACCCGAGCTCACTTTCCATCGGACATGCCTCTTTGTGATGATTTGGGATGGTAGTGGAGGCAGTAGCAGAGGGGTGGGGTGGAAATGGTGACAGTGCATGGAGCGACGATTCGTGGAGGTATTGTCGACTCGGGAGACAACGAAGTGTCTGAGCTGCACTGCGACGTAGGAATTGATCAAATTAACTACAGGAAAGGACATTAACGTGATAAGAATTACAAAATTGTAATCGATACATAATGTGAGTATGTTGTCGCACATACATGAAATTGAAAAAGTGAAATTACAAACGAATATCAAACATGCAAAATAAATTTCATGAAGTAAAACAAACAGCGGTGATAATGATATTAATGGAAGGTAGCACTGAACTGGAAAAACTAATGATTTTACTGGTGATGTGTGTGCTATTGTACAATTATTGTAACAGCGATTAAAATATATAATTCGTTCGGAGACGAAGACGGAGACGACTCTTAAATAGACGACAGAGGCTGCAGCACAGCCTAAAAAAATATCCACAGCACAAATGGTGAAAGTGGAGTCCATGAAAGGAAAACACGTGCAGATAGAAGATGGTAATGGAGGATGCTGAAGGTAGGGGGCAGCAGCTAGGGCGACGACGCTTGCTCAGAGACGGGGACAATGGCTTGTGCATTTCACAGCGCTAGTGGTGGAGGTGGCGCCAGGGGGCGTGTTTCCGGGGTGTTTAGAATTTGTATCGCGTCTGGTTCCGGTCGCGGTCTCTCGAGATTAATCGAACCCTCCCCCAGCCCGCCGGCGACGGAGAAGCTCCGCCCTTCCGCTCGCCCCAGCTACACCCGCCCCCCCTGCCCTCGCCCTTCAAGTCCGCGCCTGCCCCAACCGCACCGCCCTCTAGCCCCGCTCCAGGCCCTGCCCGGCCACCATTCTACTCCCGCCAGGCCCGCACCATGTCCCCGTTCTGTCTCCATTCTACTCCCGTCTGCCCCGCGTCATGACCTCGCTCGGCTTTCACTCTACTCCAGCTCGCCCGCGTCAAGTCACCGGTCTGCCTCCAATCTACCCCCGCCAGGATCGAACCATGTGCACGCTCTGTCTCTACTCTACTCCCCCCCCGCCATGGCCTGCCCGCCATCTACTCCGCCACCGCCCAGTCCCGCTGCTCTCTTCCCGAGGCTCGCATCATGTCCTCGCTGTCTCCACTCTACTTCCGCTCGCCCCGCGTCATGCACCACCCGGCCTCCACTCTATTCCCCCCGGCCATGGCCCCGCCCGGCCTCCACTCTACAACCGTCAGCCATGCGCCATGCCAGCTCCGCACCATGGCGCCGCCCTTCATCTTCCACTCTACTCCCGCCTCCCGCCCAGCCTCGACCGTGTCTCGCGCCTGCGCCGTCTTCTCCTCCAACCCGTCTCGCCCTGACCCCCTTCTTCCCCGCCTCTTCCACTCCGCCTCACCCTACTCCCACTCCCGCTCGCGGCCGTTTCTACACTGTCATCGCTCGACCGCTACGTCACTTCCGACCATCCCTCGACCGCATCGCATTTTTCACTCTCCCCGTACACTTCTATACTCCTGCCACGGTCTCCGCCCATGTCTCTTCTCCACCTACACCTTCGCTTCTTTTCACTACCGGGAGCGGTAGCTCAGTGCATCAACTGATGTCACTGCCTCTCACCGGGAGGTCCTAGGTTTGAGTCCTGATGGCGGGAGGATTTTCGACTCTAGCTTTTCAGCTAGGTCGAATTCAGTCGCTGTCTGGAGGAAAATTCTAGCGGTCGGCTGCTCTGATCGGTAGTTTTCCGTGTATTTTTCGAACAACACTAGGCGAATGCCGGAGCTGTACCCTACCAAACGGGCCACGGACCGCGCGCGATCTGTCCTTCCTCTTCCTTGTCCTATCCTCTCCCCTTACACACACACTTACACTAACATGCACTACACTACCACATATTCCGGCAGACCGGTCGGGAGCTTACAGCTTGTCCCGACTGGGGCGGTGCCCCGCTGGTGGGAGAGTCCTGGTTAGGGGGAAACCCCATTAGCCGACGGTAGGTCGGCGCCGGATCTCGCCATCCAGTGGGGGAAGATCACCGCCATCTCCCGAGAAAAACATGCACTACAATAACGGGACTAATGACCAAAGCAGTTGACGCGCCCGGAAACACGAAAAAATCAATCAATCAATTCTTTTCACATCTCCTTCCTCGCCTCTGCCATGCCTCCTCTCACATCGCCCTTCCCTTTCCTCCGTCCTCACAATCTCGTCCCTATTCCCCCCGTATCTCTTCCCATCTCCGCCCTCGCCTCTTCCCTCTCTCCCGCTTTCCGCCCCCGTCCCCGCCGCCTCACGACCCTCGCTAATGGTAATGAAAGAAATAAACAAAAAAAAAAAAAAAACAGCCGAGGGCGCTTGCAACCGGAACCCTCCGCGGGAAGAAACAATCCCGGAGGGGATGAAATGCGTCAGAAGGTACAGCTTCGGCAAAATGTAAAGGCCACACGGATCAGACAGTTCAGTCGAGACCGACTTCTTCACGGAAAATCGTGTTTTCAGGAGTTTCATATCTTGAAGCGACTAGATGTGTAATCAGAAGGGAAGAGGAGGAAAATTAACCTGAATAAATTAATAGTCTAATGAGAACGGATATAAATTATGGGTATTTTATCAATATTAAGTAGCAAATGAAAACATTGAAGATTAAAAGATAAATTACTAATAATGTTTGAGCTGTGTTAAAGCTTTGTGTTAAGGAAGTTTTAACAAAGTAATTTTTACACAATGATTTATGTAGAAAATGATAAACTCGTTTTAAAACTTCTTAAATATTATCTTAATGCAATATAAAACACATTTAGCGTTTAGGTTTGTATATTTGTTCCGTAACAATTGTTTAACCACTGGTTCGTCGGCTCTTATACTCGTATTTTGCTTAAACACTTTTGAGGAGCTGAGAAAAAAATGGATGATTCGCGACCACAAAATGATATCCCGAATTGGGTAAAGAAATTTGAGTTAACAAAACCCTTGTTGTGATACATTGTGACTAGTTCATGGCGATACTAGGCATGGTGACACCGGGTGTGGGAGGGGGCGGTGCAAGGGGGTGGATCTAGGCTTGGCAGGGTGGAGCACGAATAAACACCCGGGAAGCGATGGATTAATGTTTCAAGATATATTAGCATTGAAAATTACATTATTATTATTATTATTATTATCATCATCATCATCATCATTATCCATTAATAGAAGTAAATATTGTATAAATATTAACAACTGTTTTTCGTTTAAAATGGTACTGCAATTTCTTTGAATATATTTATAAGCAATTTAGAAATTGTAGATTGTGTAAAGATAATATTGAGAAATACCCTTCCTTGTACGATATGTAATCTTACTAGCTCTCGATGTTATCTACAAATAATTATACTAATATTATGAAAGGGAAAATTTCCACTGTTAGGTTATTTCTACCGTTGACCCGTGATGCTCATTAATTCTCTCAATGTTAACACTAATATATTAAATTTTAATTTTAAAACCAATTTTAAATTAACAATATAAATTATTAGTCTTTCTCATCAACAAAAATTTAACATTTATTCTTCTATTTTTGCAACTTCTATTGTGTTCATGAATAGTTACTGTTCTATGTAGAAACATTAAAATACCGTACGGTTTTGAATATAGTTCATAAGCTTACTACAATATCTTCTCAGATGACGTCTCGATTGAATCGGCATAACATTGTCCGTGAAATGTCCTTATATCCCAATTATCACGTTCTTGCCATCATTAAAATAATTTTAAAATGTTCCGGAATGTCCTCCGGAATGTCCGGAATTTGGTATTTAATAGGATTTAATAATTTCCATAAAATCAGTTCGCTATCGCGACTTTCCCTATTTTTGCTTCGTATGAATCACCTACGCGCGAGTGTCTAGTTTCAGCTGCTTATCGAAAATCCCTCCCATCAACGGAGCTATCCTAATATAAATCCCATCGAAATATGGACTCCAACTACATTAATAACAATTCCAATTATAATTCAATGCTAATATTTTCACAATACCAAGGTATTAGACTAATCATAAGTTTCCGATTCACTATCATTTAAATAATGTCCCAGCTTGTGCTGAAAAACTATTTGCACCTCACCAATTGCTTAAGTGTACCCGCTTCAATATCCTTTTTAAGAGACTGATTCCTTGCGCCTTCATACAAGATCACGGCTTTCAATGTCTTCCCCACACCTTTTGCATGTAATGTGTTTGGGGCCGTGTCTCCTCACTTGAACAGCGCTATGACACCAAGCATGGAATACTACACATTATTTATTTGTTTATAAGGAGGAGAAGAAAAAGAAATAGAAGAAGAAAAAGAAGAAGAAATAGAGGAAGAAATAATAGAAAAAGAAGAAGAAATAGAAGAAGAAGAAATAGAAGAAGAAGGAATAGAAGTAGAAGAAATAGAAGAAGAGGAATAAGAAAAAGAAGAAGAAATAGAAGAAGAAGAAATAGAAGAAAAAAGAAGAAATAGAAGAAGAAGAATAAGAAGAAGAGGAAGAAGAAGAAGAAGAAATAGAAGAGAAAGAAGAGAAGGAAGGAAGGAGAAGGAAAGGAGAAGAAGAAGAAGAAGAAGAAGAAGGAGAAGGAGAAGGAGAAGGAGAAGGAGAAGGAGAAGGAGAAGGAGAAGGAGAAGGAGAAGAAGGAGAAGAAGGAGAAGAAGGAGAAGAAGGAGAAACACGACTTGACTATTCGAACTCCAACTGGTGAATTTACTAAGAACTCCGCGACGTTCCTTTCTTGCAGCGAGGAACTATTCTTCCTCCCCGCAAAAGCCTACCAGAAGAAGGCGGAGGTCGCGGCGGTTCGCAAAGAGCGGGGAGGGCGCAAGGTGTACGTGCGTCATAGCGCCGTCGCCGGGGGCGCATAAGCGAAGGCGCGGGCGGCACCGGGTCGATCGCACTCTCCGGACGCACGCCACAGGAGCCGGGGGGCGGGGCGGGCAGGACCGCAAGTGGGGGGGGGAAAAGGGCGTGGCGAGGACACACAGGGCGGGACTGGAACGAGGCCTCGGGGGGCGGGGGTCGGGGCGGAGCACGTGTGGGCCAGGCCAACACGGGAGCGAACAGCAGCCCCTGGCCAGGCGGTTTGCCAGAAAGACGCCCCGCCAGCTCCGCTGAGGCGGCTGGCCGGACATGGCACACCTTGGAGCTGCGCACGTGTGTTGTGAGGATTGATTCCAGAATAATGAGTTCAAGTCTGGGCCAGCTTTCTCAGTGCGATATTCTTGCAAACATTGATGGTAGTATTGTCTTGTCAAAGTGCGTTTCAGTCATAAACCATTTTCATATTTTAACTCAGTTAAACTGTTAAACATATGTATATACGCATTTAGCGTTATTGGGTCGGTAGTCCGACTTCGCCGGCCAGCTACCGGTTGGTGTCTCCTATGCCTGGGGCTAGTTAAATTCTCATGGTTGGAGGTATGAGCAACATGAGGCGAACATGACGTATTTTCCTCACCGTAACCAGGAAGATCCGCCTGCTTGAGTTTTTCTTTGTCACACAGCTACAGAAAATGGGATGATTTTAAAGGAAAGATACAGATTTATTTTTTGGCCTCGACCGGGAATCGAACCCGGGACCACATCACGGGAAGCTACTATGCTGCCCATGAGCCTTCCCAGAGTTCAGTCCACGTGAACGAAATCTCTGGCGAAGCTACAACACTTCACGTACGGACTTCGCGTTGAAATTCACTCAAAACAACCTCTCTAAAATATAAAAGGTGTCTCCGTCTTCATTTAATTGCAATATATTATTTCCATTATCGATCTTATTCATAAAGTTATCTTTTAAGACACACAAGAACAAAACATATTCTATTCCAGCGAATTCAAAGATCTTTATTTCTAAATGTGAAATCTGAATTTTTGTGTTACTCGGTATGGAGGGAGTCGAGAAGGAAGTGGGGGAGGAATGAGGAGAAAGAATAGTGGGAGGTGGAATGGGGAAGTGAATGTAGGAGTATAAGGTTACAGTGGTGAGTTATAGGGGACTGGAGGGGAGTGACTGGAAAGAGTATGAAGAAGATGCGATGAGAGAGAAGAGCAGATTGGACTGGGGTGAGAAACGAATTAGAATAAGCAGCGAAATCAGTTAAGGAGAAATGGGAATGACACCACAGAATTCGGCCGGTTTGACAGAAAATTTGGGCTGGTTTGATAGAGATGCGGCGGCGATGGTGTAACGGTTAGCGTATCGAACTGTTATACCCAAGTTTGCGGGTTCAAACCCGATCGAAGGATTTTTAAGGGCGTAAAAAATCCTTCGTACGCCTTCCTTCGGAGGGGAAGTAAAGCCGGCTGCCCCATGTTAGTAGATTTACTGCATGTAAAAGATCCTCAAGCCTAAATGATGCCTCTGAGCTAAATTCAAATTGCCTGTTTCGTCGCCCAAGTAATACCCTCTTTCTCCCATGGTTGGTGAAAGGAGCGTAGCGAAATTTGCGTGCTCAGACGGAAGAGCAGGCCTCATGGCCTGAGTCTCGCCACGTAAAATAAGGCATTCAATTCAATTCAATTCAATTCAATTCAAGAGTTCAAAAACAAGAATGGAGAGAAGTAGGAGTACGGAAGGAGAGGAGTGAGAGGAGGAAAGCAAAACCGTGGGGGATGGGAGTGAGGGGGAGCATACAGGCGGAAGTACGAGAGGGAAAGAAAATTGTGACGTCAGGCGTTTATCGCAAAATGAAAACAAGTGCCGAAAACGGGTGGTGAAGCCCGAGCGCGACACCACGTCTACTGGAACTTGCCAGCTTCCAGCATCGTCCGCGGTTCCGCGCGGCCGCGACAACTCCTCGCCTACACTTGCGCAACGCCTCAACTCTCTCGCCACGCCCACCCCATCCCACCCGCGCCGTCCACGCCGCGAATTTAATTACTGGATTGTTTCGCGCATCTGGCTGCCTCTGCCGCCGCCGCCGCCCAGGCTCTCCCTCACCGCTTCCGCGCGCTGGAAATGACTTTTTCAAAATGAAACTCTCTGCTGAGCATCTATACGTAACAACGTTCCCTGCTCAGCTTCGTACCAAGGGACTACGTAATCCCTCCGAGACTGCGTTTGATTGAAGGGACCATGCGTTCTCGAATTCCAGTAGGCGGAGAGGAAATATTGGACGAAGTTTTTCAAGAAGATATTTCGTTGCCTCTGACTGGGGTTGGGGTAGATTCAGATGTGAGATACGCCACTTCGTTTTCCGACCGCATCAATAGGCCACATGGCTGCGTAATTTGTTTCCAACGTGGATGTCAAAACATTTGCTCTCTACACAGACGTACGCGTAATAGTGAGACGAGTTTAGGTCATTATATCCACATTTATTTATGTAAAAATCTGACAATGTAGAATGATTACTTTCGTGGCAATTCTTACCAATTTCATCTTTAAGGTAAAAAGATGGCGTGATGCAAGTCACGCATTCCTAGAGTAAAAGTACTCTTTTTGAAGAGAAACAAATTTTAATTTATCAAATAATGCGTTATTGGTTTTATGATACTTTGGGTGTATTCTCCATTAACCAAATTGTTCCAACGTTATTAAGTTAGTTTTTAAATAACTATTCATTTCTCATTCTAAAGTTACATTGAAGAAGTAGTCAACTTGGATATGTCATGAAATTTCTGTAAAATTTATCAGTTTAGGTTTTACTGCATTACGAGTCACACAAATACAAAATATTACGTGTTTTTTAATTTATATTGTTCTACCAATGACATTAAAAGTGGTCAACTAGTCAGGATAGTGTAACTATACTTAAATCAATCATTTTTAAACACGAAATTTGTTGTTCAAAGTAATGAAACATTATATACCTTTAGCCATATTTTTCACGCGTACCTTTAACAGGAAATGCACGTGATATAGAATAAAATTTATGAAGTTTTTGAGGTTATACCTAAGTTAAACAAGGTCTAAACCATATATTTTGAAGTCGCGAAGTTTGTGGTTCAAAGCGATACACATATATCTATGAAGCGCCAATGATGCTAATGCCCATGCGTTGGAAACCTCGTACAGCGAATACATACACATCGATCATGATTGCTGGGCAAGATTGGTGGCGAGCGATGAAGCAAACGCATTCGGTTGTCGGTCGCTTTCCGACCGCCTTTCTTCCAATAAACGCATCCCAAGCGACGGCGTTCCTTTGATGTGGTTCAATAAACGAAACATTGGGGCGCTCGCATCTGTCAATATCGTATCACGTGGGAAGTGACGTGCGAGAGCAAAAACAACTGCGGGGCGCGGGGCGGCGGACTGGACTTCAGTGAATTGTCACGTCACGCACGCGTATTTCAATGCGGATCCGAACAAATTTGGCAATAAGGCTGTAAATTTGCGGTTGTTGCCGATGCGGTTCGCCCTCTTGTTTATTACATACATCCGCTATTTGTTGATGTTACCTCGCTGATAAACATGCGTTCACAACAATAACACAAATTGTAAATCTCAGTTTGTAGATACCTATTCATCATTTTGTCGCTAGTTTGGACTGTATCACTGGGCGAATACAATACTTGGAGCACAACGTTAAAACCGCAACATATTACACTGGTCGCAGTTGTTAACTTTTCGTTCGGCTGCCCAGCCATGGAAGGGAGGCTATTGTGACTACGCGGCGCATGAGGCAACAGCCGAAAAGAGCGCTTCCTGTGGTGAAAATGAATAGCACAATTCAAATGCGGAGTGGCAGTGTATTAATCAGCTCGTTAATTGGCACAATAGAATCAAAGTTAATTTTATTATTTCCAAACAATTACATTATCGATCAAGGGTAAATTAAAATTTAATGGCAAGCATTTACATCTTTAGAAAAATTAATTAATTTTTTTAATAATGTGTAAAAAGATCTTTTATAACTTATGAACTTCTTTCCCAAATGAATTTCCAAAAACCGTTTAATATTACCTTGAATTATGTGCCTGAATTTAAATACTTCCTTTATCTAAAAATTGTTTTAATTGAAAAGGGCACTTTTGAAATAAGCTCAGCAACTGTCAACGTATTAACGTTAAATTTATATTGAAAAAATTAATTAATTCCATAGGTATTATCTTTTACAAACACAAAAAACATAAATTATAAAATACAGGGCTGAAAGAAATATTCTTCTGGCTCGGTTTTGGAATGGAAGGGTATGCCTCTCTTGAGGGGAATATGCATAGAAGCACCCTTGGGAGTGGCATGCCTCTGCAAATATTGCCCTCAAATCACGATGATACATACTATGTCAATTACATGAGTTCTATAAGGTCCAACAGTTGTTCACAATTTTCAGGGTTGATTGATTAAATGTTAGCGTGTACGGATGACAGCTATTTTAATAAAAAATATTTTAAAGATCAATTCATCTTTCATAACATAAAACAAAAAAATCAAATTATTACGCTAAATATCATAACGAATTATATTATATAGGTATAAATTCTGTGATGGCAGCAGAGATTTTGTGGTACTCCATGATAAACTATCTGGGACCAGTCATTCGTAGTCAGTCAGGCATTCGTACAACGTACGAACAAAATGGCGTCATGCTTTGACGACCCTCTATGAACGTATGTGTTTAATCTGTGTTACTTGGAACCACTGAGGATGCGAAGAGTGTTTCCGAAACACGTGTTTGGCTAAATGTAATCATATTAAAATTATATAGCCTACCATTGTGATAGATACCTCACTGACCCCAGATAGTTTATTATATAGGTATACGTGTGATGGTGAGAGAGAGTGAGAGTGAGGGAGAGAGAGAAAGAAAGAGAGACACTTTGCCGATTTACCCCTTCACCAAGGTTTCCACCGGAGGTAAAATTACACCGAGCCCCATCTGCCGACATCCTGGCCCTTGTCGGAGTTTGGCATTACTCATACACGAGTCTGAGCGAAAAAAGACGCTAAGTGTCACGTTCATCTAGTTGAAAGAGATATCTCTAGATGGTTGAGGATGGGTAAAGCTCATCTTCTGGAACATCAGAACTTCAATATAAATCTATTTTCTCTTGTGGAGCAGGTGCTCTATGAGATAAGAGCAGTAATTCGCTATGTCTCTTAACATCGCGCGTAATTAAAAACACGATTAAACGATTAATCTTATTTAAACTAGGTAACGAAATTGACTTATTTAAACCTCTTGAAAAAAAGAACGAGCCGCCAAACAAGCACGAGCTGCTAACGGACACCTCCATTTTTAATAGTTTTGAAAAACCAATAGTTAAAATACAGCCGTAAATAAATTGAATTGTAAGGAGCGGGCTTCGAATGGAAAATAACGGTTCTCGCTGCTCTAGAAGAAGACACAACAGGACGCGGTACCGACCCCGCGCATCCGCGAGGCGAGAAGCAGTGGATACAGGTGGGGCAGAGCGGGACGGGGAATACAGGACGCGGCAGAGCAGGGCTGGGTACATTGGGCGGGTCTCTGCGGGGCGGAGAAGATTGGGTGGTGCAGAGTAGGGCTGAGACTATTGGGCGGGGCAGAGCGGGGCTGGGAACATTGGGTGGGTCTGAGGGGGCTGGGAACATTGGGTGGGTCTGAGCAGAGCGGGGAACAATGGGTGGTGCAGAGTAGGGCTAGGTACATTAGGCGGGCCTGAGGGGGCGGGAACATGGGTGGTGCAGAGTAGAGCTGAGACTATTTGGCGGGGCAGAGCGGGGCGGGGAACATTGGGTGGGTCTGAGGGGGCGGGGAACATTGGGTGGGTCTGAGGGGGCGGGGAACAATGGGTGGTGCAGAGTAGGGCTAGGTACATTAGGCGGGCCTGAGGGGGCGGGAACATGGGTGGTGCAGAGTAGGGTTGTGAACATTCAGCGGGGCAGAACGGGCTGGAAAAGAAGGCGTGGGACAGAACGTGGAGGGGAGAGGGGGGGCAGCGGGACGGGGCAGAGCGACGCGGGCAGAAGCGAGTATATGCGGAGGGGGGCGTCGGAGGGGGGGGGGCGCAAGGTAAGAAGAAGCCGTACATCTGGCTAAACGCTCATTACCGCTTCATTTTGCGCCGGAGGGGAGCGACTTCGTTAAGTCCGAACGCATGTGAAACGGTCCGCGGGGCGGGGAGAGGCTAATGAACAATTAACGCGATATGCGAGAACGGCCTTAAAACGCCCGCGTAAACACAAGCGCACCTGCTTCCTAAGCGCGCATTACGACGCTCGCCGCAGACGATAGGGGCGTTGCCGTCGCCTCGAGCTTCTTTCTTCTTTGAAACGCGCCCCGTATTCGGCGCTTTTGCTTTCTTTGCTGCTGGGGCTCCTGCCAGGGCGGCGGATAATCCTTTCTCGAATTGCTGCCATAAGGTACAGGGTGTTTGAATGCGGTACGACACCAAATATTTCATCATCATCATCATCATCATCATCATCATAATAATAATAATAAAAATTATAATAACAAAACTAATAACAATAATACAATAATAATAATAATTATAATTATTATTATTATTATATTATTATTATTATTATTATTATTATTATTATTATTATTACAGTGATGTTCGAAACGCGAGTGAATCTAAAACAATTCGATATTGTAGCATTTTTACCGCGGAGAATATCGTTTTGTAACTCATATCACCAGCGAATTTAAAAATATTTTGTAGGTACAATATACAGAAGTGAGTATAAAATATTGAACGCTTAATACACTTGTGAATCGGCTTTTAAGTATTCAGAATTTACATTCATCTCAAAATTATTCAAAAGGGAAGGTTAAAATTTTAAAGAATGTTTATATTCAGATCGTCTTACAAATTAAGAGTACTTTCCATTTTACGACCTTCCATCAGAAATATAAATACAATTCAACAAACGCAATTCGCAAACAATAGCGAAAGAAAATATCAGAAACGAAACTATTTATAATGAATAACCGTTTTTGTACAAATAATTATAAGTCTCGTGAGCACTAAGGAATGAAGCAGTGGAAATTTTGCGGATGCCAATGGGTATGACTGCCTGGCAGCTCATCGTATATATATATATATATATATATATATATATATATATATATATATATATATATATATATATATATATATATTGTGACATACCGATATGTCACGTTAAAATAAACTAACATTTATTTGTAGACAATATGGTGGAACATGCATTACGAAATATCACGAGAGCTAGAGCTTAGCAACGACCGTGAATAAACAATGTATTTTTTGTTTTTCTAAATGCATTAAGAGTTTTCTGGATGCCGAAAGTAGAAAATTTGGGATTGGGCGAAGAAGTTCAAAAGACGATCAAAAGGTCAGCTACACCAAAATATAACGAACGTATGGATTGGCTGGGTGAGAGAAGGACGGTCAAATGTTATGAAAAAATGAAGGTAGTTTTAATACGAAGTCTTCGAGGGATGAATCATGCAGAAAGATTTCATTCTGCTCTGAAACGCGCTTCTGAACTGATCGTATGTTCGTGAGAGGGAACGAGTACAATCGAGATAGAATTGGGTTATCAGTGAAATTTTAAGGACAGTGAATGATATTGCAGATATTTTGATGTGGAAGCAATATTGGTGTATAAATTGGAACTTTGTCGGGAGTGGTAATCGAGTTCGGGACTATGTCATAGGACGTAATCGGGACTGATAATTTTGATAGTTGGAGACCAGCTTGGATAGGGTCAGGAGAGGATTTCTTGGAACTTTGGACTACGGCAAGATCGCAAGATATTTCGACTGAGAAGTCTACGAGGGACATCAACGAAGAAAAGATAAGTTAACCGCGGTATAAATTGTAAATTGAAAGATATCTCGATCAAAGGCCTAAAAATTGTAAATTATCTAAATTGTTTGCTAAAAGTGTAGAAATAAACTTTGTTGAATTTTCTTCTTTAGAAAAGAAAGTGAATTTTCATTTAGTCAATCCAAACAGAAATGAACTAGGAATAGAATCATTCTATTTCAGATTCCCAGCTGCGCTGTATAGTCGGCGGATCCTATAATCCATTATAGAGGTAATACGGATTATAATATATCGTGACCCATTGACCCAGCAAGCCGGACGCTAAGATCTTTAGCAGATATAAATGTAGAGAGAGAGGAAAATTTTGGTATATCTCAATATACACACTATAATATAATATAATACATATATATACACACACACACACACCTCTAAAAGGTTCTTGAATATGGAAGATACAATTAAAACGAAATTCAACCACAGAACTAGTCTTTACTATCACAACCAACTCGGATATCTATTTTATAAATTATATTGAGAAGCAAAACACCGATTTGAGATACTCGCTAGAGCATTATGTTCTAATACAACTAAATGCCTTATATTTTTATAAAAATAATATTTATGTTAAAAACGATTACACCACTACAATAATGGAATGGAGATATTAATGTCGGTTATATTTAACAACAAATAATAATATTACCACTTTTATTGTATTTTGTTTAAAAAAGAATGCATTTGGCATATGAAATCTAGCTTATACCGTGTGTTAAAACACTTGTATATGTTTAAAGCGTAAGCAACGTCACATTTATCTAAAGTAGTTTCATATTTATTAATTTCTTGTTTTATTTATATTAACAGGCAAGAAAAAAGAACAGTTGCTCACCAGAAGATTGAAACATCGGACGGACTAACTTAAGGACAACGTAGGCTTCCCGTTTACTATACGTAAGATAGGGATTTTGAAATTTATACATCAGTATTGAACTGAAAATTATCGGCTTACAGCATCTTAACATTAACTTCAAAATAAGACCAAACACGAAGCAACGCTCTCAGATTCATATGTGACGAGGCAGTATACTCCACACATCACCCCGCCTTCATGGCTGCCTTAGCGCACCCTCGTTCCCTCGAATGCGTCTTCCTCCGCACGCTCTGCTTGTGACGGTCTTGTCCGCCCATTTCCGGGCATCCTGTATACGAGCGCTTGGCCGGGGGCGGGGCGGCATGGCGGGGGCGGCATTACAGCCGGGCGCGTCGCAGTCAGGAGCGAGTGGGGAGGGAGCTGTGGAGAGGAGCTGTGGGAGAGGAGCAGCGGGAGGTAGCTGTGGGGAGGAGCAGCGGGAGGGAGCTGTGAGGGGGAGCTGTGGGGAGGGAGCTGTGGGGAGGGAGCTGTGGGGAGGGAGCTGTGGGGAGGGAGCTGTGGGGAGGGAGCTGTGGGGAGGGAGCTGTGGGGAGGGAGCTGTGGGGAGGGAGCTGTGGGGAGGGAGCTGTGGGGAGGGAGCTGTGGGGGGGGGGCGGGACTGGGTGACGGGAGGCTGGGGAGGATGGTAGGCGGGACCGGGGTGGGGAGAGCGCGGCCTGGCCGGGTGGCCGAAGATAAAATGCTGCGACGCGGAGGAGAAGGGGCGACGGAACGAGAGCAAACGGGGCGGAGGGATCTGCATTTTAATGCGGGATCCAAAGCGCGCTCATAAACTCGTACTTGTTGACGGGCGGCGGAATATGGACTTTAAATCTCGCTCGTTGACATCGCTGCGTGACCCTACCCGAGATATTCGGCGCCATTGGAGGGAAAAATACCTCCTTAGCTTCTTCTGCTTCAACTTGCTTTAAACGTAGTTTTCTTGAGTTCAGTTATCTGTTGAAATTTCGGTTTAATTGAGTGTAAAGTCTCTTTAAGTGCCTTCTTATGGGGTCGATCAACCGTTTTTATATCATCATTTTTTTCTTTTCTTCCAGATGAACACATCAGAAGTATTGTATAATGCACTCCACGATTTTGTAAATTGATATACTTTTTCATCGTTACATTCGTGAAATATGTATTTTTAATATTTATTATACGGTAGATAAACTTTATTTTAGAAGATTTCAATGTAAATATTCTTGAAAAGGTATATTATATTGAATTTATATTTATTGAATTATATTAAATGTAATTATTAATTATATTGTATTGAATGATTCAAGCGGAAAATAAAATTAAATAGTTATAAAAGCTATAACAGTGCGAACTCAATGTTTAATTCAGGAAAAACAAAAGTAGTGAGCAAGAACTGTTTAATTGGGACAAAAATCTAATGTCACTCATTAATACAAGTACAAACATTGTGACCATTTTTTAATTCTGTTCAAAACACCCACAAGATTAGTTCCTTACACTGAATCTGCATCAAACTAAGCTATTACAGAGAATTTGACTGCACTGAGAAGTCAAAATAGCAACAAAAACTATGTAATAAATCATTTAATGCTATTCCTTTAGAATTCGAGACACTAATTAAACGATTAAGACAACTGCCTTAAAGAAGTTTGAGAAAGCGAGAAAAATAAACATTAAATATCAATGAGTTGTAAATAATTTCAATACGTTTCACAAATTCAGGAACACAATTAATTTCCCAGTTATTGAAATTATTAGAATTCATTGAACATTCTGGCTGAAACGTCATTGATACACACAAAACTTTAAAAGAACTTTAGTTAATTGAGAATTTGTGCGATTACGTAGTGGGCGAGCAAGCAGAAAAAAAGACGAATAAGCCTTGTAAAGCTCATATTGCAAGATATTGCCTTCCCCCGCATTAAACTAACGTGCTAACTCCAATTATCGGCAACGGCCTTCCTTAAATGAAGATCAGCGTCCGCTACTCGCCCCGCAAATTGTATTCACGTCCCAGATCCAAACTAATGTGTACACGCGCGCCGGCCGCCGCAACTAATTCGGGGCCATCGCTTTATTTCGCGGGAGCCCCGACCTGGGCGCGGGCGATAAATTGGCCGGCGGCGGTGGCGCGCGCCTTTGCGGCTCGGCCGGGATCCGCCCGGGCAATTATGAGCGCGCCGGCGCCCAGCGATCCCGCGGACTTAGCCGCCCGGGACGCCCCGCCCGCCACGCCCCCGCGCCCCGCGACAGACGCGGCGGTACGGCAGGGCACATTGCCGCGAGCGGGCGCGGCCCGAGGGTGGCATGCGTTGGCGCTGACCGTGGCACGGGTGGTAGCTTGGGCGCACGGAGGATTGTATCGCGGGCGTGGGCGGTGGAGAGGTAGTAGTGCACACTAGAGCGCGGGTGGTTACTCGGGCGGTGGGCTGGTTGAGGTATGGGTGGTGACGCTTTGGGCCGGGGGGGGGGTTTAAGTGGGGGGGGCGGGGTTGGGGACGCGGAGTTTTGGGTTGGGGTGAGTGGTGACGTGGGTGTTGACGGGCGGGTGTGCGGAAAGTGGCACGGACGGTGGCTCTGGCTGAGGTATGGGTGGTGACGCAAACGGTTTCTTGGGCGCTTGGAGGATTGCGCGGGGGCGTGAGTGGTGATGCGAGCTGGGGTGCGGTTGGTGATTCGGGGGGTGGCGCTGGCTAATGTGTGGGCACGGTCGGTAGAGCGGTACGCTGTGGCGTGGGTGGTGGCAGTGGCTGAGCTGCGGGTGTGGCCGCGGACGGAGTAGTGGCTTGAGTAGTGGCGTGGGAGGAGGCTGCCTGAGGTGAGCGTGGGCGATAGCGCTGGTGGGGGCGCGGGAAAGGTAGCTCAGACACTCGCTTGGAGGCGGTGCGAGAACGGGATGAACGTTGCTGGCGGGTTTCCGGGGACGAACTGTGTTGCGGGAGGGGGGGGACGGTACGGATGGTGGTGCGGGGCCCTGGAAGGGTGACCGTGCTGTGGGAGGCTCGGCGGACGAAGAGGTTAGCAGAGGGCAGTGGCTGGAAAGCAGAAGCAGGGGTTACTGCAATTAGGGGGCCACGACCTGCGGAACCGCGGGTGATGTAGGGCGGGCGGACGGGAAGGGGGGCAAAGGTGGAGCCATAGGCACAGCGGTGGCGAGGCGGAGCTCTTCGGGAAGTACAAAATCGAGAGGGTCGTCACAGGCGGACATGGAAGGTATACGGTTAGATGCGCAGCGGAAATGGAGTTTGCGTTGATAGAATTGGCAACAGATACACTGACACAAGAGGGAGGCGGTTGAACATATCAGAGATGTCGACCGCAATAGTAGAGGTCAACATCAGGAGATGTCAATTGCGTGGAGGACGGAGGGCACCAGAGTCAAATGTTCTAACAGGCAAGCGATAGACCAGATATGAGTGAGTCTATTGATTTAGTTGTCATCAGGGACTGGCAACTGCGGTTTTGGAGGCTACAATGCTGAAACCCGGCTGTAGGTGGGAGATTGTAGAGATGATGTAGAACCCGTTGGTAGTTATGCGAATGGGAACGTAAAGTTGCCTTGCTTTGATTTACTTGGGTTGCAATTAATGAAAATCAATACTTAGAAACTTGGATTGCAACCAACGAAACAATGTGTATGAAATGTGTAGCTGGTTGAATTTTCTAGAGAATGTTATACATTTGTTGACACTATAAACATGTAGCGATTTTATAACTCAAGTGTTGAATTGATGTCGTAGGATTCTGCGGTCAGAGTCATGATCTGGACTGTCCGGATGACATCTCAGCCATCGACACGACCTCACCCGGACAACCAAGATCAGCAATTTAAGTGTTCCTACGTGTCCTAAAGCAATTTAATGTCTACTGTTAGATTGACTCATTTATTATATTATTTTACTTTTCTTTTTAAACTTGCTCCTTTTCTCTTTCTCGCATACTACTTACGTACTACAGAGAAAGTATTGTAACACTGGGACAAAAAAGGTGATTTGTCGACAGAAAGATTCATCTTGGGTCTCCTGATATGGCAAAATTGGAAAAACTTATTCGTGTATGCAATACTTACAATCTTAGCTATATAGCCTAGTACAGCCATAATTCACTATTTGAAGGCCCTTCGTTACAAAAAATGGTTGCAAATTGAATCCAAAAATAGTCGAGGGCGGGTCGAGGCGGGTCGAGGGCGGGTCGAGGGCGGGTCGAGGGCGGGTCGAGGGCGGGTCGAGGGCGGGTCGAGGGCGGGTCGAGGGCGGGTCGAGGGCGGGTCGAGGGCGGGTCGAGGGCGGGTCGAGGGGGGGTCGAGGGCGGTCGAGGGCGGGTCGAGGGCGGGTCGAGGGCGGGTCGAGGCGGGTCGAGGCGGGTCGAGGCGGGTCGAGGGCGGGTCGAGGGCGGGTCGAGGGCGGGTCGAGGGCGGGTCGAGGGCGGGTCGAGGGCGGGTCGAGGGCGGGTCGAGGGTGGGTGGAGGGCGGGTCGAGGGCGGGTCGAGGGCGGGTCGAGGGCGGGGCGAGGGTGGGTCGAGGGCGGGGCGAGGGCGGCGCGAAGGCGGGTCGAGGGCGCGGCGAGGCCGGCGCGAGGCCGGGGCGAGGGCGCCGGCCCCTGGGAAGGCCTGTGTCGGAGCCGCGCGCTGTTCCGCTGGCCGCAGCCGTCGCCTGCGAGGAGCCGCCCTGCTTCGCCTCCGGGGCCCGCGGTGGCTCCTGCTTCACGGAGGCCCCGGGGAGCGACTGTCGGCCGCAATTGGACGCTGCAGGTGCACCCGGCTTCTGCGCAGAAGCGGCTCGAGACGCAGCGCGAGTGTCAAGTAGACTGATTAGCTGTCACACTTAGTTGGGAAGGCAGCAACTTGGAATAATGAGATTGGCTTAAAATAACTCCACTAATTTATTACATAGTATGGTAAAGAAACGCTTTACAAACAAGAATAAGGCATTTCTTCACGTGCAACAAATAGCT